>OX578283.1:50179994-50779994 GCA_951217055.1 Gerris lacustris
GGGTTGACTCGGAATAATTATAGGTAAAATTATACGTCTCACTCTATTTACGCGGACTACTGTATCGGGTTATGCACAATAACCTCTCTCCTCCCACATGCAGTTAAACTGCAGTATCCTCGGACTACGCCCGGGAATTGGGAGAAGGGAAGCAAGCTGCGGTCATAAACATATATCAGATAACGGCTGTACATGGGGTGCCGAGTGCCTGCTGACGTGAATATATGCCTAATACGTAGAAACGGCCAGGGCTTAAACCTTAATTTGCATAAAGCAGTTTTCCATTGCTCATGGTGATTTGTCGCCCAGTTTAGGAAGTATTTTTATCCCTTCGAGATTATTTTTTACAATGTTCTTTCATTTAACACTATTTGTTTGGTAGTTTAGCTCTTTTGATAAGCTGTTTTAAGTAATAATTATGAAATTTAATGAGAATAATTCTTGCTTTTTTTCAAGTGTACCCTATTCTTTAATTTTTATTTCGGGTTCGTTGCTGCCTGGCGCACCACGTTTCCCCTCCATTACTCTGTGGTAAATAACTTTAGGAGGCAATTTTATTTAATTACCCACTTCGCCACCCTCCAACTAGACATCCGGCAATTGTTAAACCCCTCTCGAGGATTTATTTCGAATGTGCACCAGAATGGTTTGAGGAGGGGGAGTTATACCACGCTCAATTTAATGCTGGATTAGGCTCTCATTTTAAAATTTTCCTTCTCATTTCAACATCATGGAGAACGGATTTCCTACTACGCTATAAAATTTTATCCCAGGAATTTTTCCAGTGTATTTGATAGGGAGAGCGTAATTAGTTAAATTATTAAACCTCCGTGATTAAATCACGAGATTAAATCTCGACATCTGATTGATACTCTATAATTACCCAATAAGGTGTTTTCACCATAAAACGAAATTATAAATTGCGTTTTGATTGGTCCAAAATAACTGGTAGGGAATTCTGTATTTTAATTTATTTCAATTATCTAATATTCCATGTAAAATTTAATTTAAATAGATAATTTCTATTTTACGATTTTGCTAGTATTCATACTACGGAAAGATTAAATTTTAATTTAAATCAAATTATAATTATTAACAACTACGGGAAACAACCTATCTAATTATTAACAATTCGGGACAAGCTATCATTAACGTCAGAGAAATTCATTCTCCTGCGTAGCTTAGTTGGTAGAGCGCTATCCTGGAAATATAGAGGCCTGTGGTTCAAATCCCAGCGCTGGAGTGTATTTTTCTCTGGTTGTTTCCCGTAGTTGTTAATAATTATAATTTGATTTAAATTAAAATAGATAATTTCTTTCACTTTAACGAATATTCATTTATAAAATACACTTCAAGCAAATATTTATTTCTCTTTCTAACACTATTATTTTTATTTATCCAAGCGCAGAGTGAAGCGTTTGTCCCAGGAAAGTCTAATTAATAGCATTTAGCTATACGAAGCTTTTTTTCTCAATCTGAAGGGAATCCAATTTGACCTTTTGACCTTATGTGACCCCTTTTGAAATTTAAGGGTTTATTAAAATAAACTAGGACCTCTTCCTCCACTCGCTTCGCTCCTCAACTCCCGAAAGGCGGCCGTGCATAGCGGCCTCACTGCTATTTGTTGGAATGCTATGCCCTTCCTATAAGTATCGGGGGAACCCTTCCTAGGTGTGTAGGGCATTACATTAAGTTTATGAGTTAAAAAGCAATATACATTTTTTATGGAATATATATATTTATTATGGAAGGCAATACTTTTTCAAAATGGTAATATATGAAAGTACGACATTCTAGTATTCTCAAAAACAATATCCGGTATTCCGCGAGCCCGCCATCTTCTCCGTTCCTAATAAAATTATAATAATCAACTTCAAAGTATAATACAACTTCCTAGATTTTGGAATTAAAAATAAAAACATACAATAAAATAAAACGATAGCAAACCAGTAATAAATTTAATCCTCTTCCTCTAATCATATTGCACTCCATTCTGATTACGTTTTTTTTACGGTCCAAGCCGAATTTGCTCCCCTTTAGTTTCAGTTATTGAAATTAAAGAGAAATTATAGAAAGTATCCAAGAAATATTCTGAAGAAGGGCGGTGATATCGGCTGGATCATAATACTCATAAACATTTAAAAATATATATATAGTCTGTCAATTAGTGGGATACATAACTTCCTCCTTTTCTTTTATTAGATGAATGGTGTCAAAAGTATAAAAAATAATATCATTTCCTTGGGAAATGAAAGATTGATTTTTTGGATATGTTTCAATTTCCAGCGGGATCACATTTGATTTTATTTAACATTAAATCTGTAGAAGGTTGAAATTAACTTTGAACCACCTATGGGGTATTTTCAGCCAGCTATACAAATTTTTTATCAATTTCGAATGAGTAATATTAAAGAATAAGGTGTAATTAAAAAAAAGGTTTGTGCGCATGTAGAAGAGAAATGGGTGCAGCAGGTTGAAATTTATATCGGACCAACAATAGTCCACTATCACAATTTAGACCTACTACCTAAATATAATAAAAATTGGAGGAGAGGTTTTATTAGATGATGGTTCGCCATGCTGATCGACAGACCGCCACGAGACCAAAATTGTTTTCTGATGTCTGAAAATTTTCTCATTTTGTCTTGCATTTTAAATTTAATTTGGAGACAAACCAATTTCGTTCAACTTAGAAAAACAATTATCGAAGCAAGAACAAAAAACTAACAAGCTATTAAAAAGTATATTAGAAAAGTGATGTAGTAATGTTTTAGCTTTTATAAGTTTCAAATTTGATATACAAATATCTAACAAGACAAAGGCCCAATAACGAGTATGAGAAGAGAAGGGATAAGTGAAATTACTTAACAAAGGCAAGTGTAAATTTGTGCAATATTATTTTTTTCTACCGACATTTTGTGGAACTTACTTTAGGTATATCAAACTTGTAAATAAAGATGATCAACTAAAAGTTGTTAAAACCTACACAATAGCTGAATATAGCTGTCACCATCTAATCATTAGCTATTTTGGTGTTTTTGACAGAAATGCTCTTCTAGCTTTATTTAGTAGAAGAGAATATTCACATACAAATCATTAAGATATTAATAAGCACAGATAAAATCGATATATCGGACCAAGAAATATCGATATTATATAACGATGCTGTTCTTTCGATAATGCGACAACATCGATATTTCGAATCGAATAGAACATAAACCTTCTTAGAAGACGAGAAAGAATTGGAAAATCGTCGACTTTTTTCGTTTATCCTCGGGTTGGATTGGAGGTTCTCGATCTCGATATTTCGATACATCGAAGATATCGATATTTCCTTTCGATGGTTTGGCTAACATTGATGTTTTCTTTCGATGTCCCAACCCTAGGGACAGGCGTGAGGTTCGGCACTCGCGAAACTACGTACCCTAAGTATAAAAAGAAGGAGGTATAGAAATTCTAGGTATAAACACCAACAAATCTGGTGATTTCGAATCCTAGACAGGTAAGACGTGAGGCCAGATTTCCCGTGCTGTAATAACTTATTGATGTGGATGTGTTAATAGGGACGTTAAATACCCAACAAAAAAGGATATAAATTTATATTCTTGAAAGAAGATGATGATAAGATTAAATCCGTTTTCTAGACCATTCCTTAAATTATGTGTTGAATTAATCGGCCGTCTATGATAATAAAGTTAATTACAGCATTTCCTAAATTCTCTAAATTAGAAACGACTTTATACAAGAATACTAAATTACATTTAATCAGAATATAAATAAAGAACTAATCTCTCTCATCCAACACTATCACTATGCTGTAAAAGATGAGCATGCATGAACAGCAACATTCTCTAATTCATGCAGTCAATAAATCCACTTACTATAGGATGAAGCTATCCTGAGTAGAATCCTTGGATAAAGCTGGAGAGAAATGCACTACTGCCAATCTCAGTTAAAACTAAGCCTCTGCATAGAGATTTAGATCTGTAATGTAAGCTAAAGTAAATCTCAAGGGAAGGCACTTTATGTTGATGACTTACAATTACTTTCTTAGATACCTTCATCCTTTTAAGCCTATACAAACTATACAACAATCCTTTTAATCTTATTTTCCTAATCTATAAACTACTTTACTTCTACAATTTACTTTGTTTTATTATCAAACAAATTAAAGTTACGTTGTCAACATGACTTTCCAATAACAAACTGCGTTCAAACGTTTAAATTAAACGTTTCGACGTTTAAAGGCCGTCTAGCAGCAAGGTCACCACATAAATGCCAGGTAATTGTAAAGGAGCTGGTAATTGTGCAGGATTACCAGGTTGTATTTTTATAGTAGAATGTAATTTCATAAGAGGCGGCAATTGTGCAGGATTGCCAGATTGTGCTTTTATAGCAGCATGAGATTTTATAAGAGCTGGTAATTGTGGTGGATTGACAGGTTGTACTTTTGTAGTAGCATGTAAATTTATAAGAACTGGTAATTGTAAAGGATTGACAGGTTGTACTTTTGTAGTAGCAGTAGCATGTAAATTTATAAGAACTGGTACTTGTTCACGCTAACCAGAATGTACTGTACATGCATGCTTACGTTCAGCATTATTTGTTGCTTATTTTATTAAACATAATTTATTAGATTGATTTAAAAAAATTAAATATTTTAATGTGAAAATAATTTAACTTGGTGCGTAGGCTTCCGCGGGTAGACTCGTAATAAAAAGCTTGGTTTTCCGGTGAAATCCGCGTCACGAAGGGGAAGAAGTCCGACGTTTCGCTTCCACTACTGGAAGCATCTTCAGGGGTGTGGTGCATCGTGATGTTTACTTGAAGCAACAACAAGACATACTGACATATGGAGAGAAGGACGGCGTATTTATAGTTGCTTTCTGGAATGTAGACTATACCTAGATTCCTCGGGGGTTGTTTGAGTCCGGTTTATCCTTTTTCGGGATGACGCAATCGGGCAGGTGTCGCCTTTGTCGGTGTTCCTTTGTGGAGTGGGTGATGTTTGAAGTTAAGAAGTGACCGCGGCGCCGCTTCTTGCTTTCTTCTTCTTGCACAGGTGCTGACCAGCGGCTTCCAGGTCCGGGAAAGAGTGAATCCATCCTCTCTGTTGAAGTTTTCGGGTTGTTTCTCGATCTCGATAGCCTCCCGTACTACCCTGTTGTAATACCTGTTGACCGAAGCAAGTACTCATATGTCCTCAAATTTTATGAGATGGCCGGTTCATCAGAATGTTGTGCAATCGCTGATCTGTGATCGTTGTTCTTCACTGCTCTTACGTGTTCTTGTAGGCAGGTAGAGATCAATCTTCCGGTTTGTCCGATGTAGTTTTTGCCGTACTGTAGTTAGTTAGTAGTTTTTTAGTTACTGCAAGGAATTTGGTAGACACCGCAAGTTTTGAGATGAAGTTGATCTTTCGGCGATTTCAGGGGGCCTCTGGTGGTCATGTGGGCGTTGAATGTGGTTCCGATGCCGTGCATTCTGAGAATCCTGCTTATCTTGTCGGTCGTTCCTTGGATGTAGGGGAGATAAGCCTTCCGTTGGTCTTCCGTCCTTTCTGCTGGGGTGCGTTCCTCGATGATCTCCTCGCGGCCGATGGTTAGCATTACGTCCTCCTTCTTGAAGCCGTTCTTTGCTATTGCTGACTTGAGGTACTGCTTCTCTTCTTTCCATGAGGTCTCGTCACTGATCCTGAAGCCCCTTGAAACTAAGGAGTGGATGACAGCTTTCTTCTGCGTCGGATGGTGATGTGACGCTGCATTGAGGTACTTATCCGTGTGCGTGGGCTTCCTGTAGACGGAGTGTCCTAGAGTTCCGTTGGTCTTCTTCGTCACCAGCACATCCAGAAAAGGTAAGCAGTCCTTCTCTTCAATTTCCATAGTAAATTGAATTTTCCTATGAATCGAATTCATGTGACGGGGGAATTCATCCAAAGTCTCTCTTCAGTGTTTCCATTGAAGAAAAACATCGTCGACGTATCTCCACCAGCAAGACGGTTTCAAAGCAGCAGAAGCGAGGGCTCAATCTTCGAAGTCTTCTAAGAACAGGTTAGCAGCTACAGGTGACAAGGGGCTACCCATGGGCGCACCTTCTATCTGCTTGTAGTATTCTCCGTTGAATAAGAAGTATGTGGATTTGAGACAATATTCTATGGTACTGCCATCTTGGTACAACATCTATAGTACAACATCTATAGTGCAACATCTTGGTACTGCCTGCCGACAAAGGGAATGCTTCGGTTGTGATGTACAAGGAGATTTACACATCGAAGATGAAGGCTTCCTCCCCCTTCCCCTTCCAGAATATTCTGCATATAAATTATCACTATCTAGAATCTATAAGGCTGATCTTAAAGAATATTTCTTAGTGACCACACAGGGTGAAAGAGAAACATCCATGAACAATTTCAGCTTTTCTAGCAATTGACGTCCTACATAAACTGTGATAAATGTGTGAGTGAGTTTTAATCAGTCTGCCACCTGCTCCAGGTCTTCAGGGTATAATTAAATTAAAACTAAATTTTTATATATCATCTAGCGATATTTCAACCCCACTTGGGCAATTATCAAGTTGAAAAATATTTAATTTACAATAATCAACAATACATTATTAAAAAAACAATATAACCAAACCAAATCAAAAACCCTTTTGTACAATAAAAAGTTTACTAACCTTATAATTCATTTAAATCATCCAAACAAACTCTAATTACATTTTTTGGATTAATCCTAACTCTTACAGCTTCACAGAACTGCCTACATAGATGAATGTAGGCACAAAAATGATTAAAATTCAATATGACAATTCAACAAGGTAAAATCTTTTGAAAAAATAATTACATCATTGCTTATAGTAACTTACACACCTTAGTCACTCCACTTCTACATTTTCAAAAACTTTTGAACCACTAATCCTATAGAGGTCATATTTACACCAATATGTTCTTTAAGTTTAGAGTAAAGTTTAAAGGTAGTAAGGTATTTGAAAAGTAGGGTACTCATGGGTTCGGGGTACAAAAGTCAATGTAATGTATAATTATAATTAAACATTTGACATTGAAATATCTTTTATTCATGTTATATGAAAAATGCCAAGAAGAGGGCGGGAAACATCTGTTAACGATCACGACCTGCTCAAAATGAGCATGACAAAGAAGAGTGGAGGAACAACACTTTAAATTTATTATTATCAGGTGATAGTACCGATTCAAAATTGTTTCTACAAAGAAAATTCAATTCTTGCTTTCAAATTAAATTTGGCGCTATTCATTTATTTTATTATAAAATTAAATTAAATCTTGAGTAAAACAATCCGTTGTGAAGCACGGGTGTCCAGCTAGCGTATATATTTTAATTTGTTGATAATGATTTTATGATAAAAGTAAATGAATATAACCAGCAATAGAGACGATCATATTATGTGTTCCCTTTACTTAAAGTAAACGATTTCCGCTTTATAAATAAATAATTATGCTACATTTTACATTTTACTCTTTTAAATTTCCTGTTTGTTTTGTTTTAAAGGGGCCTCTTAAATATCTCTTGCTGATATTTTTTTCCTGCGGTACAAAAACCAGGGGTAGAAATGGGTGGAAAGAAGAAGGAGTGACCAGAGAGAAAATACCTTCGAAAAAAAAAACCAATCCGATTTACTCAAACAAAAACTTTTTAATTGGAACCAATAGATGGAAAAAAGAGGGTCGAAAATGAGGGGGAAAAGGAAGGAAAGAGAGGGAGATTTCTCCCGCCAAAAAAGCCTCCAGAGCAAGGCATTAAAAAGTACTCTCATTTTTCTCTCTACCTTTTTTTTTCAAAAAAACTGAGGAAAGTTGAAAAAAATAATAACATTAAGTTTCACCCACTCCACCCACTAGGAAAACTCAAAAAAGCGGTCAGATTACTACTGACACAACGGGTTCTTCCCCTTAGATTCTAAAACAAGCAAAGTCTAAAAATATTTCCGTGAGCTTTTACTTCACTCTTTTGAGGGTTGTTTCCCCCTGTACTTTTTTATTTTATATAAAAATTAAAACAATTTTTTTTAACATGTTCTCTTCTCCTCACATATCTATTTTTTTTTTTAAAAAAAAAAGAATTTTCCACGGTTGTTTTATAAGTCGGCTACACGAACTTTTTACTTCAATCAAACTCTAATTATGTTAGAGCTTTATTTCCCCCTCCAATCTGAGGGAATGGGTCTTTATAATCCGATTTAAATGCAATTCCGGGTTTGTTTTCTCCTTTTCACCCCCTTCCAAAATTTTAACACTCCATGTGTTTTTCCTCAACCCTACTGCTACGTGATAAAGTGTTAACTTGTATTAAACTTTTTTTGACAACTTCTCGATGATTTATTTATGTTATCTGAATAGTGTAAGTAATGTTATTTCTAGGTTTTAGCGTCGGATTAAAGATTACAAGCGTTAAATTACAATGAACTTTGGAAAGAGCCAAGCCAACAAGAACCTTAAGCTTATGTTAAACAAAACGTATATATAAAACAAAAATGTCATCAAAGTTGTTGGCAACAAATCTTGTATATCGACATGCGCATTAGACCCTCTCAGGTTATATTAATTTGTGTCGGACCATGACACTCCTTCCGTCCTCATTTATTTAGTATTTTGTTTCCGAGCTTATTGAAGGTAACGGAAACTAGGTGATCGTTCTGAAGAATGAAAATATTTTATGTCCTCGATTTAAAAATTTCCAAGACAGAAATCCATTTCAGACATCAGGGAACATTTGCTTCCGAAAATACGGAAGGTAACGGAAGCTAGGTGATCGTTCTGAAGAATGAAAATATTTTATGTCCTTGATTTAAAAATTTCCAAGACAGAAATCCATTTCAGACATCAGGGAACATTTGCTTCCGAAAATACGGAAGGTAACGGAAGCTATGTGATCGTTCTGAAAAACGAAAAAATTGTAGGTCTCCGATATCAAAAATTCCAAGATAGAAATCCGTTTTCAGACAACAGGGAACATTTCTGGTTCCGTGTCTCTCCGTCGGTCTGACGGTCTGTCGGTCTGTCTATCGGTATGTCGCTCAATTTTTGTGAACCAAAATATCCTAAAAACTACGCGTCCGGTTTTAATGAAATTTGTATGGTGGTTCATAATTTAAGTTTCAACCTTCTACGCTTGTTTGTTTCTCTTCCACATGCGCACAAACATACATTTATTTACATTTATAGCTTGAAAAGTACTTATTTGATATGCATGAAACTTTTATAGTTTATCGAAAGTAACCCGCAGATAGCTACAGATTAATTGGAACCATCTGCACTCTTTAACTTTTGCTAAATTGATACTTTATTCATGTAATAAATCAAAACAATTTTCACAGATTAAAAAAATCGGTCCGAGACAACTCAGACAGACTTTCTTATATACGAGTTCATAATTACTTAGCCCAGTGTTTTCTATGTATTAGTTTTCGTATGTACATTTAATTATTATTAAACATTGCAACCAAATTTATCATAAAAATAACTTCTACTGGGCGGGGAATCAAACCCGGCCGCTCTCAGTCCGCGTTTTAAGTTATTTTCTCAGGAACAAGATTTTTCCCGGGAAAACGGCTCATATAAATAGATTCGTATTAAAATGGACTACATTTTACAATTTTTTAATCTAAATAGTCATAACCGTTTTCGAGAAATAATTTTATTCATGTTTTTTTCAGTTTTTGGAGGGTAGCGCCCCCAAATTTGGAGCTAAAATTTATGAAAACTATCCGAAGCCTATTTAATCCCTCAGACTTAGCATGTCCTGCAAGATACTACTTTGGACGTGACATAAGGAAGTAGATTAATTAATTGGCTGTAATTATATTGAATCACGAAATGAAACTATTAACATCTTATAATACCCTAACGAAACAATTGTGATTTAGATAAGTCTTAAATAATAATTTTCACTATAACTTTAGAGATTTTGGTGATTAATATGTTAACTGAGATAGCAAGTGAACTATTGTTGTGGTTCGAGAACGCATATTTTTACTTAAAATTCATAAAATATTAAACAATTATTAATCTATCAACCTTTTATGTTTTACACCCTAGATAAATCTGTAAATTTTTATATCATCTCCTGACTCGAAAATGAAATAAATAAAGAAAGCACATCAATTTCTTAAATATAGAGTAAAGAGAACCTATATTTAAGAATCATTGCAGAAGTAAAAACATATTTTTTCCTCTCCTCTAACTATATAAGTAGGTAAACATAACCAATATCCATTTAAAATTATTACAGTCGTAGGATCATAAAATTTCCATCATATCACCATCATATCGTAATATTTATATTTCAAGGTTCGAACATTTTTTTTTTTTTCTTGCTAATAATATATCCTTCTGACTTCGAAACGAGTAATACAATCACATTTTATGCTGTAAGAGGAAATAAAACCTTAAAAGCTTTCTTTTTTTTGCATCTGAAGGAATGAGGTTGAGGAAGGGAAAAAGGTAAAAACGTACCAGATATAAACCATATCTCCTAAACCCAGGTTGTTCTGATAACGTTATCGAGAGAAAAAAACCTCCAGGTAAAGGTGAAACATATATTTTTCCTCGGGAAGAAAAAAATGATTTAATACACACCTGGAAAATATATTTTTCTATTTTTGCAACAGTTTATTTTCTACATACATATATAAGTGATTGGAAACAGATCTATTTATACGGTTTGCGGCATTTTTTTTACCTCAATACTTACTCCATATTCATTCTGCTTTTCCCTCCTTAAATCCTTTAAAAAAAATGTTCAAATACTTTTTTCATATTTCGTTCGATTTTTTAAAAAACATCCGTTAATTAGTGTGGCACATAGATCCTGTCGTTTTATCACTGGATAAATGGTGACATAAGCGTAAACATAGTATACAGTATAATGAGATGGATTTCAAAATTGAAGTGTTATTAAAAAGTTAGGTAGGTTTGAGAGAGAGGGAGTAATGAGTTCAGAAGGATGAAATTAATATACAGGGGCGGATCCAGGGGGGGGGGGGGGGGGCGAGGGGGCGATTGCCCAGGGCCCCGCGCCATAGAAAATTAAAATAAAATACTTATACTTTACAGGCAAATTTATAGTTCATAGTGAAGATTGTCCGCGGGGCCCCGTGCCATGTACAAAACAAAATATTTGAATTATAAAATTCAGTCGAATTTAGTTTACATGGTAGAGCCTAATACCTAACTACCTTTTCGCGGGGCCCCTCACAATAAAAAAGTCAAATAAATAAGTTATAAAATATAGATTAATTTTTTTATGTTTAAGATATCCCGCGGGCCCCGCTCCATATAAAATTAAGTGAAGTAAGGTCCTAGTGTTTTCTCACCCTCTCCCTTTTCGACGATTTTGATGACGATTTTGTTATTTATTCTGTGGGGTAAATCTTCATTATGTGCCCCACCTATATCTAAACGTCCAATTTAATTCGTTTTTTTTCAAACTGTTCCTTTTTACAATCACAAAAACGATTTCGGTTGTAGCATCTCGGTATATTCAATTTTTTTCTATTCAATTTTAGGGAAAAGTATGGAAGGTTATGTAAGTTTTGGTTGAATTTATTACTCTTTGACCAGACCTAACAATAACCTTCTATCATTACCCTATAACACGTGACATTTCGTGTATTTTTTTTTTAAATCAAATAAATAAAACACTGAATTTATCGAGATACTACATATAACCTTAATCGTTTGACAATGTACAGAGATATGTAAAAAAGACAAATCCTGTAAAAAGGAATAGTAAAAAAACTAAGTATATCGGGACAGTACGAAATAATTGGGCCAATTAGTGCAGTTTTACCATTTGATGTCAAAGAGAAACTTCACCTCAGGGATGCATAAAAACGCTGTTTTGAGAGGTCATATTTACAAAATTTTCCGGGGGAGGACCCCCGGACCCCCCTTAACATGAGTCTTTTAAAATTAAACTAAAAATTCGGCACTAAAATGGAAAGTTATAAGCTGAGAATATGAATTCTGGGAGTAAATGTAAAGTGCTCGAGTGTAGATTTCAAATTATAGGACTGATCACAAATAACACAGCTTAACTTTTTATTTACAATGATAATTTAACCATAAAACCCAAAATATCATGAAGAAGAATAAATAGTTAAGTATAACAGAGCTTAATTATTACAATAAAAATGTTTCTTTTCGATTACTTTTGCAAAGAAAATGATGATTAGTTGAAAACTATATACTTTGAGGGGTTTATGTTCAAATAATATGTTAGATTAAAATCATGAGCAGAATTGTAAATATTTTAAAAGTTTTGAATTATTTTGAGAGCAAAAACGTTTGAAGGGAATAAGTCGTAAAATAGGATCAAGTTATGTGGTTTATTATTAAGTTACTTTATTGTTTTTTATCAGCAATCCCCGCTCTATCCTAGGGGGCCCCGCCATTTTGTCTCGTCCAGGGCGCCGCAAGATCTAGATCCGCCACTGTGAATATAGCACCCTCTGAGGACTAACCTTCATATACTGAAGGCATTTTTACCTTTACCACCTCTAAATAACTCTCATTTCATTATTTAAAATGACAAAATTTAATTAATTTCATTGAAAATTTGATATCTTACTATACGAAACAAAAAACTACGCTTTCTTATAGAGACAATATAAATTTAACCTTTAAATTTATGTACATCACCAAATGTGAATGTGACAATTGTGACTAAAAAATTTGTTTACCATTATTAATATTTATTATAAATATTATAATGCAATCTATAGTATTTGTAATTTTTACATCATGTTAACAGATAATGGTTTGTTAATTTAGAAATAAAGACTAAGGATGACCTTAGAAGGGTCAAGAGAATTTAAATTTGGATAAATTCTAAATTTTAAATTTGGATAAATTCTAATTTATTTCAAACCTTAAGATCCATCCCTCCAAAGTAACTAATGCAATCTATAGTATTCGTAATTTTTACATCATGTTAACAGTAATGGTTTGTTAATTTAGAAATAGAGACTGAGGATGACCTTAGAAGGGTCAAGAGAATTTAAATTTGGATAAATTCTAAATTTTAAATTTGGTTATTTTTCTATTTATTTCAAACCTTAGGATCCATCCGCCCAAAGTAACTATTCAAAAAAAGGTGTTTTAAAACACATATAAAACACAAAAAAATGAGTGAAAAAAAAAAAAATATTTTTTGGTTAAAATTCGCTTAATATATTTTGGCCAATTTTTTAACTTTTTTTTGGCACAAAAAAATAAATTGTATGTATGTTTTCATGCTCTACAAATTTTCACTCTAGTTATATTTCGATTCAATACTTAATTATTATTAATATATATATATATATATATATATATATATATATATATATATATATATATATATATATTTTTTTTTTTTTTTTTTTTTTTTTTTTACAATTATTACTTAAATTTATTGTAATAATCTCACAAATTGTAAAACTTTTTCTAGGCCGCTGGGGAAGGGGGTGAATCCTCAAACCTGCCCATCCTTTAACACAGGCCGCCCAGTAAATCAGTATTACATTATTTTAAGGGTTTTTGAAAAGGATTGACTAATAACTTTAAAAGAGACTAACAGGTAACAAGGAGAAAAAATTGTCTATGATCTTTGGGAACGCGTGGTAAGTACATAAAGTAAGAGGATAATGACATAGAAAAGATTGCGAAAACAAGTATAAAAAAACAGAATGAATTACAATTTGTACGTTAATTAATTACGTTCTTTTGCAACAGTAATTGGTAAATTCATATTGTACGTGCCAGGCGAAGATTTAGAGCCACATCTTAACACCTTTTATCACCTCTAACCGCTCTTTAGGAAATTTCTCTGGCACGTACAATATGAATTAGCCCAATAATTATACATAGATAAAATTATTCCCTTTTCTTTTCTCTAAATGTATAAATCTCAAATCTTCTAAAATTCAGCGGCTCAAATAAACAAATCATATATTCAATAATCACGGGCTTAGAAAGCATATAATATACATTAACGGTTTAGCTTGAAATACGGGTTAGCAAAATTTTATATCGAAAAATCCACTTAGCCTTAAAATATATTTAGATATTTGTTGTTGTTTAGATACTATGGCATTTTAGAGGCAATAAATTGCACCAAATTAGAGTTAAACTACATCATTTCACATGACGTCTTTTTTTAATTCCGGGGGCTTTTGCACCCGAAGACGCAGGCCACTTACGTGGACCCATAGAACAGACCCGGGTTAGGGATCGAAATCTTCACACACCCGTGTGAAGATATGGTCGTTAACCATGACTTCCCTCCTAGTTGTATTACAACCAAGAGTGTCATCATCATGGTTTCCAGGCCGAAACCTGGTGGCGCCACTCTTTCGAGAAGCTTCCCATTTGTTTAAACAATGCCGGGAATCGAACCCAGAGCTATGGTCAGAAGCGGTCATCCATCCATCTTCTGACCCTGCTCGAGACTGCTTAACTTGCCTTATCGCAAGGTGAGCGCTCTAGCCTCCGAGCCACTCAGGCCCCCTCACATGACGTCACCATTCGTTAGGACAGATTACTAGGTCCATGTATGTATAATATTTAAGTGATTAATGTTAAGGTAGATTTAAAGAAATAGTTCGTTACAATTATTACCTTAAAACTTTACTTTGGACTTCTAAAATTCAAATACGAAGTTGAAATTTCTATCCTTTAAAAACTGAATAAAAATGGAACTTATATTATTATATTATATACATATATATGAATTAGCACCTATGATTTATCGCTTTAACTAACTCTTTCTCTTTTCCTCTCTGTCTTTCAAAATATATACATATATATCAACTTTCCTTTTCATTTTTGTAGTTAGGGAAAGCGGGCCGTAAATAATAAGAGTTTTGAAGGAAAACAAGGACAAGACTAGGAAGGAAAGCGGTAGACAGTTGCACGAGAGCTTTCCATTATGAAAAGTAATAAATAACTTTAGGGTCTCGACTCGCTCGCTTCATCCGGCTTGCGTTTCCCTCTCTCCTCAAACCTGACATCAAATTAAATACGACCCAAACACACTTCTTTTTTATTTCTTTTATGTTACGTTAGATTTATTTATTATTTTTTTATGTTTAAATATGTACGAGTGATTTATTGAATTTTGAAGAGTTAAATCAAATAATTTATGTAAAATCTATAGAAATTAATAAACAAAATATGTCATGTAAGTGTCTACAAAAGGGACTTGAAGGGGCTTTATCCTAGAATTAGAATTTTGTGACAGAATGTAATGTATCATTATACATTATAATGATAAGGTTGTTGCATCTTATCTGAATGAAGTATACATTGAAGAATAAAATCCAATTTTGATAAATTTCTACACGTGAAGGTACTGAACCCAAAAAAGTAGTCCGGCATCTGTGGTTTAGCGGAAATAATGACTTCTTTTCGAGTACCTGTCAAAATTTTAGGCAAACGCCCATATTTTGATCCATGGTAGATTATATAAGCGATTATAGTCTTGTGCAAGGCTTTTGCTTCCGACCTTACCGAAGGTATGTGACCGTTCTGAAGAACAAAAATATTTTATGTCTCCGATTTCAAAAACTCCAAGACGAAAATCAGTTTCAAACATCAGGGAACATTATGGACGATTTTTATGGACTTTGGATGGTTTGTCAAAAGTAGACCACAGATAGCCACCAGACTAATTACAATCGTCTTTAAATATTTGCTAAATTGATACTTCAATTCATGTGAAAAATCAAAACAATTTGACATTAAAAGAACGGGGGAATAGTTAAATAAATTAGACAATAATGGGTCGTAATAGCATAAAATCAATAAAGTACGTGATAGGATGCGAGGAAGCTATGTGCACAATAATTGGCAGTCTATTTAAAAGGTGTTTAATAGGAGGATATTTACTTTGTGTTTTTGATTTATATATTCAGATTTATTTTAATTATTTTAACTCGGGAACGAGATTTTTCCGGGGAAAACTACTTACATGGAAAAACTCCACGTTGTTTCAGAGTTGTTTTTGAAGAGTTAAATTTAGAGCTAAAGTATTATTATCGATTTCACCTCGAGGCATGATATTTTGAACCTGTGCGCTGAATTTAATTAAAATTGTCCCAGTATTTTAGGCTCCATGGACCTGCACTGGCAAAAGATGAAAGACAAGAGTCCATCATATTTTAAAAAACATTTTTATGGACTTAAGAGGACCTAAAACGTGTAAATTCATCAAAATCTCAAATATAATTTTCGCACCAACGCAATCCAATCTAAGCCTTGCTATAAACAATACTATTTTATATAAGTATGTATAACTATATATATATATTAATGTATAGAAAATATTGTCAGTTAGTTGCAGATGGTTTGTATAACAATAGCTTTTTCTGACATCCGAGATATAAGGGAGAAACATACTGGTGCTAGGGCTTCTATTTATTCATTGAATTATTTCTAGACCCAAACAAATCTTTTATTTTATACGACTTTGCTCGTATATATTATTGGTACAGACTTTGAATAAAACACACGCAATCCTCCTCTTTTTAATGTTAAATGTGTGATATAAAGTAAAAATAATTTGTTTTCTTTATCAAATTAGCGTATGATAAATGAAAATATAAAAATGATACATACATTATGTATACACCCATAGTTTAGATCAATGTAACGGATAAAAGCAAAAAATCTAATATTGACAGAAAGATAATATTAACGGGAAAAAAAAAAATTCTGCAATTGATGACATAACGATCCAAGAGGGTTAGGTCAGAATACCGAAGACATGAAGAGCCACTGAACAGGAGACGCCGGCTTAAGATCTCTAGCAAAGAACGCAGACAAATTAGAACCACTTACAGAACGTCAAATTAAAAGTATAAGTGGTGTTACCAAGATAGGGCGATGACAAGTTGCAGCGAGGTGTTTCCAAATGAAAAAGTTAGAAGTATCCGATCAAATAATTAAAACATGATCATAATAGAACATTTATATATAATAGAACATTTATTTAAAATATATTGCATTTTTTCTTGGTCTCTGATCCACCCGGAGTTGCCGATGTCGAGTAGGATTTCTTTAAATTGTTTATATTTACGAGTATGTTAGAGTTGCCCAAATACACTTTTTGAAGAATAAAGAAGAACAGGATTCAGCATTTGAACCCTTTCCTAATTAGTTGAACAGGTCATCAATAATAAAAAAAGTAGTCTGGCAAGTAGTGTGGCACACAGGTTCCTCGCGTCCTATCGCGTACTTTAATGATGTTATTTAATCTTACAAATCTGTCAAAATTGCGTTTTAGTTCGCATTAAAATTAAGTATCTATTTAGCAAAATTTAATGAGCGAAGATGGTTGAAATTAATATGGGACCATTTGTGGGCAACGTTCGACATACCTTTTACAGATATTTACCTTACTTTACTTAACAGGGCTTCTCCACTTGTCAGCTGATGCCCGTTATTCCTAAATTCCACCCTCGGCGGTCCTCCCAAACTCCATCTCCCACTCCCTCATTGACCTTACGACGCCTTCCCTCCAGACCTCTCTTTTTCCTCCCTGGCGGTGACCACTCCAGCACTCTTCGCGGCCAACGCTCCTCTTCACATGACCGTTTCAACGAAGTGCTCGCACCTCAATCCGTCCTACCACCACCACCATCAGCTTCCAACCACCACCTAATCTCCTCATTCCTCACCCTTTCCAACCTGGATATTTTTGTACCTCTCAGCCCATCAATCTCTACAGCACCAATTCGGTCCTTCGGTCTCTCTGTCAGTATCCACACTTCTGCTCCGTAGGTTAAAACACTCTTAACAATGGTGGTCAGAATAGTATTTTTGTGCTCCTTTCATTGAACGACTCCACAGAACTCCATTCGGCATAGCTGTAGTATTATAAGCTTGAATAACTCGGGTGCAGACATCGAAATGGCACGTACCCGACTCATGGATAATATTCCCGAGGTATTTGACGGAATGAACAGCTTTAATGAACCACCAGGTAGTTGCGAATCATTCACTATCTGTTTCTTGTTGTTTCTTTTTGATTTCAAAACCCTTTTTGGGGAACGCAAGTTTAGCTAGTACCAAATGATGGTCCGTACTGTATTCTGCACCCTTTTTGACCCTGACATCCTGAACAAAGGCTTGATTAAAGGCCCCGACTAGGTTGGGTCCAAGTATATTTGTCAATATCTTTGTGTTGAAAAAGCGCTTAAATCCATTCTTTACAGCACATTCTTCTTCTCCCGTTGTCATTTTCGGTATCTTCTCGCCAGGGATCATTCGCTTCATTCTTTAATCGTTTACCCACTCTTCCATTAAAATCGCCAAGTATTAATTTCTCTTCGTAATAAGTTTTCGTAAACTCCTTTTTCTCATCGGTCGTCGTGTCCTCAGTAGGTCCATAAACTGCAATTGCATTCAAAGAGAAGCCATTCATATTGACCTTCACCCTAAACATCCTATCACCTCCTTCCTTCTAATCAATGATATCCTTCTTAAACTCAATTTTTAGCCAAATAGATATCCCAGACCTTGCTCTCCTACCTTTATCAACTCCTGTCAACATATGAACGAAATCCTGAACTTTCTCCTGCCCTCTTCGGTTTTTCTTTGTATTCGTTGTCAATATAATGTGCAAATTAGCCTTTTTCATCTCCTCCACCAGTTCCTTCTCCTTCCTCATCCAAGTTTATACATTCAAGGTTCCAAGAGAACATTATAGGTTCAAGGATCATAAGAATAGTTCTTTTTCCAAGCCAATGTCGATGCCTTAAAATCCGTCCTTTTTGTCTTTATTTTAGAAAACGTAGTGGTACATTTTTTTTACGGGAAAGGGGTGCCAGCCCTTTGCCTAACCTCCAACCTGAAGGACCAAGGGTTTTATTTTTTAGATCTCCTTCCCCTAGAGAGGGTTGCCTTAACCACGGCTACAAAGACCCTCTTTCCGCGCCAGCGCTCCATTTATCCAGATATGATGACTTAGGAAGGAGTATCTATATGTTCCGCTTCACTTGCCCTTCTGCCGTTTGCGAGGGTTGACATTTAAAGATATGGGTGTAAATAAAAAACCTTGTGGGCACGTGAAAGAGAAACTAATATATGAAATACGTTGAAACCTTTTATGAGACCAACAATGGGCTAATTAAGACTTACCATTCAAATTTCATTAATAACGGACGAGTAGTTTTTAAGAAACTGTGGTTCACACAAAATGCTGAACGGCTGACTCACAGAGAGATGCAGGACCAAAAATGTTCCTTGATGTCCAAATGATTTTCTTTACCAAGATTTCTTAAATCGGAGACAAGAAAAATTTCGTTCTTCTGAACAATCATAATGATTGCGTTACCTTCGGTAAGCTCTGAAGATAAATGATGGTTGTTGTTAATCTATATCATGGCTAAACAACCAAAACGACAACAAACCATCCAATTTAAAAAAAAAAAAAAAAATCAGGTGAGTCATTTTAAACATGTGTCTTATTAAAGAAAATGTCTTTGCATGTGAAAGAAAACTAATAGGCGAATGAAACTTAAAAGGGACCACCTGAGAAGCCAGAGAAGGGCGAGAGACAATAACATAAATGAGAGAGGGGAGTCGTCTTCGCTGATAAGGGCCCTTGCTTCTATTCCAGCCCGGGTCAGTCTTATGTCGATCTCCGACATGAAGTAGACTCACCATTCACATCTTTTTTCTTATATGTAACTCCTTTTTCTTCTTTATTTCGGTATGTACCTTAATTTCCCCTTTTATTCTTTTTTCAACTTCATTTATTTTTATTTTTTTTATTTATATATATTTTTTTTTTTTTTTTGTTAAATTTATTTATTCTATTCGCTTATTTGAATAATTGTTTTTTTTTATTTATTTTTGATCTCGTAATTTTGATAACTTACTTGTCAATTTCTTAATTTAGTTTTGATTAGTCATTTTTGTTTTACACGCTTACTTTATTTATGCCTTGTTGAGTTGTTACTGCTTTATCAAGAGTGTTTCGAATGTTTTATTTTATTTTTTGACTTGTTATTAGTTTTTTTTTTTTTTTTTGACCATCAGTCACCGTGATAGTGTTTTTATTGATTGGTTTTTATTTTTGTATTTATTTCGCTATGTTACATGATTTATCACATCTGTTTGTTCTTATAGGCACTGATGATGGCCTTATAAGGCTGAAAGGTGCTTTGGCTATTAAAAGTTAATTTTACGTGGAGAGACTTTTTCATTTTTCCTTAAAAGGGACCGTTCAATGGTTTAATAATGCCTACCATCAAAAATTTGAAAAGTAGTTTTTAAGAAATGTTGATTCGAAAAAATTGTAGACAGGCCGTCACGGGACCAACCTTTTCTCCGATGTCTGTAACTGATGTCTTTCTTGGATTTTTTCTGAGACATAAAACATATTCGTCCTCCAGAACAACCACGATGCTTCCATTATTTTCGGTAAGCTCTGAAGCAAAAGGGAGGAGAAATTAAATAAAATAGACAAAAATGAGTTTTTTAAGGTATGATATGTCTCACTGAAGCTGTGTCACACTGATTGGAAGAAAATCTTTAAAATTACTCGTCTGATTGTTAAGAAATTTGAATTGTTTGTCGAAAGTAGCCTGCATATGGTCAAGTATTGATTCAACCATCAGCGCAAACTTTATATTGCTTAAAAATAATAGTATCCCCACTAGGAATCGAAACAGATCCAAATCGTCAATGGCAATAACAGGACGCGAGGAAGCTATAGCTAGCTAGCCACACACATTGGCAGACAATTTTAATCAAATCACTCAAAAGTTTATTTGATTATTTTCAGACCTCAATTGTAATAGGGTTTACTTAATACCAACGGCAGTGTGGATGGTCATCACTTCAAATATACATAGATATGTTTTCTCGTATACAATAAAATCTCAAGTCTACAAGGGAATTGAAAAGTTATGGTTTAAACTGATAGAAAAGTTAAAGGCAGAGTAGACAAGTTGATGATTGCATTTCTGCATGGGATTGAAGGACCTGGTTTAAATTGCTGTTTAGAGAGTGGCCCTAATCTCGCTGAAGGGAATGGATTCATCCTTTGGACTAGGGTTCTAGCTTCACAAGGGTCTAGGTTTCCAAGGTTGCCTTACAGTGGAAGGGACTCGTTCTAAGGGATCGTACCCTGAATACGGTATCAGAGTATTGGCCCTTAGATTCGTGTCGGTTCTAACCTTCATTATCTTGCCTTTGGGCCCTAGGGAAGCGTTTCGAGCCTCTTACTTCATGTCCTGCTGCCTCACCCTTAAATCTCTATTGTATCTCATTACTTCTACCTGTCAAATCACTACCTATCCCTTAAAATGGTCATTACTTCTTACTTCCTTTTAATGAGTACCTTTCACTGGACAAATTGTTACTTACAGCAAAATTTCATGAAAAAGCACAGCTGACTTGAAATCAGGCCATAAAATTACTATTTGATATATTTTATGGATGATTTAGCTTATGCACAAGAATGTTTTTATCTTCCATAAATATCAATCAAACTAAAGCAAGATTTCTTAATTAACAAGCGTCTTATCCCAATATTTCTTATTATCTGCTATACATTATGTTTACGACATTAAAAAGTCTTATTAAAGTAATTACAATGTCAATTAATTAAGGACCAGCATAATACTAAGTAATCTCTTTAAAAGATGACGAGTTTAGCCAATCAATTGATATCATACATATTTATTACAAAAAAAATTAATGTGATAGACGACGTGTGTGTGTTGTACGATAGATCACCATCGCAATTTCAGCAGATTTACACATTTAGATATTCTTTAAAATACTTACATATAAGATATAATTACATATAAGATTGGAGAGTCTTTTCAGGTCGAACATAGAAATAAATAAAAATACATATCTGTGAAACGTAGTTGTTCGGTCAACACAAATATATGGATGCAAAACGTAGACTATCACCAATGATATCGTAGAGAAACTAAGAAGGGCAGTAAGAAATGTATTAAACAAAGCATGTAATAATAAGCAAACCAAGAAATAGATAAGACAGGATACATAGAAAAATAGAGAATGCAATGCAATTATTGGTAACTGAAAGAAAATTAAAATAAGCTGGCCATTTCATAAGAGTTAAGGATAAAACGTGGATTAAAGCACTGCCGTAATGGCGGCCAATGGATTACATCAGAAGACGAAGCAGACCTGCTACAAGATGGGAGCATAGAATGAGGCCAACCTATGAGTCAGTGAACGTGAGAAAGCTATGTGCCACACTAATTGGCACTTACTATTTTACTGTTTAAAATGTGCTCAAAAGGGGAATATTATTCAAATATTAATATTTTTACCAGTAGTTTTTGGGAGGAAACGCCCATTTAGAGCTAAAATATATCTATCCCAGAAAAATAGATAAATTAGATTTCGCCCCGATGCATGATTTTTCTGAACATATTATATGCCAAATTTCATCACACTCGGTTCAGGAGTTGAACTCCACGCGTCTGCAACTTTGCAGAGACTACAGTCAGGCATTTCACACAGACACTTTTAGCACGCTATCTCCTGGACTATTGGGACCCCAAAACATGGAAATCCATCTACATTTCAAAATATAATTTTTCACTATCACAATACTTTTTCTTCATCACAATATTTCCTATAAGACAATGGCGCACAAAATGACTAAACAAAGTTTTCGTGGGATTAATACATTACTTAAAACTTTTTGCACTATTACTACAAAAGGTATTATGCATTGTGCAGCTTCCTCTATTTAACAATTTGAGGTCATCTAACAAAAAACAATTATATATTTCTTGCCTTGTAACAATATTGAAAATTATTCAGAAATGATTGTCTGTGAAAGAACGTCAAAAATAACCACATGCCCCTTAACGACTGTATTAAATTTTCTCGTTCATTTAGCTTTAGTAATTTTTTGCATTATCGTGAGTTTCAAAGTAAGGTGTAAATTTGTGTGCACGTACTTACTTCAACATTTTTATTCATTATTATTATTATTAATTTTTTGCATTATCGTGAGTTTCAAAGTAAGGTGTAAATTTGTGTGCACGTACTTACATCAACATTTTTATCGTTTGTAGTTTTGCCTTGTTAGGAATTTTCTGTTGGAAAAGATTATCCAGTTGACTATTTTGTCGAGGCGTCGGTAGTCGGTCGTTTTTCCCATCACTATTCAAACTTGTACAGGAATTTTCCTACCCTTATTTTTTCCTATCCCATACCCTTTAGAAGAGGGAGGAGGAAGGCAAGGACAGCACCTCTTGAATTATTTATCACTGCGGTGAAGGGAGAGGCCCTTCGTAGGAGGTCGGAGGAAGTAAAGAAAGGGATAGAGCGAAAAAAGGGAAGAAGTGTGTAATCCCCTTACACGAATCCTTGAGACCTTACAGGACACACCGAGCTCCTTCCCAAGAAGCTCTTTGAAAAAGGTCAAACTTCTACTTATTTCTCAGGGGAAGGGCTTTCTAAAAGTAGGAACGCCAAGACCGGTAAGGATTTAACGTAGTTTGCTTTTTCGTTTGACCCCCGCCCTCCAAAATATCTCCCCCAGTAGTGAAAATATCGATATAAAAAATTGCAGGTCTACCAAAAGACATCAACATAAGAGAAAATTAATATACATAATATAGATATTGCTAGAAAAAAATTATTAATACAGAATTCTTCATGATAAAAAACAGAACACTCTAATTCAATTACATTATGTTATCTTTTAGGTTGAGATTTAAAGGGTTGAATTAAATAACAACTAAGATAATATATGGGTAAGGGTGTGGGTAACCCTAAAATTTGGTAAAAGATTTTTGTGTTGGTACAGAGTGTATGGGCCAAGTTTCAGCTCGATTGGATGACTGGAAGAAAGTTAATTAGTAATTAGCCCTCTAAATTTATTTTAAAATTAAAATTTCTTTATCGATGTAAATACAGATCAAAATTATAAAACATTTTTGAAGCAAACCCAGAACCACACAAAATTTTGATAGCCCTCTAAAAATTTAAACGACAGCTACAAACAAACAAACAAAATCGAAATTAATAATATGTAGGTGTGGGTGGTACTATAATGTAGAGGATAATAATTTAGCTCAAGATACGTGGAACTAAACTAACATTTAATTTTATACAAAAACACTAATACATTTTCATTTTACATCTGAAAAGTAAACACGTCGCTGTCACGTCAAGTTACGTCAACCAGGTTGTACACCACAAAGGATTTAAAAAACTTAAGTAAAATCGGCACTATCTAATAAAGAAGCAAGTAGCTGACGCTTAACCAGATACCTAGTATCAATTATAATAATGCGATTACTTATAAACGTTATAATAATAATTAAGATGTGCGGAAGCAAAAGCAAGCCTATTTTTTTAATGTTTACCTTAAATTAAAAGGGATAATAATATTACAAGATAATCAGTATAGTAAACACATTATACTTTTTAACTCTGACAGCTTGGGAAAATCGAGAAAAAAAAAATGGGAGGAGAGTGAATGAGAGCTTGAGATTTTGGCGGGTAATAGGTCGGGCAATGACCTATTATGAGTGATCACCTGTTAAGTAAGTTGTACTACTATGCTTTCCAACTTTATTGGAAAGTATAATATTTAAACATAAAAAGCATAGACGAATTTGAAGGGACCACTATTATAGAGTACAGTCAAAGATGCTGGAACTTAATGTCCCAAAGCGAGTTGAAGATGTAGGTTAAGTGGTAGCTCAAAGAGAGAAAAGCTTACATACATTTTAGTATGGAGGCAGAGTCAAGAGTCAAATTATGAAGGAGGTCCTTAGGATATTTGGGGGAACAACAAGTTCGGTCAAAAAGCAGGGGAAGTAGCGTCATAGAAAAATCGTGGATTTAATAGGAATAAAATGACATCGCGCTTTTGTTTATTGGGGGGTCAAAGAAGATGAAAGCTTTGGCAGTAAGAGGTTTGCCATTAAATAGGGTCTTATATGCATTAGAAGGGGGAGCGTGCATGGCAAAAGAAAGGTATTCAAAGAGGTTTCATACTGCTGATAACATTAAAGCCATAACGGGAGAGACTCAAAGAACCATGATGATATGACTTTACCAAGGAGAGCCTTAAACAAAGTGCACTAAATCTTAAATCATGAAAAAATATCAATTGATCACATACGTTTTTATAATTTTAGTACGATCATACTATGACCTTAAATATTATAAATTTTTAATATAAATATTTGTTCGTATAATCAGCAAAACAAAGAAAACAATAACATTACTACTTTTTTGTGTGGGTTCGGTCTTTTAGGGTAGATAATAATTGAACATTTACATTTCAAAAACGGCTATATTTCGACCATTAACGGTCATCTTCAGGCCTAAAACCATCGAAATAAATCTGTAATATTTATCTTTAATAACATATACAATTAATAAGTTAAAAACAATCTACATTAGCATTTATAATTCAGGTTTTTATAATAAAAACAAAACAAATATAAGAAATCTTACCTTGGATTGAAACTGTAAAATTATTAACATAATTTAAAAAACTGGATTAATATCACCTATTTAGGTTCGTCACTATTTGTCAAACAATATATCACATAAAAATGTATCTAATACAATAATATAACAATAAAATTAACAGAATTAAAAATAAATTAACGACATGGTAATTTGTGGTAACCTGGGTGTAACCTTTTCTACTTGATTTATATTAATTCATTTTTAGTTAAGAAATTTATTTAAATTTAAAAAATTATATTTATTATTATATCTTCCTTTATTTATTAAAACCTAGTTTTGGTTAATATGAAATATTATGGTTGGAATTTATTAAGTTTTTTATATTTAATTTGGCGGAAGATTTGAATTGAAAATGTTGGTTATTTATTTTTAAATATCTAGGATCTTTTATTTTATTTTATTTTTATTTATTTATTTATTTATTTTTTTATATATATATATATATTTTATTTATTTATTAGGATTGCGGAATAGAATTTGTTTATTTCCTTTGAGTCTGTTTTAAAATTAACGGAATTATCAGATATAGATATATAAGCGGCCTCAAGATATTTTCGTTTGGTAGTATTTCTTTCTGAGTCTAGAATTTCAATACTATCTTTGTCTATCTGGTGGTTTTCTTTTGTACAGTGGATAGCAATGGCTGTTTTACCGTTTTTTTGATTGTATATCATAACAGTGTTGTTTAAGTCTATTGTCTAAATTTTGTTTGGTTTCACCAATATAGACATTATCACAATCCTTGCATTTAATTTTATATATTACGTCTGTTTTTTTTTAATTTATCTGTTTTATCTTTCAGTTTGCTATGATATTTATGTTTTAATTTATTAACGGGTTTTAAACCAAATTTGATGTCATTACAATCGAAAGTTTTAAAAGTTTTTTGAATATTTTCAGTTAGTCCTTTTATGTAAGTAAGAGATTTGTAATATTTGATATTCTCTAATCTGTCTATTTTGGTGGAGTTTACTTTAGCTATGTGCCAATATTTATTTATTATTTTTTTGGGTTAATTATTTTTTTCCAATTTTTCAAATATTTTATTTTTAAGTGTTGGTATTAATTTTTTGTCTGTAACAGCAAGAGCTTTTTTAATTAAGTTGAGGATGGTATTTCTTTTTTGGTATATTGGGTGGGTAGAATAATAGTTTAAGAATAATTCCTTTTTTAAGTCTTTTTCGTACCATATGGTTGATATTTGTCCGTTTTTTTCCTTAATTAATGTGATATCCAAATAATTTAATTTGCTGTGATGTTCTCTTTCAATGGTAAAAATAATATTTTTATTTTGTTTGTTGAAAATAGCTAATGTTTCGTTAATATAATCTTTTTTAATGATAATAATTAGATCATCAACATATTTGCCTATAAATTTTGGTTTATGTAATAGTTTATTAGGTTTATGTAATTTTTATTATGGTTAAAAGATCATTAACAAATATGGAACTAAGATTACTGGAAATACAGCTCCCCATAGGGGTACCATTAAGTTGTCTGTATATATTATTATTGAACTGGATATAATTGTTATTGCAAATGAATTTTAAAGTTTCTAGGTAAGTATTTTTGCATTTTATATTGGTGAATGGGAATATTTGGTCCCATTTGTTTTGAATAATTTTATAGGTATCTTGTAATGGGATACTTGTGAATAGGGCTTGGATGTCTAATGATATTATTTCTTCATCGTCATTAACTGTTATATTCTCTAAGGCTTTTTTTAAATCTATTGAATTTTTATAGTCAAAAGTATTATTATGGCATAGATTGTTTAATGTAGGATTTATTAGCTTTGTCAATTTTTCAGTGGGAGCATTGTTACTGCTTACTATTGGTCTTAGTGGGATGTTATCCTTATGGATTTTCGGTAGGCCATATATTTTGGAGAAATTGCAGTTATTTATATTAAGTTTTATTTTTTCATCTTTAGTTATATAATTTTTATCAAGTAATTTTTGTATTAATTTTTTATATTCTTTTTTGATAGTTTCTAATTTATTTTCAGGATCACATCTTATTTTCCTGTATAGGTTATTTTCATTTAAAAGTAATTCCATTTTTGTTATATACATCTCTCTAGTCATAATAATTGTTATATTGCTTTTGTCAGCTCTGGTTATTATAATATCTTTATTTTGTTTTAGGAAATTATTAGTTTTTTTAGCGTCTATTATTATTTGTTTTTGTACTGAGCCAGTTGGGAATTTTTGAAATTTTATATTTTTTTGGAAGTTCATTATATTATTTATTAAGTGGCTACGGAGAGCATTTCTGTGATTATCACTAGTTTCAATTTTGCTTAAGCAATCTTCTATGTCGACTATCAATTTTAGGATATTTTTGTTACTGTTGTTATTCGGTAAGTTAAAATTATGACCTAGGGATAGAAAGTTTTTAATGTATATTGGTATGTTTTTATCAGTTAAATTAAGAAACCATTCATTTTTATATAAATTATTATATTTTTGGAGCTCTTTGTTCATAATCTGATGGTTATTAATTGGTATTGTTTTGTTTTTAATCTGTTATTTATTTTTATACGTAGGTTTTTATTTTTATTCTCAGAAAGAAATACTACCAAACGAAAATATCTTGAGGCCGCTTATATATCTATATCTGATAATTCCGTTAATTTTAAAACAGACTCAAAGGAAATAAACAAATTCTATTCCGCAATCCTAATAAATAAATAAAAAATATATATATATAAAAAAAAAAATAAATAAATAAAAATAAAATAAAATAAAAGATCCTAGATATTTAAAAATAAATAACCAACATTTTCAATTCAAATCTTCCGCCAAATTAAATATAAAAAACTTAATAAATTCCAACCATAATATTTCATATTAACCAAAACTAGGTTTTAATAAATAAAGGAAGATATAATAATAAATATAATTTTTTAAATTTAAATAAATTTCTTAACTAAAAATGAATTAATATAAATCAAGTAGAAAAGGTTACACCCAGGTTACCACAAATTACCATGTCGTTAATTTATTTTTAATTCTGTTAATTTTATTGTTATATTATTGTATAAGATACATTTTTATGTGATATATTGTTTGACAAATAGTGACGAACCTAAATAGGTGATATTAATCCAGTTTTTTAAATTATGTTAATAATTTTACAGTTTCAATCCAAGGTAAGATTTCTTATATTTGTTTTGTTTTTATTATAAAAACCTCAATTATAAATGCTAATGTAGATTGTTTTTAACTTATTAATTGTATATGTTATTAAAGATAAATATTACAGATTTATTTCGATGTTTTTAGGCCTGAAGATGACCGTTAATGGTCGAAATATAGCCGTTTTTGAAATGTAAATGTTCAATTATTATCTACCCTAAAAGACCGAACCCACACAAAAAAGTATTAAAATAAATTAGGGACAGAGGAAGAAGACAAACTACAATAATATTACGATAAAGAAATTAGTACATTTTATTGATAGATTACTAAACGAAATTACTTTAAAAGAAAGCTACAATGAAACCAAGAAGAATGTCAAAAACAATTTGCAATTCCATTTCTGTATGAGATTTTATGCCCTTTCTCACACTCGTATATATAAGAGCCCGTATGCGCGTGGAAACAGGCTTAATTTTATATTTAAAAAAAATTAAAACTGAAGAATCGGGCGGAGATTCTAAGGGTAAGAAACCTTTCCGTCCCAAAATAGCACCCTGAACTAAAGTGTACCAATTAATTTTATCACCTGGTTTACGATTTTTCTGACGATGGTCTTGGAGAGAACAGTCGGACCCGTGAAGATCGTAGTTAAAGGTGAATATTACAAGCACGGCACTTGAAGAAGAGTTCCAATCCAAGTTAACTTCGGGAAACAATGATATACCGGAAAAATGGCCCGGCCGGGCAGAGATTTCTAAAAACCGTGAAGTAAGGGATCTCCAAGAAACAGTGAAGAAACAGGTGTCGCGGGGGTGGGGGTGTATTGGTGTGTTTTGTAGGCTAATCAGAAGGCTGGATCGGCGAAGTTACTAGTTGAATGGCGTTGCTAAGGTTATAATATAAAACATGTGTTTAGATATAGAGAGATAAAGTAAATAATATTCTTAAATCCACCAAAAACTAAAATATTATATTGTTATTGGAATAAATGTGGTTGCCTTTTCTTAGCAATAACAAATCATTTCGAGGCGCACCGTCGGGAGTCTACTCGATTATATTAATGATAGGTGTGTGTAGATATGTTTATAATAGGTTTGTTCCAACCACCAGTTCCGAATCAGTTTCGGATTAGTCCGTGATTGACGTAATGCGCATGCGCGATCACTGACCGTTGGGAATTGATTTGTGATTTCGTTTTTGTTGGAACGCTCCTTTCTCGAACCAAACTGTTTGCCGTGGTAGGTTTTAACACTGTTATCACAACAACTTTTTGAGTTGATCGTTTATGTGATTTTGCGTTCCTGTGCTATCGAAAATACCTGAACTTATTAATATTAAAGATATGGATGATGGATAAGTCAATAGTTGATGAAGATAAGTGCCAGTCGCTTAAATCAGGGCCTGATTTAGGCCACACCAGAAAAGTTTAATTTTCTAATGCTAATTAAGCTTGAAAGTTGGAAGTAAAACCTACATACTCATAGAGGATATGACGAAAATACATGCACACATTTTAGAAATGTTTATTTAATACATGAATTCACGATTTCATTTCGATTTACGCAATTCACAATTTTCGGGCTTACTGAGGTGAGCCAGTTTTAGTAGACTCACGGCACACTCGTATTCGTATTTTTATTGATATAATCCTAAATGCTCTTTTGTTTTAAAAAAACAAATATTAATCTTATTCCAGTTAACGAAAGAAATATTGCGGAAATATATCGGATTCTTTCGATATTTGTTTGAAAATGAAATAAGTATCAAAAGTCCATCTTGGAAAATAGTTCCAATTTTTATTTTTTTCAGAAATACCTAGAAAATGCTAATTATATGCACAAAAATTCATCGTCGCATTCGTACAAAAACATTTTAAAAAGAACAGTTGATTCGCAAGAAAGGAGAATAATTATAATAGGCGAGCGAAATCAAAACAAAAACAATGAAGCGGAGCGGAAGGTTACGTTTCTGTTCACCCAAACTCAATCCCAAACTACTAGTCCCTGCCGCCGATCGCTGACTGCTCTGACTGGTTCCAAACTAATCCGTGATTCAATCAGAGCGTGGTTGGAACGGCCGATTAACAGTCGGAGTCAGTCAGAGTTTGAGTTTGGGCTCGTTGGAACTCTTTTTTCCAAATGCGCATGCGTCGTACAGTTCCAAATCAGTTTGAAGAGTGGTTGGAACAAACCTAATATGCAGGGCTGGATTTACGCAGGGGCCATCGGGGCCCGGGCCCCTGGCGGCAAATTTTCGAAAGTGGCAAAAGGCGGCAGCAAGAAAAACAAAACAAAAATCATAAAACTTTTTTTTTTTTTTTATTTTGGACACTACAATATGACTCTTGTGAACATAAAGTATAATAATTATTTATTTACTAATTGAAATTTTATATACTAATTAGACAGTTGAGTATGTACTGAGCGCAAGTGCAGGTCAGTAGGCATAAGTTTTTATTTATTAGTGTTTAAGTGGATTTTAGTTTTTGGGCATAGAGCCGCGGAGAGTGAATTATAACTCATCGCCGCTAGTTATTCACGTACGTACAGCAGTTAGAACTACAGTTTAGGCCAACTTTACTCTATTTTTATAAACGTAATCTTTAAAGGTAAAAACGGACATAAAACTATGTTTTTAAACAATTTAAAGAATTCCCAGCTGTCAGCAGTTTATAATATAAAATATAATTATAAACATTAAATAATTATTATTAAAAACACCTTTCTTTTGATTTCTTGAGTACAGTCATTTTAGGTTTTCTGATCCAAAAAAATCGGAGCTTTAATATTTTTTTTGATCACTTCATTTTGCCGTTCTGAAAGACATTGAAAATCGGCAACGAGATCTTGGGTCGCGTCAATAGATATTCAAGGGCAAAGGTCAACAAATTCGGTATTTTGCTAATATCTCACTTCCAATGGCTCCGACACCAATCAAGGTGGTTATCAAAATTAAAGGTAACAAAATTTCCCACAAAAAAAATCTCATTAATTTTTTTACGTACAATGGACGGTTTACGGAATATAGGGCGAAGAATATCTAGTATCCGTCGCCGCACCACTTTTTACGTATTTTTATGAATATCTCGCTACCTAAGGCTCGGAGACAAATTAAGATGATTATTAAAAAAATAGATAATTAAATTTCCCACAGAAAAGCTATCTTTCATTTTTTAAGTACAACGAACGGTTTAGCAAAAACCTACCTTATCATAACTTAAGTAGTGTTTGTTTTTGCAAGACTTTTACGTATTTATGTAAACATATCGCTTCCATAGCTCGGAGACCAATTGACGATTAGATCAAAATTGAAGATTATAAAATTTCACACATGAAACATGATATTTATTTTTTACGTAGAACGAACCTTTAGGATAATAAAGTGCTCCAAAGTTTCCGCACAAGGCGTAAAAATATATATATATATATATATATATTATATATATTGCATAGATTTTGTCTGTTTTATTTGAAGATGATGCTCCTACGGATGCGGCAATAGAAGCAAAATTGGTTGGAAAGTATGGCAACAATATTATTATATTATTACAACGAAACAAAAAAAAAATGACAATGATTAGCTTCCTCGATACTCATGCGACTATTCTTTCTAACGCTTGGTACGAAAATAAAAAACTGAAATCCAGAAGAAGAATGTCCACGAATAGTTGAAGCTGATGAAGCAATTATAAGAGAAGAATTATAAGAGTATCGCTGATGTTAACACTGAATCGTAATAACAATATTCTTGCCAAACTTTTGAATCAATTTTGCTTGTATAGTCGCATCGGTAGGAGCATTATCTCCAAGTAAACCCTTCAGCTCCGCCAACGTAATTGACAGTTATCTATATAATAAAATTATTTTTTTACGTCTTGTGCGGAAACTTTGGAGCACTTTATTATCCTAAAGGTTCGTTCTACGTAAAAAATAAACAAATTTTTCATGTGTGAAATTTTATAATCTTCAATTTTGATCTGATCGTCAATTAGTCTCCTAGCTAGAGGAAGCGAGATATTTACAAAAAAAACGTAAAAAGTCGTGCTTTTCAGAACGACAAAATGAAGTGATAAAAAAAAAAAAAAAAAATTGAAGTTGCGAATTTTTGGAATAGAAGCTATATTTATGACTAAAATAACTGGACTATGACTTGAATTTAAAAATGTCATAAATGACTTTCCTACTCCTAATGTTTAAAAGCAAGATGTAAGAAATTACAATAAACAAATTTTTAAAAAATCCAAACAAATTTTAAAATGTCAATAATACCAAAAGAAAGGCTGAGTTCGTTGGGGAGTCCATTTAGGGGTCAAATTTTGACAATTTAGGGTCAAAAATATCATAAAAACGCGTTTTTCCCATTTTACCCCCCTCTTGTATGAAATATGAGGGGGGGGGGGGGGCGTCAATTTTTCTTGGGCCCCTGGCCACTAAATATGTTAATCCAGCTCTGCTAATATGTACTTTAGATATTCACTCATAGACTATAGTACATTACGCGTCGAGTGCGGAAAGTAGCATTTTGCATGCGGGTGTAGAGTTTGCACCCAAGCGACAGCGAGGGTAGTAAAACCACACGAGCAATGTAAAATGCCGTTTTCGCACGAGTTGCGTACTGTACTTTATCTACGATTGTTACATTTAAATAATAAATACAGAAAAAAATAAACTTGCTGTATGTTCGTATATCTTCTCTTGATGGCATTAATCTTGAATTGTATTTTTTGCCGAATTAATTATTTCTGGAGGAGTATTATTCTCTACATTTTCATCAAAGCCACTTGATTCATTCATTGTTTTTCACTAAAAACTCGATATAAACAGTTACTTTAATAAGAGAATAGCAAATTAGTTTTGTTAAATGTAAACAAACTCGCTAATGGTGCGTATAGCTGCAGAATTCCTCTTCTTTACCGCGCTAGCGTGGTAAAGAAGAGGAATTCTTCAGAACTATGAGACGCGCATGCGCAATGAATACAAGTACGTAAATAATCACTTTCTACGCATCTAAACAGAGATATAATGTTTATATTTCGTATCAATCGTAGATAAAATTATTTATTCACTAAAATAGATTCCCTATAAATAAAACAATAACATTTTAAGGAACTGTTTTATTTATATTTTAAATAAAACTGTATCTTTAGGTTCGGTGAGAGAAACAAAAATTGCACAAAGCATTGCGGGATTTCAACCTGATTTAAAATTGTAAATATTTCTCAGGTAAAGAACAAAAGTAAAAGATTGCATGAAAAAGTAAATGTTTTGAAAGTTTAAACAAAGGTACAGAACAGAATAAAAGAAATATACCCCCAGAAAAAAAAACCTCAGAGGATAAAATTCCAGCTGTAGTTTCGGATTTAAAATATTTAGGAGGAATTGTAGTGAGGGAGAAGAACCAAAAAGTAGAAATACGATAAAAACTGCTTGGGGGAGGATGGTACTACCATTCTAGATTAGGTTGCTAAATGTAAGAAGTTTTCATTCTAACCCCTGGTTACTCTTCAAGTAACATTACAACTGCGTAAAGCCTGAAATTCTTGTCACCCTTCGCCTAACTTTTCTCAACTGACTACTTTGCCCTTTTTTTTACCTAAATTATTCTGAAAGGTATAAAGGGGAAACAGTTGGGGTCGATGTAAGAGCCGGATTTTGGATTGGAAAAGCTTCAGGAGCCCTTAAGGGCACGAACCTTTTGCTGCCTGTTGAAAAATAAAAAGAAGTACATTTAACTTTAAAAAAAAAAAAAAAAAAAAAAAAACGTAAAAAGGAAGAAGCTCTAGATTAAAGTTATTGTTCAGATGGGTTCAAAAAAGGAAAAGAGAAATCCAGAATTAGGAATCACTTCGTTTTTAAAAGTGGACCCTTCCTTTTTCTTTAGCAGAGTAAAAGACTTAAAAAGTAACGACATAAAATGACTGAAGGGGAAATGATAATACGAATGAATTAAGAAAAAAATTTAAGAGAATCACGTACTTTTCTTTTTAGAATCTTAAAATATAACGATACGTATAAAAATTTAAGAGACGGAAACACATAACATTACAATTAGAATGAATAAAAGCTATTACTAAAATGATTCTTCCAGATGCTTGTTTGACTTACCTTAACACATTAACAAAAGAATGGAGTTTAAGAAATAGATCTTTAAGAATCCAGACAAAAACATTAGAGTGAAAAAAATTGTGAACATTTTACAATTTCTCTATCAAAAGAGTTCTATCCTAAAATAGTTTTAGCAGATCTTATTTTTACATATTGAATTATTAATGCACCACTAGCCTTCATTTAGCACTCAGCGTGAGGCTCATGTTAGAAATCAGTGATTATGTTTCCTATTTTCATGAAGGCCAAGCGATTAAATGAAAATAATTATGATGTCTTCGAATAAAAATTTTAAAAAATCCACGTCAAAATCAGTTTCAAACAGAGGAAAAGTAAAAATACTGAATTGATTTTTTTTAAGAAATTTGAATATTTTGTAGATTGTAACAAAGAGTTCCATAATAATCTCAACCATGTGAAAAAAATCCTTTTCTTTTTGTCTCTATTCTATATTAATATTATTTTGTGGTTAGGTCGTTTAAGGTGTCGTTTACGGGTCGTGTTTAGGACGACTTAACCTCAAAATAATAAATCTTTTCGATGAAACCAAGCCTACAAATTGCGCAACATCTTTGAAAATAAATTAAAATTATAGTTACCTATGTCTCTCCCATCAGCCTTCAAACTTCTTGCATTCGAGTCTGCAAGACAGTGAGACATTTTCATTTAACTCATTTTGGTGTCGTTTTTTGGTATCGCTAGTGCAACGCTTTTTAGTGACGGTTTTTGGTAACACTTGTGTTACGCTTTTCGGTGTCGGTTTTTTGGTAACACTTATGTAACGCTTTTTAGTGTCGTTTTTTGGAAACGCTTTTCGAGTTTATGTGCCAAAGTAAAGACATGAAAATGTCAAAATGATAGATTTAAAGGGGGGGGGGGGAGATCAAGGGTCGTAAAAGCAAAACATCATTAAAGTACGCGATAGGCAGCGAGGAAGCATTGTGCCACACTAGGATGCACACTATTTTAAATGAGGTGTTTGATAAAACACCTCTTCTGCTTATATTAAATGAGGGGATTATGATGATGGTACGTGATAAGACGCGATAATGCTATGTGCCACACTAATTAGCAGACTATTTTTCTTTCACTTCAACAATTGTAATATAATTAAATTCATAATATCCATCTTGATATGCTGCAACGTATAATAGTCAACGCCATTATGCTACTTACGTTGTTAAAAAATAAATTATATTATTTTGCTTCCGAACTAAGAATATTATGTAAAATATGGGAGCGTCTATGGAGGTCATCTTAAGGAAAAATGAAAAAGTCTCTCCACGTAAAACTCTCAACGTAAAGTTAATTTTACGTGGAGAGACTTTTTCATTTTTCCTTAAGAATATTATGATAATTCTGAACCAATTTCTTCAACCAACAAAGGCATTTCATAAATCACGGTTTCTTACATTTCCTTTTGAGTTCTTCTATTTATCAACATTTTTGCGAACCATATTTTGAAAATATCTTTGGAAATATGGTTTGTTAAAATTTGCCCAAAAATGGTCTAATATTAATTTAAACCTCAAGCGTACATTGACCCCTAAATTGTTTTAGTAGCACTCATATTCTCATTTCTGTCTCGTAACACTTTATTTTATACTGCAGCGGCCATTCACCAAGAGATAAGCCTCAAGGAAGTTTCCTATGTACCATACTAATTCATGGCAAAAAAAAGGCATAAAATGTGAAGTTATCACGAATGACGGAAAAGCAAAATTGATTGTTATTACGTAAAAATAAAAGAATAATAATAATAAGTGGTTGGAAGTCGTATAACGAGCAGAGTGAAGTAAGGAAGCAGGGAACGTGCGGAATAGCAGCAAGACATCGCTTAATGAGGCACGTGATTTATTCACGTTTAAGGCAATTACAGTTGGGCTAAGTACGCCTCCACAGTCTGCATTCTAATATACTTTGTAATATGGCTATGTAAAATTAATTACTCTTCTTAATTAATTAGGCTATTAAAATATAATCAGATAACATTTAAAATAGATGGGAAAATGAGAGAAAATGTCTAGATCAATGTCTCACACCCTTTATTCTTCAAATATTTTAAAGCAATATTATACGTATTTCACTTTAATCAAATTAATGCTCTAAAAAATTCCATGGACCAAGTTAACCATGACCAAAATTAACTTACTTCATTGTTAAAAACTATTTGAATAAATTAGTATGTGCTGAATAGTTCAAGAGATAGCGCACATAAAAGTGATTGACTAACATCAAGCTAAAATTTTGTGTATAAGTTAAATTTTATGGTGTCCCCCTAGAATTTGCAGTCGGCTAAATCATCTGCTTGTAATATTATAAGCTGTTAAAAAAACAGACCGATGATGTGACGAAAAATGTGATCTTTATGATCCTGAGTAAAAAATTAATTTGTAGACCAAAAATTAAGTTGATGTCAGTTTGTCACTTAAAAGTTGTCTTCTATAAAATTACAAACTAAAATTAACTTGATTTTTGATCAACTAATTTATTTTTATACTCAGATAATAAAAATTACAAGTCATCAGGGAACAATATTTTTCAAAAACGCCTTTCTGTTTAGGAAATTATAAACTTTAAGACAGAAAAATGTTTTCTTAAGATCATTAAAATATTTCAACCTTCGGTAGGTAAGCAAACAACACTAAAAAATAACACATTCTGCAGCATGAGCATAGAGCTGGTAACTTGCTTGTTTCCATTACTGCAGCAGTTATTCAATGTAAATACACTTTGTCTGTATTTCAACGTTAAAAATATCTTAAGAAACAAATTTAATATACAACTATCGAAGCAAGAAATTTCAAGTCAATAAAATGAAAGTAATAGAAAATACGATTCAACAAATAAAGACCAAGGAATCAAATCAATTCCGTCATTTCAGAGAACAAATATAATTTTAGTTGTTTTTATCCTATCTACAAATAAAATATTTTCTTTGCACAGTCTCAGAGTAACCCCTCCCCCCACCTTTTATCTTCCTTTTGTTTGATCATCGTGTAAAAAGATCATTGCTTGATAACATAATGTTTGCTTTTTTGGTTCTTTTTTAATATTTTTTCTAGACATATTCGAAAGGGATATCTTCCGATCCGGGGTAAAACTTTTCAGCACACTTTTTCCCTTTCCTTTTTATTTTTTATTCCTCTCTAGGTTTACCCGGAACTCCATTGCGTCCGGATGGACGGAAACACAAACACGAGAAGTCCATCGAAAAAAATAGATATCGACAGAGACTAAAAAAGAAAAGAAAAATAATAAAACAAACAAGAATAATGGTATTTCTCTCACTCTATCCAATCCATTTTCTGTATTAAGTAATTGATTCCCATTCTATGAAAGGAAAAACTCCACGATCGACCACAAAAACAGCTACCTTTCAATATATCATGAGGTCCAAATTTGGCTCTTGCGTGTGCTACCCTTTTCCATCTTCCTACCCCATTCCCTTCTTCAAAAAACGTCTTTACTCAGAAAAAATTCTCCTATCTTTTTCCCTTATTTTCTATCCGTCTTTATTACTTTCCATTAATAAAAATTGCTCATTTATTTTTTTTAGGTGCTTCTTGTCTACCTACTATATTTTCTTTCTTTTTTCTATAATCACCTTTTTATATCTACTCGCAAAGTCTTGTTCAAAATCCTCTTTAGCCATACTTACATTTTCCCTCTATAAAACAGTTTCTCCTTGTTAAATTCTTAATTAATTCAATCAACTTTCAAAGTTTTTTTTCCATCCCCTAATCTCTCTTTTCATCGTTAAGCGTTTAAAGACAATTGAATATTTAATAATTTAATTTTGAAAAGGGGAACAATCGATTAGATCCATTAATGGAAACAGTGAGAAAAATAGACTGCCTATTAGTGTGGCACATAGCTTCCTCGCATCCTATTCACGTACTTGATTGATTTTATGCTTTTACAAACCAATATTGTCTAAATTTTTTTTTAATTTTACCCCCTCAAAACTAGAAATAACATAAAATAGAACGTAACAAAATTTAATCTACTATTCAAGAGCTTTTCAACGATATACATTATTTTATAAAAGATTAACTTTGACATTTGTACCCCTGTACTTTGTGGTACCAAAATTATATTTTTAAAAAACAAACAATAGAAAAGGGCATTAATTAAACTAATAAATAAATATAAATAAGAAACCAAATAACAAAAGAATATTTAAACCCTTTAACCTACAACAAAATTAAAAATCGGTACAAAAGTACGTGTACAAAGTTTTAAAAAAATAAACCAATAAAATAGCTTTAATGTACTTATCAAGACCTTTCAAATGATATACGACACAATATTAAAAACCAAAAAAAGTGGTCACGTGACACGGCACACGAGAAAAAGTTAACTCTCATGTTCTCATCAAATAGGACGAACTAATGAAATAAAATATAATCAATTTAAAGAGCAATAGTGTATGATTGAAGCGCCTCAATCAGAAATAAAATCGGTTAACTATTATAAAAACTATTGTCATTCTAAGACAAAAAAATCGGTCCGAGACAACTCAGACAAACTTTCTCATATATACAAGTTCATCATTATTTAGCCAATGTTTTCCATTTATTAGTTTTTGTAAGTGCGTTTAATTATTATTGAAAATTATATCAAAATTTACCATAAAAATAACTTCTCCAGGGCGGGGAATCGAACCCGGGATCTCTCCGTCCACGTTTTTAGCTATTTTCTCAGGAACTAGATTTTTCCCGGGAAAACTGCTTATATCGTTGGATCCGTATTTAAATGGACTACATTTTAGAATTTTTTAATCAAAATCGTCGGAACCGTTTTCGAGAAATAATTTTTTTTCACGTTTTTTCAGAGTTTTTTGGGGGTTGCGCCCCCAAATTTGGAGCTAAAATTCATTTCTCGATTTCGCCTCGGGGTATGATTTTTCTGAACATGTATGCCAAATTTCGTCTAAATCGGCCCAGTAGTTTAGGCTCCAGGCGTCTGCACAGACAGACGACAGACGACAGACGACAGACGACGGACAGACATTTTTTAAAAACCACTTTTTTGGACTCAGGGGACCTCAAAACGTGTAAATCCATCAAAATCTCAAAATCGAATTTTCGCGCCATCACAATACTTTCTCTTTATATGAGAAAGTAAAAATCGGTCCGAGACAACTCAGACAAACTTTCTCATATACGAGTTCATAATTATTTAGCCCAGTGTTTTCCATTTATTAGATTTCGTATGTAAATTTAATTATTATTGAGCATTTCATTAAAATTTATCATAAAAATAACTTCTCCCGGGCGGGGAATCGAACCCGGGCTCTCTCGGTCCGCGTTTTAAGCTTTTTTCTCAGGAACTAGATTTTTCCCAGGGAAACGGCTTATATCGTTGGATTCGTATTTAAATGGACTATATTTTAGAATTTTTTAATCTAAATCGTCGGAACCGTTTTCGAGAAAAAAAAGTTTTTTCACGTTTTTTCAGAGTTTTTGGGGGTAGCGCCCCTAAATTTGGAGCTAAAATTCATTTCTCGATTTCGCCTCGGGGTATGACTTTTCTGAACATGTATGCTAAATTTCTTCAAAATCGGCCCAGTAGTTTAGGCTCCAGGCGTCTGCACAGACGACAGACAGACATTTTTTAAAAACCACTTTTTTTGGACTCAGGGGACCTCAAAACGTGTAAATCCATCAAAATCTCAAAATCGAATTTTCGCGCCATCACAATACTTTCTCTTTATATGAGAAAGTAAAAAGGAAAAAAATCAAATAAAAAAAACCCCAAAATTATCACCATATAAGGTACAACCGATGATGATACGACAAAAAGTCATAGGACCAAAAAATCATCTTTTAAAATAAGTTACCGCTGGTGCTATTCGTTTTCCAATACGACTTACCGTTTAGCCGCAATAAGTTCCCAATACAGTTTAAAAATCAAGTCGGACATTTTTTATTTTTTTAAGGGGGGAAGGAGGGGGAAAAGTGAATTTTGTATAATTATTTTCGTTCACAATATGGACGTTGCGCGTCGAATGGCGCAAACCACAATAATCTAGCTCTTCTGGAAGTGGGTAAACATTGATATCAGTCAGTGAGTCAGTTAGCCATGCGCAGACGGTAAAATTAGGCAGGTGCTATCTGCAGGCTACTTTCGACAAACCATAAAAATTTCATAAAAATCAGATGATTAGTTTTGAAGATATAGCTGTAATTAAATGTATGTTTGTGAGCATGTGGAAAATAAACAAATAAGCGCAGAAGGTTGAAATTTATATGGGACCAACAATGGGCTAAGTATTACCTACTAACTAAATTTCATCAAAATCAGACAAGTAGTTTTTAAGATAAGGCGGTTCGCAAAAATTGAGCGACAGACCGACAGACAGACCGTCAGACAGACACGGGACCAAAAATGTTCCCTGATGTCTAAAACGGATTTCTGTCTTGGAATTTTTGAAATCGGAGATATAAAATATTTTCGTTCTTCAGAACGATCACATAGCTTCCCTTCCTTACCTTCGGTAAGCTCGGAAGCAAAATAAAATAATAATAACCCCTAAATAAAAACATTTTTGTGGTTCTTTTTAGATAATTACAGTAAATATTCCGTTTTAAACAAAGTCTAACAAGCTTCAATACATAATTATTTCATTAGACTCATTTGATAAATTTTTTTTTTTTATTTATTTATTAGATAACTGCAACTACATAATTTTACATGTTATAAGCAATTTTGATGAAAGTTTTTACAATGACTTGAGAGACTTGAAGTGAGGAACTGTCCATTAACAGTACTCACAGATACTATCTTGAATTAATACAATTGATACAACATAATATTTAGACTTTACACGTTAAGCATTGTTCAATAGATCACGTGGCCACTGCCTCTTTAGACGTCGAGGAGGATTTCCAGGAATGAATGGTAATGACAGGTTGTGAATTAAAGGATTGGAATGTTGGGATATGGAGTCATGGAAGGATTTATACCGGGATATGGCTAGGTCATGGACGAAGGGGACTTTAAGGTCGTTGTGAAGGGTGAAGTTAGAAACATAGAAAGGGGCGTTTACTATTCTTCTTAGGATTTTGGACTGTAGGGACTGGATACGATAGGAGTTGGAACGCTTGGTGCAACCCCAGAGTTCAATACCGTATGACCATATGGGCTTAATTATTGTGTTATAAATTAGTAATTTGTTATGTGTGCTGAGTTTAGATGTATGGTGTAGAAGTCTGTGTAAAAGTTTGTAGCGTCTGTTGCAGTCTTGTCGTTTAAGTTTTGTGTGGTGTGCCCAGGTCAAACGCCGGTCCAGGTGTAAACCAAGGTAGAGGACGGAACTAGAGTGAGGGATAGGGATTTGGTTTAGGGTTACTGGTTCACATATGCCATGTCTCAAACTAAACGTTACATGCACACTTTTGTTTTCATTAATTTTGATTCTCCACTTCTTGAGCCAAGTTTCCAGAAGTAAGAGGTGTTCCTGAACTTGTTCAGATGCTATTATAGGTGATATATTAGATGATACAATGCACTTATCATCTGCAAAAGAAGCTAAAGTGGTGCTAGGATGTTCAGGGATGTCGGAGGTGAAAATGGTATACAGGATTGGACCTAGGATGCTACCTTGGGGTACACCTGCTTTTATAGGAAAAATTGAGGAAGTGGAAAGGTTATAGGACACATGGTAAAAACGATTTTCTAGGAAGGATTTTAGGATTAGATAGTAAGTAAAGGGTGATAAATTTAATAGTATTACGGTAAAACTTGGGTGAATATGTATGATGTATATAAAATGCTTGTTATAACGATTGCGAGTTATTACCACGTATAGCATCCTTAACCGGAACATTATTTACATCCATTAATGGAAGTAAGCATTCTTTTTATAATTTGAGCATTGTTTTATTTATTTATCGCACTCCACTTCATACAATAATTAACACAATGCATAATTGATTTCGTTCTGCCAGTTTTACGACAATAAAGTCGAACCTGTGGTCACAGACATACATATATATTATATACATACAGACAGACTTCTTTCTGTTTGTCTGTAAAAGTTGGTTATGGATTTGTAATGTATGAAATGAAAATCAATCCAAACATTTTGCGAATTATCGATGAAAATTAAGCTATTACAATGACTTCAAAATTTTTTTAATGCGAATTTTTGAAATATTCTTCGTGGAAATCTGTTTTAGACCATTCTGAATCGATTCCTGAAATTTAACACTTTTTTATGTATGTATGTATATATGTATGTTTCACTCCAGACGATATCTAAGGATGCACATCCAACAGAATGTCAATAATATCAAAAGAAAGTATGAGTTCGTTGGCCAGAATTTTTGGACATCCATTTATTTAGATGTCAAATTTTGACAACTTAAGGTCAAATAGCTATTTTGTTTTTCTCCATTTTACCCTCCTCTAATATGAAAATATGACAAAAGAGCTTTCCAACAACATGCATCTTAAGGGGTAAAAACTATTTTGACTTTTGCACCCCATACCATTTTTTTTTTTTTTTTTTTTTTCACCCATCTAAATTCTAAACCAAAATTTTCCTATATTATCATAAGCCAATAATACTCAGATTTCTTATAAAATTCGCTCTTGAAGGCATGGTGCATGACTGGTAATTTTTTTTTTTTTTAATTTTGATTAATTTAAAGACAAAATATTAATGTTGTATAAATAGAGTAAGATGTCTGGTCACGATATTTTCAAATAAATAGAAGACTTGAGCGTTAACTAGATTCTATTATGCAGCAATTCTTCCGACCAAAAATATTGAAGTTATAATTTGAAGTGATGCAGAAACATTTAACTGAAAAGGTTATTTCAAATTAATTAAAAACAACAACTTCAATTTGGCTTAGAGTCCATCTATGATAAATATAACAGTGTGAACATAGTTTATACTAAAATCCTAGTTTCTCCAAATTGAAAGTTTAAGTTATGATTAATATGAACTTCTCTTGCCTTCTTTGCAGAAAAGGGTCGATCAGGCTTCGAAACGAGTTTTCCAGACAACGAACAATATATTATCATGGTTCACTAGTTTCACTCCGGAGCTACTTAGATGAAAACTTTTAGTTTTCATAAACGAAAACACCCCCGGAACCGAAAACACCGTTTAAATGTTAACTCAGAAAATGTTTAAAAGTTTTAAACATGGCAAGGGGATTTTCGAATCTACCCAACCCATACAGCTTTTGTTGGTATACATTGTATCACAAAAAGTATTCAAGGAGCATAAGTTCAATACATATTCAGGAACATGAATGTAAACCAATACATATATGAAAAATTACGTTATTTTTGTAAAATTCTTATTCCTTGACAGTGTTTCAAAAATTGTCATTAATCAGTAGATTCGTTAACTCACATTATTCAATAAATATGGGCCTTAATGCCTTTATTTTTTATTTGATTTTTATTAAATTTATTAATAGACTAGCTTTTAATGAATTGCTTAACACTACAACCTAAGATAACATTCCCGTCCCCAATGTCGAGGTCCATATAAATATCCCAACACCAACAAGGGAAGACCTGAAGACAATACTGATGAAAATATGTAACCACAAGTCACCAGGGGAAGATGGTATAACTGCGGAGATCATTAAATATGGTGGAGGTGCGCTGATAGAAGGGATGGTAATGGTATTCATAACCACATGGAAAAAGGAAGTAATGCTGACGGAATTGAAGACTTTTACCACTTTTAAAAAAAGGTGACAGAACTAAAACAACCTACTCAACAAAATCCTTACTTAACCCACAATGCAAGATATTGTCGAAGATCCTGGAAACAAGCTAGAACCGTATGTGGAGTGGAAGCAGTTTTGGGTGAATACCAGTGTGGATATTGAGAGAACCGGGCAACGACGGACCAGATGTTTACACTAAGATTAATACTTAAAAATCACAGGGAAGTACTTGCGTCCAAGTACTTTTTAGGGTTTTGTAGATGATTAAGCATACCCGTTATGAAATTATGATTTTTTTTTCTTCGATCCCCCGGGAGGTCACAATGTTTTTTATAGGTAATAACGACCAGATAAATTAAATTTTTTTAGGAAATTTTCATCGCCCAACCATACGGTGTAACCATGAATCATTTCAAAATTTTAAGACCAGCCATTATATAAAATTTGGGGGGGGGGATTTTATTGGGGGTATATTTTGACTTATAAAACCAATAAAGAATTAAACATTTAAAAAAGCAAATATATATTTGTATCCTACTCTTCAGCAACTTTCATTTGATACCCAACTCAAAATTTTAAAAAAATAAAATTTTGGGCGCACTTCACTTTTTCGCGCCCAAAATTAACAATTTTTGAAAATTTAAGATGAACTCCCGGAATTTTCATCGCCTCACAATAAGATATTAGCATGAATTATTTCAAAATTTTAGCACCAGCCGATCTATAGTGGTTGGGGGGGGGGATTTTTTTGGGGTATATTTTGATTTATTTAACCAATAAGGAATGCAAATTTTAAAAAAGCATATATATATTTGTGTCCTACTCTTCAGCAGCTTTCATTTGATACCCTACTCAAAAATTAAAAAAAATATAAATTTTTGAGTTTACCACATTTTTTCGAATTGCGCATGCGCAAATTTAATTATGAACTTCTGTATATTTTTCCTGTGGTTGGGTCAAAAAGTTGCACCAGTGTTTCAAATTTCAGTACTTTCGCTTAAACGGTTCGGGCCCTATGAACCAAAGAGCGACGGACGGACGGACACATCACCCTCGGTATAAGGGTTTTGAGAAGTATCTACAAAACCCTAATAAAAAGTGATACGAGTATAACACCACAGTTCATCAACTATTCGTGGATTTTCGATCACCTTGTGATAGTATTTACAGAGGAAAGCTATACTGCACAAGGCAGGAGTTCGGAGTTCCTTGGAAACTTATCAAATTGGTGAAGATGACACAAGATTCGTGTACAAGGGGATCTGACGGAGGAATTCGGGTGCAGCAGGGGTCTGAATCATGGACACTCTGTCGACAATCCTTTTTAACAATGCCTTGGAGGCATTAATGAGGAGACCACCCGCTAACCTGGGAGGCTCTCTGTAAAGCCAAACCCTGGCTTTTGCAGATAACATCGAACAACTTTCAAGAAAAGCCAGTGTGCTGAAAGAAAATCTTGAAAGATAAAGCCAGGTAAATGGGGATGGAAATCAGCCAAGACCACCATATGATCAAAAGCCGGAATAAAACCAGATGGAGAAATAACCAAGAATTAGATGCAATTTAAATAGTTAGGCGGAGTAACCACTGAGGATAATGTAAGTTTAGGAGGAATAAAAGCTAAAGTAACGGCAGGGAATAGGTGCGTGATTACAGTTTCATTAAGCTGCTAAAGTCGTTTTTAGTGACAAGACAGTCGAGACTTATGATATACAATACCATTATCAAGCCGGTTGCCACCTATGGCTCGGAAACGTGGACGCTTACAGAGAAGGATAAAAACCTAATATGTTCATTGGAGCAGAAAGTGCTTTGGAAGATATTTGGGGTTGTGTACGATGATATCGGCCGGTGCATTAGAACTAATGAGGAGCTAGCAGAACTTTACAATCGGCCGTCAATTATAAATGACATTAAAGCAAGTACACTATGGTGGCTTGGTCACGTACAGCGAATGGACGAGCAAAGAGTCAATATATACAACACAGATTAGGAATAAAATACCCTTCGAATCGTAGTTTTGAGGCTATTTATTGCATGAATTTCTCTATTTCATTATTAGGCATGAAAAATTCCCACTTTTTAATCAAGATTTAATTTATTCTAAATTATTCATAACATAAACTATCAAGACTAATGAAGCAATTAATTAAATTAAAATTTAAAATTAAATAATGGTAGTCAAATTAATTAAAAAATTAAAAATCATAAACCTATAGTAAGTCCATATAAACCTAAAGTCGGACATGTGGTGACAAGTCAGAAAGGAAAAAAGGTAAGGCCGATATCATTATACCGCTTGTACGGTTGATGGAGCGAAACACATGCATCCAATATATAATATATTGTTACCTATTGGCAGACCAGGGCTAAGGGCTGTTGCAGCACATGGTTAGTTAGTTAGTTAAATGTTAGTTTAAAGTAAATTAAGTTTAAGAGTTTGTTAAGTAATTACTTGACGCTAAGAACTTGAAAGCAATTTCTTATAATGCTTTTAAATTATAGATCTAAAATAGTATATCGTTATAATTTCTGAGGAGAGCACACATCTTGCTACCTTTAATTAATCTTAAACAAAATGGTTTAGTTACTAAAATAACAGGAAAACATACTGAAGTATCATTCTTCAATATAAAGTAAGCAAAGTAAAGAGGATAAAATGAAGTGAAGTAGAAAGTTGATATCAAAGTTTTTGGAAACATCAAAGTTGTATCTTTTCCATGATGAACTCCCAAGGGAAGGAGAAGTCGAAGGCTCATCCGGCTGGAATAACATGGAACATACCGCAACGCCATCTTCTTTACAACACAAACCCTCGACAACTTACTCTTGAAACCCCCTCAACCCTTATATTTAAGATTGAATGGATAAATATTTAACAAGTAAATAATCATGTATATAAACCTCGTCTCCGTCTCTTTTAAACTCCTTCCTTTTTCCTCTTTCCCAATTCTTTGTATTCATATTTTACGTAAAACACATACCTTGTCTCATCAAATAACAAGACGAAAAATATCGTCACCTTTTCTTAAGCTTTAAATTTTTCAGTTGCAATTCGAAAAAAAGACCTTTCACTTTCTAATATTTAAACAAATATTATAAATTCTTAGATAATTTAAAATTGAAAATAACAAAATAAATTGTGTATAGAATCCTTTTTGCATATTACATTCTTAATATATCTTATGTGTATACAAAAATTAGGAGAATCATTTCTTCGTAAGCACCCCAGTCATGAAGCTTTTACTAGAATAGGAGTAGGAGTGATACTTAAGACTTCAATTTCAGACTATTATTAAGAACATATTATACGACAAAAATGACGCTTAACTAAGAATGGAGAGATATTAAACTACAGATATTGAAAATGGCGAAATATAAGGCGTGAGAGGAAGTAGTAGCAGGCCAAGGAAAATACGGCTGCATCAGGTGGAGGAAAATCTAAGGATGATGGAAATAACAGGAAATGGGCAAAAACCCAACAAACAGGGAAGAAAGAAGACAAGTCTGTCCATCAACTCCATTTAACAAAAGTTGAAAGAAGAAGTTCCCACAAGATGGAACTCAAAATTATAAATGAAAGAGTGGTTAAAACGCCGCTGTTAATAATATTTTTTGCGGTCGGCTAATGCTTGTGGATAAAGTTTCCAACGAAGAGAGTTTTTGTAGAAAGGATTTGGGTCTGTGGAAATTTTAAGCTTTTTCAAGAAGAAGCTGGTTTGGCTCTGAAAAAATGCGAAACAATACCAAAAATCAGAATTTGCCGAATTAGAGATAGCATTCATTTTTGTAGAGACAGACTTGAATTTGACCAAACATAGCATCAACCTCCATAATATACATCAATATGGTCACATTTCGATGATAATGTCAATAAAGCTATCCACTTATTTATACCACTTTCGTCGGCAACTATAACCCATAGGCAATACCTAGAAATGCCACATATGGAGGGAATAGGTAATCCACTAGATTTTTGGAAAATTCATGCAAATATCTTCCCCGCTCATTCGAAAATTGCTCTTAAATATTTATGTATGACGCCAACATCTGTATCGTCAGAGAGTGTATTTTCAAATGCGGGCAGCAACTGATGAACGTCAAAGTGGTAAAAACGTAAATAAAATATTATTCGAAGAAGCCATAATTAAAGAGAGCGCAAGCGTTCTTACATTCAACAAACTATACATTCTATCTGAGTGTGTATCGCAAACTGACAATAATTGGAGTTAATGAATACCGATTTTGGTGAAATTTGGTACACATTCATTTTCCCATGCCTCTGACGTGTTCGCTAGAAACGTTATCCGCCCAAGCATTCACGCGCAACGCCCGTGCGAACATTTTAAATTGGAATTTTAGGACGGGAAAAACTTCATCTATTCGAAGATGACCTGATACAAGCAGAGGTTTTTGTGTAGTGAAGTGATTCATTTTATATAATAGTTTAAATGGAGTAGGCTTGGGTGTGAGGGTTAAGTAATAGTTATTAAGGGATAGTCCTGTCCCTCAATACACGGCTCTTTACTACAATCATCCTCATTAACTATCCTTGTCATGATTAATAAGGTATTTTCTTAGTATTCAATATTTATTGTATTATGCAAATAAAAGCATCAAAAAGTGCTTCAATGAAAGATCCACGCGATGCCTAGTTTTATATATATATCGCGATGGTTTGCACCTCAGAGAGGTGAATATGATTTATATACTGATGCTCATCGAGTAGATATGTACTGAAACACACAAGTGGCTGATTTCCCTATCTATAATAACGTAATGGTGTGAATAACCAGGGTTTTTTTTTTCAATGGGCTACACGTGATCTCGGTTTTTAGGTTTTAAAACACCTTTTCGTAACAAAAATAAAATACTATCATTAGTAACCTTTAAAAAAAAGAACCCTAGAGTTCTATCTAAAGATTTCTTAACTTTTCTTTCATTTAACAAATTATTATTTAAATAATAATCAGTATAGTGTTACATATAGCATATGAAAAGTCATTTTAAAGAAATCCTTATAACGATCTTTGCCATTTTAATTCTGTTAATAATGGTGCTTCATTAAAAAAACCGAATAATTCTTTTTACCTCGTTTAATCTTTATGCTCTTAATTAATTTGCAGGATGCTCTTTCTGTTTCTTTTATTATTCATTATTTAATATATCGCCTGTATTTTTTTTTTTTTTTTTTTCTTCCATTAGAAATGAAGAAGGAAGTACTATATGGCATTAGTTATTCCCAAAGAGAAGGTTATGAGAATAAATGAAATGCTCAAGCAAGGTTCAGAATGTATTCATATGCTCTTTTCACAAAAAACCCTCATGAATAAATCAAAATCTACCATGTAAAATTCACAAATTGTATGTACTTAGTAAAATGTCGTTGAAGATTAAAAAAAAATGTAAACTTTTTCCAGCCGAGAATTTTCTAATTTAGCGTGATTAACAGTCTTTCGCATACTGTGTATAAGTTAGGTTTTGAGAAAGCAAAGCACTCAATTTTCACTAGAAGCCCCGAAAAACTTAATTAGCTTCGTTACTGTTAATTTTGCTTTAAGTTTATGAATCTTGGAAAATGTAATCAAGGCTAGTGAAAGTCAAGTGTTTTTACTCACTTAAGTACACTTTAACAACAGGCAGAACCAAAGAGAGAAAATGCTTGGAAAATAAAGATTTAACAATCTCCTAACGCGGAAAAATGTCTTATAAGCTCAAAAGGAATTTTGATATTTTAATGGCTTTCTACTAAGTTAACGAGTCGTAGAGAAGGGTTATTTTTATAATTTAAGATTTAACAAATGGGTTAAGCAACTCAAATTCATCTTGTTCTAAAAGCACGACCTATATTTACACCTTTAAAAACATGATAATTGAAAAAAGTTAATTAACCTACTTTAATAGCTTCCTATTTCCAATTTATAATTTAATAGTCTGATTAAGTTTGAACAAAAAATAATAGAAAACAGAGTTAATAGTATAATTAAAACCAATATTTCTCTCGGAATTAATTTTCAATTTCAAAGCCACCTTACGGCCTTAAGACTATTATACCAGTTCCGGTAAAAAATTTAAAATGAAAATTAATTTTGTGGGAGACATTCACTAACATCAGGTCCACTTAAACACATTATTATTTTTGATTTTCGAAAAAAGTCACTGTTTATAAAAATTCCTGCTTGTTCTTAAACCTCTAAAAATGATAAAATGTTCTTGATTTTGTGTATAGGGGTGATCTGTTTTTTTGAAAACTTTAAAATATGATCAAGAGTGAACTACCCTTATTTTTGATGGTATCGAAAAATAATATTTAGAAAAGTGGTTCAGAATTGCAAAAAAAAACGTATAAATATTAAATATAATTTTTTTTAAGAATAATTAAATTTTAGTTAACTTTCTGAAATATTAAATTTTAGTTTGTTTTCTAAAAATAAGGAATAAGCTAACTACAACAAATAGTTCTCTTTGGATTTTTATAATAAACAAGTGTGATAATTGTTATGGCAACAAATAGTTTCAAAGGAAAGAATTAAACTGGCCATTGCCTATTTTCCCCTTGAGCAAGTTCAAAAGGCTTATAAAGATTTCATGAATAAAGTCGAAATTTGCGCAGAAGTAGGTGGCAATACATTTGAATGATCATTTCTTTTATTTTATTTTTCAACTCAATTGATTTGTTTGTGATACTTAATTAGATGTTAAGATTATTATCAATAATTACTTGTTGTCATGATAATTATTTTATTAAATTTATTACATTAGCTTATTATTTGATTTATAAGTAATTTAATTTGTTTTCATGAAATAAATTAATATTTAATATTTATTCGTTTTTTGCAATTCTGAACCACTTTTATAAATAATTTTTTTACTCTTTTTACTATAATAGTTTACTCTTGGTCATATTTTAAATTTTTCAAAAAACTGAACAATCTGTACACAATATTAAGAAAATTTTATCATTTTTAGAGGTTTAAGAACAAGCAAGAGTTTTTTTTATAAAGAGTGACTTTTTTTCGAAAACCCAAAAGTGAGACAATTTGTCCTCTCGGATACTCTATCTTGGGACACACTGTATACTGTGTTTATAATAAAAATAGATATATTATTGGATTTAAATTCGGCATTACTATATGTATAAGTAAAGTTTTTTGAGTTTGGCGGTCCGAGAGTTTAGCTATTGTAGTTATAGACAATATTTGTTTCTTTGTTTATTTTACTTTCCTCATATTAGTTGACTCTGCTCAGGTGGATAGAGGTGGTTTAAGGTGGTCTGAGGTGCTTGGAGAAGGTTAAAGGTGGTTCGAGGTGGTTGGTGCGGCTCTAACCACCTCTTACCACTTCTATCCACCTTATACCACCTATAGCCACATCAAACCATCTCCAACCACCTCGATCCACCTGGAAAGTGGCTGTTGGCCAATCCCCCCCCCCCCAAAAAAAGTAAGATTTTAATTTTTTTTTATATATTCCACCTAAACCCTAATATTAAACCTCCCCCCATCCCAAACTACTCTCTCTTCACATACGATGTATATGAGGAAGTAAAAATTAAAAATAGATACTGAAGGAGCTTTAAAAGAGGGGTTTTGATACATAGAAATGGCTGAGTAACTATATTTCAGGCACATTCGAATTAGACCCTTATAATAGTAAGTATACAAAGGATAAACGATGCACTAATGCCGAAATTGAATAAATAAAACAAAATCGATAGCTGCTTGATCAAGCTTATAGCACTCAAGGTGCAACGACGACTGTTTTCAAAAGCGCAACGTGATGATTGCTAAATCATCATCCCTATATTATAGAAATCGCATTTTTATGTCCATAATTTATTTCTACTTTTTATTTGTTCTAAGCTTCCGAAAAACCGTTCACTTCAAAACTATTTCAATTATTTTACCAACAGAAAAACTTAAAGAGAGATCGTATGTCGTCGATTTGTTTTTTATTTTTTTTATTTATTTTGGAGATATTTACCGAAGTCTAGGGCAGGATAGCAGTCAAGGCTTGGATGGTCGATCGGTCCTCCCGTATTCGGATAGTGAATTTATAGGGTGGTATCTCTGCGGGCAGATGCTGTGTCGAGAATGCAAGGGTATTATTGTGTCCTGGCTTCCACCTCAGAAACCTAGAGGGTTTCTCCACAACAGATTGCCCTGTCCTCCACAAATTACCGCTTCTATCGAACCACGAGGATCAATTCACTTATTGGTCCTCGCCAACTCCTCTGGGACCCTACGGGCTCTCTCTTTGATTATTTCTCTGGGATTCCTAAGGGCCTTGAAAAAACCTCAACCCTTTTCCAAGCAAACCATCCTGATGACTCTCTCCATATATATATATATATATATATATATATATATATATATATATATATATATATATATATATATATATATATATATATATATATATATATATATGGTGTGTGTGTGAATACATGTGTGTATATAAGAGTTTAAAAAAGATAAATAAGTCTCATTCTTTATTTTATTGAGGTAAAAGTAAGGTTTATGGGATTTACCGAAAAGCTTACAGGTTTAAACAATTACATTTAACTGTAATTTAAAATTGTAAGAACAGAATTTTAGTACTTTGAATGATAAATCACAGTGCAACCGCAAACCTAAATGCTAAATGCTATTTTAGTATAAATAATAAAAATCTATTTAGCAATTCTTTTAATAATATTTATTCACTTTAATCTGAAAACCAGAAAATGGATGTTATTGTTAAATTTATAGCGGTAGTTTAAAGAAAAAATAAGTACGTATTATACGAGTACAATGCAATATTAATTTTTGTTATTGGCTACATTTATACATTTTTACTATGTTTATTAAAGACCATAAATAACAAGATATCTAGTCGCTACATTTGGCAACAAATACCACAACATCGTTAAAATAGAGTAATTTATTTCAAAAAGGAATAAACCCATGCTTTAATAAAGGTAATGGTGATCTAGAATGTTACCCAGCCTATTTTGAGTCTTTTAAAAGGCTCCCATACTGAAGTTTCGCCAGAGTTTGCAGTGAAACGCTTTTTAACTTTTTTATAAATGTTCACATTTAGCTTTGGATTAGTCAAGTTTATAAAATACATCATGATCTACACGAAGACTTATGAATCACTTGTGCAACCCTTCCCGTTCGACTGATTTACAGAGAAAATTTTGGGACCCCTCTCTGGCCTCATCTCCGCTCGATGATAACTATAAGCGAACAACCATGCTTGCACACAACAACTTGCACACGCTTAGCAGCGGACGATAGTCTATTTTCAGAATATATTCGCTTGAACAGAGTGAAAAATAAATATGTATTTGCAGGCAACAAAAGAGTTTCACCACTAACTCTGGTGGGATTTTAGTATGGGAGCTTTTTCAAGGCGTTATTACGTAAAAAGTAAGAAATTGGTTGTGTTGACCAATATTTTGTGGTAATCGAACATGATGATAATTAACTCTTGAATAAGTCACACGTTAAACAAGTTAAAATATATGTATTTCAGTCTAACCTATGTTAATTGTGGTTAGACAAAAATACATATATTTTAACTTGAACAACGTGTGACTTATTCAAGAGTTAATTATCATCATGTAAAAAGTAAGCATAAAAATTTAAGCATTGATTAATTGTATGATTGTATGACAATATGTAATTGTCAATAATATGTAGTTGTCATCGTCACTTTGTACTCGTCACAAAGGAATTTTCATGTGACTCCAATGAAGTCTTAGATTTATAAAATTTAGATTAGAGCATTGTCAGGGATTTTGGGACAAGATAAAATTTCATGAAGACCCTTTGGAGGAGAGCTCTAGAGTAAAAGGATCTGCAAAGGTCGATAGACCTTATGTGGATAGAGGTTTGAGAAAGAATATTGGTAATTCTAAGAAGAAAAATAGATTGAAGAGATTAGATTCTACAGGAAATTGAAGGCATTGAAAGTTTATACTTCAATTTGCAGTCCAAACAGATTTATTATTAAATTAAAAATGGGTTGTTTATAATTCGGATTTTGGATCTAAATTTTGCCCTGATATCAAGAAATATAAGTCTTCATATTAATTAATTAATTTTAATAAAATGTTTAAATTTTTGGTTAACAAGTCGTAACAACTAGGTTTTCAGTTTTCATGAAATATTTAAGTTGAAGCGGCGTTAGAGAAACGATAATATTATATAAAGTTATAAACGAATTTGTGGTGTGTTTGAGTTTGTGTTTACTCACAACTCTCATATTATTAAAAAACTATGTTCTAAACTTTGTTATGTGTAATATATTAAAAAAAGAGACAGCAGAAAAGAAAATGACGTGTATGAAATATAGTAACACTCCCGAAAGATGCGACAACCAGACTGATTATAAAAAATTAATACATAACATGTTAATACATAAAAAAAAATCACAATAGCCAATATTTAATCAAATATAAGGTATAAAATCGAACAACAATCTAATAAGGTTGAAGCTGGTTTTATGATACATAATACTTTTCCTGGAATTTTGAAATTAAACTTAATTTTTTAAGAAGATGAATTACATGACGACCAGCTTAGTTTTATTTTAAATAGAAAGTTGAAATATCAGTAAAATTATAATATTTCCCAAAAACCAACAACTCATATGACGATTATAATTTGAGCGTACAATAGATAATATACAATTTTTTAATTACTATATTTAGCGTTTTAGTCTTACCCTGAAATTTATTGAGATTGATTTTAAACGTAATGAAGTGTAATTTATGTAAATTCAACCACATAAACTGGCGTTGTGGAGAGGGAATTTGAGATGCAAATTTTAATGACATCAGGGGAAGGAACTCACTCAGTCGGAGGACCCTTTTTGATTAAGAAGGGTCTTCAACAGCCTGAAGCAACCAGTCACTGATTACATCTTGCCAAATGTTGTCTACATACAATTATCTACTAAAGATTATTCTTCTGAATTCTTTCTCCAGAATTTTTATTTTCAAAAATCTGCTCGAAATGATTATCCAAACTATTAAAGGAATATCTGGGGGTACGGAAGTGCCCTGGCCAAGCCGATACCATCCTTTAGTGGAACCATCTCAAGGCCTTTTGGACCCCCCTCTATTATCTTATTAAAGATTCTAAGATATATAAAATTAATTTTTAATTGAAGTTCATTACAAACTGAACCAGAAAAAATATTTCACACCTACCAATATGTTCATAAGATATAATTAGTTTATAACTGATCTAATGACTCATCATCATTATTCTAAGGCACTTCTAGCAATGTATATTATATAGAATTTAATGTGCCAACAAAGGAAAAATAACAAAATCCAAACAAATCTATTAATTCATTCCTCTCAAAGCTAATAGAAAAATCGGCTATGCAAATTCGACTTGCACTAATAGCGCTTTCTAGTAGAGATTTCTAAACTAAAGTATTATTTTTCTCACATTACTAGAATTTTATATTGGAATAAGAGTGATTGATCTTTATTGAGAATTGAGCTCGAAGATTGTATACATACACTTCTCTCTCGTCCGCACTCGTACACCAGATAATTGTTTAGTTCAATTAGAACACCCCCTGCGTTACATAATTTGCCACTTAGTCTTGTTGTTCCAAACCCCTTCTTCCAAACAATGATAACATAATATTACTATTTATTTCCTAAGAATTTATAATGTTCTTCCTGTAATGTCTTTTCTATCTCTTGTTCTATAATATGTGCCTCTTGTTCTTTTTGAGCACATAACATGTTATGTGCAAAATTACTTACAAAAAGAAGTGAAATCCCAACAAAAACACCTGTGTAAAGAATAAGCCAATTTTCACGTTAAACGGTGTGAGATCATTATTTTACAATAAGAATGAATGGACTTACATATGATGAATTTAGCTTTCCATGGTCTCTTTTTTTCGTCTAAAAGATGATGAACTGGCTGGATCCTAGGTTAAATTTTGAGAATTGCATCTGACGAATACCTTAAACAAAAAGCCAAACGAAAAGCAAGAATTAAGAAAATTATTTAAGAACTATATAATACATCACCGATCATAATCTGCGCTTGAGGGATGGAGTCAAATGGAAGTCTACGTATAATATGGCTGGTTAGATTTGTGAACTTGACTATTCTAGCTCTAACTTGACTATAAGTTTATGGCTATCTAAGCTGACTCCTAGTTCTAACAGTCTCCAAGTCTCCTGTGCTGATGAGCACTTAAGATTGAAACTCGTTTACGTCTTAACAAAGATGATTGTGATTGTGAAAAGGGATATTGAAGTTGAAGAAAAATGATAGATTGTCCATATCTGCATAACAAAGACATAGGATTAGGCATTTTGTAAAGTCATAAGATAATATTTAACAAAATAAAAATGAATTTACTTTTATCAAATGTTATTTTGTTCACTATAAATCACATATTTACAAGATCTAGCTCTCCGTGAGCAAACAAATAACGCTTTATACAACATCAATTTTAGGCTGCATGTAAAACAACCGTAGGTTTAATTCTTTCACGGTATAAAATTAAGTTAAATTTATATTAAAGAATTTATCAACCTTTGGGAACCACTAGTTAAATTGAATTATAATTATAAAAAAAAGACACACAGAGAATAATGAACTCCAACGCTGGAATTACAATCAGAGATCTCTGGAGTTCCAATCAAATGCTCTATTAATTCAGCTACTCAGGACAATGATGCTTCTTAGTCTGAAGTAATACACAAATACCAATTAATATCGATAAATTTTACTTATTCAGAATATCGAATTTGTAGACATGACAAATTAAGAGTCAGAGACTTGGACTTGACAAAGTATCAATTTATCAAAATTTAATAAGTGGAGACTAGAGGATGAAATGAATCTGGGGCTATGTGCGAGCTACTTTTGACAAACCATCCATATTTCATAAACATCAGATGAGAACTTTTGAAGATATTGGTGTAAATAAATGTATATTTGCGTGCATGTGGAAGTGAAACTAATAGACACAGAAGGATAAAACTTTTATGAGACCAACAATGGCTAATTATGACCTAACACCCAAATTTAATTAAATTGGATTCATTAAAGTTGGTTCGCAAAAATGAACGACAGAGACTGACAGTCACGGGACCAATAATGTTTCCTGATGTCTAAAACGGATTTCTGTCTAGAATTTTTAAAATTGGAGACAAACAAATGTTCGATCTTCATTTATACACATGTAATATGTATTGGTGAAGATATTATAATTGGAACTTTTACGTCAATTATTGTAAGGAATTTTTATCCGTAATAACCAGTTAATCTTCGAAATCCTTGGATTACAATTTATCCATCATAAACATTTTGTTTATAATTATCCTCATTTAAGCATTATTATTTATTATTTTTATTTTTATTTATTTATTTATTTACTTATTTATGTGTAATTTGTAATTGTTAATTAGTTAATTGTGTTATTAGTATTTAATTGTTGCTTACTCTAGTGAAAAAATAGGATCATAATATTAATCTAACCCTAACCACTACTAAACTCACATACTCTAGTCATAACTCCCTAATATTACCTAAAATATTTTTAATTGAATGGGACAAATGAATTGCCATTATTCGTTCATACATTTTAGCCCCACTCACATATAAAAGAAAAAAAGAAAATAAATAAAAATAAAAATAACTTAACTCATTACAATTATTTTGTACCACTACAAAACCATTTGAACACAAACTACCTTAACTAATCTGAATCTGTCACATTATCAAAATTTGAGTATAATGAATTGTTGCAATGAGAGTAGAAGGAAGGCAATTTAAAGTGTTTTTTTTTTTAAATATATTTTGGAAAGTGTAGTTCAAAAAGTTCATATATATCACAAGTGAAATGAGCATTACCTGACTTCAGTAAGTACATACTATTCATTATCTTGAACTTGAAATTAATATTTTCAATAACCTATATAACATGTGACCAATACCAATAAATTGTTATTATTTAAGGAAGAAATGACGAGAATCTCAAAGATTTAAATAATAAATTCTAAATATAACCAATATAATGTAGGATAACTTCTAGTCAATCAGGTTAGTAAAACAAAAACTTTTTTAATTAATAAATGATTTGTAGTAATCATTAGCGTAAAAATGTGTTAATGTCTTGTCCAGAGAATATTTATAGTTTGTAAAATCTAACATCTAAATAAATTTTGATTCCAGCTTGAGAATGACCCAAGGAGGGGTCAAAATATTGCAAAAGTGAGTTTTTATTTCCTTAATGGACCCAACTACTGCAGAACAGAATGAAACTTTTACGTCAATTATTGTAAGGAATTGTTATCCAGTTATCCGTAATAACCAGTTTATCTTCGAAATCCTTGAATTACAATTTATCCATTTATGGCCATAAATCTTCGTGTTTGGACATATTTTCATAAAATATTTTATTTGTACATTTTAAATAGTTGTTTTTTTTTGTTTTTTTTTTTTTACAAATGTATAAGTATTACAAAATGTTGTGTGTGTGTGGTTATATTAGAGGAGGGAATCAGTATTTCCTGTTTGTCGACAAGGCGTTTCGATTTGCCAGTGATTCCCCGTGATCCGTTGAATCGTTCCCCTTAAAACGGTTGGGTTCCTTCAAGCGAAATTCGATTGAGTTAAGATCCCTTCTGAATCAGCTAGGAATCCTTTCTACCCTCTCAAACCAACGGAGCCCGAAATCCTCGCCCAATCAAAATTACATTTTCCTTATATCAATTTCACGCCATATTTGATTAAACGGTGTTTCGGTGTTCTGTACGGTCCAATAGACGAAAAGGACCCTTCTTATCGAAACACCCTTCTTGTTAAATCCCTACAACGATCTAGGATGTAAGGGAGAGAGGACCTAAACATCCTTTTCGTAAATTTAATAAATCTTAATAGGGTTTACAACTATGCATCCTTATTTGAAGACCCTTCGCATTCTGAAACCGCTCCTTTTGATCCCCTACTAAGAGTATCGGATACAATTAATTTAAATTTTGGATAATTTAATTTAAAGGGGGAACTGAACTGCTAAACAAAGGTCAAATGCGGCGGTAAATTGGACTTGTTTAGTATCACTTATGAAATCTTTAACACTAAGGGCTTAGTTAAAGGAATTTACTTAACCGCGTACAAAGCTGAGTCCTGAAATTAAGTTAAGAAAGTTGTTTGGGAGACTAAAAGGGAATTAAACATAACCGTTAGGGTGAGAAAACAATCTAAACCCTAGAACACAAGCACGTTTAACAGCCATCAAATGTTTAAGGGTAAACAACTCTGTCCACTGCAATACTGATATAAAATATATTTATTTTCATTTCAAACACGTTTGGTTTCATTTCCGCACTCGATTTTGAGTGCGACTATTTATATTCACGAAGTATTTAAAAGTAAAATGAGGAATAATATAAAAAAAATATAAGCTTTTGTGCAGAAGTTAAGAGTTAAGATCCCAGCAAAAATGTATGTGCGAGAGGGAGAAAATAGCATTGAGGGCGAACCAACATATCTTAAAAACTACTGGTTCGATTTACATGAAATTTGGATGTTAAGTCATAATTAGCACCCGCTGTTGGGCCCATGTAACTTTGAACCTTTTGCATCTATTTCTATTTGTTTCTCTTCCACATGCAAAACATACATTTATATACTTCTATATCTTCAAAAGTACTCATCTGATTTTTATGAAACTTAGATGGTTTGTCAAAAGTACCCCGCAGATAGCCCAACAATAATTTCAACTTTCTGCGCTCTTTAACTCTTGCTAAATTGATACTTTAATTCATGTTAAAAATCAAAACCATTTTGAAAGATTTAAAAAACGAGGGAATATTAAATAAATTTGACAATAATAGTTAGTAAAACAAAAAACAATACGTGTGGTGTCGCGGGACACCCGGTAGGAACGAAGTTCCTTACATTTTTCATTAAATATAAAATCACACTGCTAAGTACGTATACATTGCTAACTACTTATACATGGCGGAGTTAGAAAAGAGACAAACTTAAAAGTAACAAACTGTTTGTACCTAGCAACAGTTAAGGAAAAATTAAAAGAAAATCATTATTTGTATCATTAAAGCAAGCGTCTTACTATAAATATACATTGAATATAAGAAAAAAGTGGATCATGATGAGTTAATAGTTAAAGAGTATGTGTGTTAAAGGATGTTGGATTGAAACAGGACTGTTTTCTACCTACCCGGCCTATTAATTTAAAATATTAAAAATATATCTCTTCCCTACTCTAAAGCTTCTGCGCTTGAATCCGGTTGAAATTTGACATGTCTGTTTCAATTTTACGTTAGATAATGAGTAAGAAGTTTTATTAAAATCATTATACGTTAGAACGGAAGATATCGGTAAACACGTTGTTTTCTGTTTTTTAAACGTTTAGGTCCACTTTAATAAATTTAGTGATCTTTATCACTTCATAACAGTGTCGGTGTTCGTTTTACTAAAACAAATATTTAAAAAAGTTGTTTGTCTCATTAAATAGATAAAGTTAGAATTTTTTCTTGGATTAAATACGCAGAATTATAATAATTTACCTAATATATTGAAATAAGCGTCAGCACAGATCAATTTTACTTTTAACAATAACGTGATTATATTTTCGATATTTACAAAACCAAGTGACATTTTGAGTTTGACATATAACAAAAATAAACAAGTCAAGTAACAGGCTTCCATAATAACATTTTTTCCCGTCTTTTTGAAGCTTACGTTTACGCAAGCGTTGCGAGGGAACGCTTGGGTGGATTACGTTTTCCAACAAGCTCAGCCTGGGCTTTGGTAAAATGAACATGTGTACTAAATTTCAACTAACTCGGAGATCTTTTACTCAAGTTATCGTCATCGGTAGATTTCGTGACGGTTTTTTCGTGACGGTGATTTTGTGACTGTGATTTTGGTCGTTTTTTTGGATTCACTCCCGGGATCTAGAACGTGCCATAAGGAACTTCGTTCCAAAAAAAAAAATAAAGTATACAAAATAGGACGTGAGGAAGCAATGTGCCACACTAATTGGCAGAATATTTTAAGAATGCATTTTATTCATTCATTTTATTGAATTTTATGTTTACTGAATTGCATAAAAAAACGCGTTTAATTCGTAGGCTATTATTTATAATTTGACTTGAACTAGATCGTCATGGATAATTATAAAGTTTAGACTTTAAGGTAATAATCTCGTCAATATGAGAACACAAATCCTCTAATAGCATAGTTTACCTTAATTTATCAGAAATATCTTACTAACTACTAACTTTAGACTTGTTGAATGAACATCTTGACATTTGTAATTAATCATAGATGTTCAAATTTTTAATGATAAATCTCTCAACTTGTTTCAAAACTCTATTCACGTAATTTAGTCGAATTCTAAAAGTTGTTATTCTCACAAAGTTAAATAATCATTTAACTTTGCAGAAATATTTTTATATAAAACTATTCAAATAATTTTAACCCATATTATAATTCTTATTTAGACAGAAAGTTGCTTTCACAAAATAGTATATTATGTTACAAGGCTGTGAAGTGAGTTTTTTCTTTACCGCGGCAATTACATTTACTGTCGAGCGAAGCGAGACAGTAAATATTGCCAAGGTAAAGAAAAAACACTTCAAAGTCGCGTAGCATATGCTATTTTTTCCGAGGTAGCAGACAATGAAAAAACATTAAATATTAATCACTAATCAATATATAATAATAACAAATATTAGTACATACTTAAGACTTAAAAAAAGAAACCTTAAAATGAGGTTACACGTTACACTATAAGAAAAGATAAACAAAACGCATTGACATCTAGCGGATTTTTATCGTACTTGAAGCATTTTTACAAAGACTGCAGCACTACTAACGGAAGTTTTGACAACTACCCGCCGTAAAGAAAAAATCTTTTAGTGCCTAGGACGTAAAAGATTTTTTCTTTACAGCTAGGAGTAATAAAAAGATTTTTTAAGTCCACGTAATGAAGAAATGGATTTTAGCTATGTTTTTTAGGCTCTAAAGTTACTATTTCACAGCCTACCACGGAAAAAAGTATTTTTTTAAAAATCTTTTCATTACTCCTAGCTGTAAAGAAAAAATTGTTTACGTCCTAGGACGTAAAAAGTATAACTGGTAGTTATAAAAACATCCGTTTAGCGCTGCAATCTTTGTTGAAATACTTCTAGTACGATTAAAATCCGCTAGATGTCAGTGCGTTTTATTTATCTTTTCTTATAGGGTAACCTCTTTTTAAGGTTTTTTTTTTAATTCAAGTATGTACTAATATTTTTGTTATTATTATATTGATTATTGATTAATATTTAATGTTTATTTATTATCTGCTACCACGGAAAAAATAGCATATGCTACACGACTGTGAAGTGTTTTTTCTTTACCTTGGCAATATTTATTGTCTCGCTTCGCTCGACAGTAAATGTAATTGCCGCGGTAAAGAAAAAACTCACTTCACAGCCTAGTAACATAATATACTATTCTTACAATAAAACACTGTAAATTACATGTTCTTGGGGTCACTTCAGGGTTTTCTTTTATTTAATTTTTTGGTTAAAAATTTGACTAATTTATTGGTTATTCATCTTCAGCTCTATATTTCGCCCTACACACTGGGCTCTTCAGGCTATTTTTTTTATTTTCCAGTAATATGAGCCATTTAAAAAAAAAATTAATTATTTAAATAAAACTTATTTATAAATTACGTCAAAGTGAATTTATATACATAAATATAAATTAACTTGAAGTTTGACTATCAGTAGAAGACTCCCACTAAAAGTCTCCCCTCTGATAGTCAAACAGGGGAGATTCAAGATAATTAATTTCATATACTTTTTTAGCAGTGAATATTAAGCAAAGATACGTTTTATACAATTTTTTTTGTATTTATCAAAATTACTCATATGACTAGGGAAAACAAAATCTACCTGAAGGAATCCCCAGGTGTTGGGCGAAATATAGATGAAAATGAATAACCGAAATATACCTACATAAACGAAATATAGCTGAAGATGAATATGTTACATTTTTTACCAAAAAATTAAATAAATGATAACCCTTAAGAGCCTTAAAATCCTTGTTTTGTAAAAAAAATACACAATTTACAATTTTTTATTAAAAAAAAAAAAATATATATATAAAAAAATAAATAAAAGGTTCAAAAAATTAATTAAATTAAAAGAATTATATTTTTTATATAAAGCTATATAAGAATTCCTTTAACATGATCTCCATGACGCTACATTTTCTGACTATTTTAGTTTATTTTTATAATTGACATATTTGAAGGATTGATAAAGTAAAAAATAATAAATCTAATTTGATTTTCTCAAATAACCAAACCTAATACACTTAATTAACTTTTAATAAAGAGAAACTCACGTGTAAAGCCCAAGTCTGTTATTAAATAAAATACAACTATTCCTAAATAAACACATTTGATGCTCATAAAGCTACTTGTGTACTTGATATGCATATCCTATAATGAACACTTGATCTAATCGTATGGTTTACCTAGATGAATGTCAACATGAATGGAAACATTCCTGTTAATTGAACATAACTGTCAATTATGTTCAATCAGATTCGTCACATCAAACTCTAGTTTCAACCACTAAATATATACGTCAATTACAAATTATCTAAGATCGTTACTACTTTGACTTTGAGCAGCAAGAATCAGATGAATCAGATAATTTTAGTACCAAGGCAAAGGGTTAGGTTGTTGAAATAATGATTTATCATCTTAAAATATCATTTTATCTATCATCTCTATCTGAATAGTTTGATTATATTTAGTGGCTGATGCAGAAAACTACTCACGAAATGAAGCAAGTTGTTCCAAAACAAAGATTAAAGAGGGAAGTATGTCGAAAAAGGGGACGTTTGAAATAAAGTTACACAAGGTTGACTCTTTAGAAATAAGTCTGGAAGAATCTCTTGTCTTAAGCCAGGGTTAGGACATTACTCAAACGGTTTTTCACTTGCCTTCCCTCCACCGCTTTGATTAATAGAGTACTTAGCCCCCGTTGGGGGCAAGCAGGCACTGCCTCCCGCAGCACAACCCACTCCCCGACCTATTTCTCAAAAAAAAAAACTCCTTCCATCCAACTTAAGTTTTATAGCGAGATGATGCATTAAGTAAATCATCTACCGATTTGACGTCTCCAACCCCCTCCTATCGGGATATCTACTCATTTTCAAGATAAAAAGGTAACGCTCCAGAACCACCTTTTTCACTCTACTCGTGTAAAAAAAGGATAAAATTAAGTTAAAACTCGGTCTTTTTTTTTCTTCGACCTTATAGGAGAGAACTTAAAAGTGGCTAAACTTGATAAATTTCCGAGCCTCTTGGACAAAATGATTAAACACCTCCTTGCTTGAGTAAAATGTCGACAAACTTTTAACTTCTTAACTCTCGTGCAACAATTTTTAAGCTTCCTTAAGTTTTTAGCCACTCTACCGACAACTTTTATCTTTAACTCGTATTACATTAACAACGTCTGTATATACCGTTCCGAACAACTACATTTTTATCCTACAACACCTTTCCTCCCTCCATTCTTATTAGGTTTCATAAAAGGCGCGTTAGACTATTTTCCACTAGCACAACCTATACCTCAATTAAGTCACCTAGCATTTGAATACAATAAAGCTCTTTTTAAGAAATGACAGTAAATAGCATAAAAGTTTATTCTATATTATTCAAAGATGTTTCCATGTAAATAATAATAAAAAATAAAAACTTTTTAATTTGAAACCAATTCAATTTAAAGAAAAAAAAACTTTTTTGGAAATTTGACACGAAAGTTTACCATTGAAAAATTATAACTATAGAGAGAGGTACAGCACGTCTTTTACTTTAGCTCCAGCGCACATTAAAAGTATTTCCACACTTAACTTTCATGTAAAATAATTTTATTTATTTAATACATAAAAGTTTATTGCACTCTTCACTTTTCTGCTTATTTATAAGCTCGAGTGATTATTTATATTTAAATATTTTAAATAAAGTTATTACAAAAATAAAAAAAAAATAAAAAGTTGTGCTAACTTTCTTCATTAAATATAAAGGAAAAATATCACATAGGCATTCTGCCACAAAGCGTACATTATTTATAGTCACCATGACATGTTATACATAATTTAAAGGTCTTGAAGTGTATAAAAATAATATGCAACTATTAAAATTTCACATTTAATATATTTTCAATATGGGGCCAATATAGCGGGCGACTAAAAAAAGTTTTTAGTCACCATAACATATTATACATCAATATACATAATTTAAAGGTCTTGAAGAGTAGAAAAAGAATATGCAACTATTAAAATTTTTCACTAAATAATTTTAACTTACTTGTTGAGTTTTAAACTGGGTTCACAGCTCGTGGTTCGGTGCGCGTTCGAGCCATTACATAAATAACAATAATGAAAGTCGTAGAGTCGTCGCGGTCATCACCGTATGCGCACCTTCTTCATTTCATTCAGGCTATACCTAAACAAAGCCGAATATTATATTAAAATTTAACACTAACATTTTAAAATGGGTTAGAAAATGAAAGCAAAAACATAAAAAAAAATACGTGTGGTGTCGCGGGACACCCGGTAGGAACGAAGTCCCTTTTACATTTTTCATTAAATACAAATTATAAAATCACACTGCTAAGTATGTATACATTGCTAACTACTTATACATGGCGGAGTTAGAAAAGAGACAAAATTAAAAGTAACGAACTGTTTGTACCTAGCAGAGTTAAGGCAAAATTAAAAGAGAATCATAATTTGTATAATTGAAGCAAGCGTCTTACTATAAATATATATTGAATATAAGAAAAAAGCTGATCATGATGAGTTTATAGTTAAAGAGTATGTTTGTTAAAGGATGTTGGATTGAAATAGGACTGTTTTCTATCTATCCGGCCTATTAATTTAAAATATTATAAAATATATCTCTTCCCTACTCTAGAAATTTTACATGCCCGTTTCAATTGTCCTTTAGACAACGTGTAAGAAGTTTTATTAAAATCGTTATACGTTAGAACGGAAGATATTGGTAAAAACGTTGTTTTTTTTATTTTAAAAGTTTGGGTCCCCTTTAATAAATTTAGCGATCTTTATTACCTCATAACAGTGTCGGTGTTCGTTTTACTAAAAACAAAAAATATTTTAAAAAGTTGCTTGTCTCATTAAATAGATGAAGTTAGAATTTTTTCTTGGATTAAGTACAGTATTATAATAACATACCTAATATATTGAAATAAGCGTCAGCACAGATACATTTTACTTTTAACAAGACCTTGATTATATTTTCTATATTTACAAAACCAAGTGGCATTTTGACCAATAACAAAAATAAACAAAACAAGGCAAGGAACAGGCTTCCTTAATAACATTTTTTCCCGTCTTTTTGAAGCTTAAGTTTACGCGAGCGTTGCGTGTTAACGCTTGGGCGGATAACGATTTCCAACGAACTCAGCCTGGGCATTGGTAAAATGAACATGTGTACCAAATTTCAACTAACTCGGTGATCTTTTACTCAAGTTATTGTAATCGGTAGATTTCGTGACGGATTTTGCGTGACGGTGATTTTGTGATGGTGATTTTGTGATGGTGATTTTGTGTCGGTGATTTTGTGACGGTGATTTTGTGATGGTGATTTTGTGTCGGTGATTTTGTGACGGTGATTTTGTGATGGTGATTTTGTGTCGGTGATTTTGTGACGGTGATTTTGGTCGTTTTTTTTCGGATTCACTCCCGGGCTCCAGAACGTGCCATAAGGAACTTCGTTCCAATAGGAAAGAGAGCAAGAAGAATCCATTCAGATTTGAAGCGGCAACGGGAGAAAGTTGGTTTACCACTTATAGTGGTAGAAATGCTTGCGGCAGCTATAGATATAGCATGCTGGTGGAAAAGTGCTGTAAACCAAGCGGTATTCATATAAAAATGTAGCGCCGCCTCTCTATAAAGTAATTTGTTTATTAATAAAGTAATATGTAATTAATATACGAATATGTACTACAATAGAAGATTAACAATTATTTTATACTATTCAAGAAATAATAAATTAAATTTTGATGTAAGATATATGCAACAGCTGAATAGTTAATTAAGTGTTTACTTAATTAAATTATACCTGAAATATCTATATATAGCAGGTACTAAAATATCTAATATCGAATATTTACATGTCACGGATATTACATGAATATGCACAAGTACATCAGATCTGTAATATTGTCTCTTACAAATGCATATGTAATGCATATTACATTGCATTATGCATACTGTATTGTTGTATGAAACAATATAGTATTGTTTTATGTATATCGAATTACATCCTACCTAGGTAATTACTATTATTGTAATCTTGAAACTTGGTAATTAGACAAATATTTTACGTTTCACTACGTCTTTAATTAAATGGTAACAAACCAGAAACTAGACTAGAAAATTAAAAATATAGTCGTCTTAACATAATTTTTTTTGTCATAAATATAATATCATTTATTAATTACAAAATAATTCATTAAAATAATATTTAACTATCTAATATTAATCAATATAGAAATAATAATATTAATAGTATAAAGATACTATGACTGTACAGTGTACAGTCAAACAGGTACGCTACGCCAAAAAAATTGTAGTATTACACTATTTTTGTTTAACACCATGATCTGTAAGTTATACGACCCTGTTTTGTACAGATCTCTTCAAGTAAAAGTTAAAACAAAATATAGATGGCCTGAAAGCGTATAAAATATAAAAAAAATTATAAGGGTATATATGATTTATAAGACGTTTTAAAACTAAACATAAAAACAAAGCACATCACATTCGAATTTATGAAAATTTGTTGATGAAAGAATACGAATCATTGAAAGATTATTAACACACTGAGTTCTTTGATCTGACTATGGTCCTTATTAATGGGGGAAGGTGAGGTTTACTATTCGCGAGAAAAAAGGATGTTCACCGAAACACTAGTGCCACAGCTCTAGTCTTGCCTCCGAAAATGATAACCGTGATTACATTAAGCGGTGTCCGCTGTATAAATACAAATGTGTACTCAGGGCGTTCTCCTTTTTCATTTGATACCCCTCACATATTTAATAATAAAAAAAAATAATAAAAAAGTAAACCCTTAGGCCGATCGGCCACCAGAAGCTGAGCGGAGCGTAGCGGAGTGTAGCTGAGTGTAGTTAAGTCCAAGGGGTGTGGCAACCGAAAGCGGAGCGGAGTCGAGCTGACTGTAGCGGAGTCTAGCTGACTCCGCTCTGTTTTCGTTTGCGTGAACTAAGCTAGTCCACCCAAAAATGTCAACCCAACGAAAACTATTATATTTGTGTTCAAGTTCAGAATCCGAGGATCTAAACCACGAACAGTTTAATGAACTTCTAAATAAGATGAGAGATGATATAACGGGTTGTGATGATCTCCGATAGTTTGTAGTTTATTTAATTTCCCTTTAATTATATTATTGAAAGAGAGATTAGATGGCTAATAAGGTAGAGAAAATAAAGAAAAACACTATTTCATTTGAGAAACGTTTCGACCAATTATTAATGTCATCTTCAGTCTTGTTTTACTCAATAATTCAAACAAACATATATATAAAATTAATTCAAGGTAATTATAATTATTCATTATAAATTATAAGATATCCTTAATCCTACTGAAATCAAGTTTTAATTAAGAACCACTGTATAAGAAGATGAATCTCCTCGATTAATAGTTGTTATGAAGATCACATATATACAGCTTTTGATAATTGTCTTTTTAGTTATTAAAATAGTATTATCAATTATATATTTTATAAAATGTTATAAATTGTTACTAGTATTGTTTAATGTTTTAATTTATATTTATACATAACAACATTTACTGGTTATTTCGATGTCGGTATGTTATACCAACGTGCCACTGTTAAACATTTTAATTTTAGACCCTCTCTTATAGGGATAGTATATTATATACCTAATCAAACAATAATGACGTATGTAAGTATATTTTTTACTGAATGCAAGTCTTAATTAAAACTTGATTTCAGTAGAATTAGAAGTATATGTCAAAATGTTTAAAGAATAATTATAATTACTTTAATTTAATTTTATATATTATGCTTGTTTAAATTTTAGAATAAAACAAGACTGAAGATGACATTAATAATTGGTCGAAACGCTTCTCAAATGAAATAGTGATTTTCTACACTATATTAGCCATCTAATCTCTTGTTCATTTATCTACAAGAGTGTATTAATCAATTAATAAAAAGTTTATTCGTTTAATTTTTTTAATAATATTATTATTGTGGGTGGAGGGGGAAGCGGAGTCAGCTTTCAAAACCGACCGTCAAAGCTAAGTCGAGATGCGTCGCTTGGCTCAGCTCAGCTCCGCTCCGCAACCGGTGGCCACCCTTACATTTAAAACAATGGGATTCGATTTCACAAGCTGAGTCAACTCTGCTCCGCTCCGCTCCGCTCAGCTTCTGGTGGCCGAACGGCCTTAAACTTCAATCCCTAGATTTCGAGGGATGATTTCTTAAGGCTTCCCTACAATTTTCCTGTTTTCAGGTTATCACAAATCTAATTTTCAAATTTTTGTGCAGGGTATGTTCGGAGATCAGGCGTTACAGAGAGACCGACAGACGAGCGCAGGAATGAATAAGGTTCCTCGTTTTTGCCTACGGACCCTAAAAAATAAAGGTATCAAAGTATGCTCAACATCAATAAAAAACAACAAGAATATAATAATATAGACTGCCACGATATGCTGCAATCTGGTAGAGAGTAATCAAACCAAAAATAACAAATTTAAACAACATGAATTCATAGACCTGCCTAGAGGAATTAAGGAGGTGTTAATGTTATTCTTTTACTCTTTATAATATACCTATATAATCAGGAACTATGTTTAATTGAAAATTCTGTAAAAAAAAGTATACCAATATGGAAATATAATTTTCTTGAAGCATTTTTTTTTTTTTTTTTTTTTTTTTTGTGCTGAATCCGAATTTGAATTTTAAATTTATCGTATAAGAACAGTTTTCCCAAAATTCCCTAAAAGTGAGAAAGAATTGTGTATTTGGGGTATGTCTACCCAATTTACCAAACAAAATAAAGTTCATTAAAAAAATATATATCACGAGTTTATATATCTTTAATCCATGCAGAACACGAATCTCAAGTCAAAAACAATTTGCTGACCTTATTTAAAAAAAAAAAAAGTAGCTTTTTTCTGATTGTCTCTTTTTACATATATTTCCTTAAATTTTCCAGTTGTTACAATTGTTTTGTGACTTTTTTCTAAATTTGACTGACATTATTCTACAGGAATAATTTATGTGATGTGAAAGGGAACACCCCTGAACCATTTGTGGGGGGGGGGAGGGGAAATGTTAAAGAATTGGGGAAAATATACAATGCGATGTAGTTTTTTACCCTATTAGTATTCATTTTATTATACTTAAGTACAATCTATTGTACTTAATTTTGATGAGGATTAATGATTATCCCCACCCCTAATATCACTTAGGGGGGAGGGTACATTTTTAAATATTTTATTTAACTTATTTATTTCCATAACTAATACAGCAAGCTGATGATTTTTAGTCTTAATAAAAAAAGACTAACTAAACATTTACTTTTCTTTAATTTTAAAGCTATCCTTGATTAACGAAATACCTTAAAAAATTATAATTAGGTAAACATTTTATTTTATAATTAATTGCAATATTTTCATTAGTTTTTTTGTAATTATATTTTATTATGAAGTTTATTTTAATAAATGTTTAGTTTTTCACAATATTTAATTAAAAACAAACTAAAAGAAATTTATCAGGGTGTTTTTTTGCTTGTAGATAAAATGAATGATACCAATGATTTATACCAAAGAATTTCTTAATATAATGCCGATAATTAATTTAATTTTATATACACATGCCTATAAAATGTAGTATATAGATGCTGGAGTTAATTAATTGAATTTGAAGGGGATGGGGGAATGGTCTTAGAGAGGGATCAAGAACGAGTATTTTGGTATGTTGGTCAATTCGGCATGTTGGAATTACTGCCCGGGGCTTGAGGCAAAGCCTGGAATTGAATCGAGAGCAATTTAGCGGGGTCCATTAAGCAATTGCTTACCCCCCTCCTCCGCCTGGTGTTCTAAGTGCTAATTTACCGATTGGTTGGCGAACGTCTCTAACCAAGCGTACTAGTTTGATCTTCCACCCTTTCTCTCCCGCCTACAATTCTCTTTACTATCTTGATTCCATTCTACTATTATCCCTTGTGAAGATATAGATAGAAGTATATTGTTAGAGATAGAAAAAGAGGAAACACAGCTTAGTGAAAAAAATAGTGGCAAATTTTAAAGAGAGAAATAATCTAAGTCTCAATTATGTCTGTATAAATAACACCAATAAATTAGAGAAATACGCAGCTGAAGAGTGCCTGGTTTATGATCAAACTTTAATAGATTTATAAAGGCATAAAGAAGCTATAAACATATATACATAGAATACATAGATACAGATATATAATATACTATATTCATAAAATTTCTTTAAATCGTAGTTCAAAAATAAACTTGAAAGTGGAAATCAAATTTGAAAGTAAATAGTAGAGATAAAAGCCAATTTTCAAACTTTATTAATAAAAATAAAAAATTAACTTGAATATGCCAAGTTCGGGTGGATATATGGATATCGTACCCACATCTCCGTCAGAAGACCAAGATCAAACATCGACATTTTTGGTGAGCTAACGAATCCATCGAGCAAAAAATGAGTAAAGTGGGCGGCGGTCCCTCGTCCTGTAATAACCTGATGATGTGTTGATTAGGACTAAAAAAAAAAAATAAGGATGCAGGGCGTCTCGGAACATCCAGCTAACTTCTATACTCAAATGATCTTAAAAACACCCAAAAACGGATAATTCTGTAGAAATCACGGTACTGGATTTTTTGGGTGAAAACAGAACTTTTCCTGTATACCTTCGAAGAAGGTGTGGAAAAGTAAAAAAAGACAATTTCAATTCTAATTTTTTAAAAGAAAGACGATTTAGAATTAATTATACAGAATAATGCAGCTAAATTGTACACAAAATCAAAATGCAATTTTGTAGTTAGTTTAGAAAAATTAAGTAGATAAAAATTAAGCTGAAAAATTAAGTTGCGTGGCACATCCCTTGGTGTCCCTCGCACTAACACAAATTGTGTACCTTATTGCAGTGTGCAAAAACACGGTACTATATTGCTGATTTGTTTTGCCAGCCAAGCAAGAATGGCGGTGTGAGAGCACGCTCGTCTCTGATAAAGCCCTATATCTAATCTTCTTGATTTGGTATAGGTCTAGAGTTGGGTGGGCATCGTCGGGCCTCTGATGAGTCGGACGCGACGAAACGATGCAGGACATGGCGTAATGCCGAGCCAACATCTTTGCGACGTACTAATGTTGGAACAGTTCCTAAGGTTACACTTGCGTGGCACATCGCTTGGTGTCTCTCACTAACACAAATTGTGTAAAACATTAAGTAGTTTAATGAATTTAGTATTGTAAAGAATAATTGAAGCAAGTTAAAAAAAATCGTAAGAGGAAATCGAAAGTTATAGTTTTTAAGTCAGCGAATTCCATATACTATTTAGACAGTGTTGTGTGTACGTTAGTAAGTCAATAAATATTGTGACTAGCTATGAAAGAAGAAATGGAAGATGGCTCTTTTTTAATTACTCTAATATCAAGCAGCCTGTCAGTTAAGAAAAAATACAGATATGATGACAGCGTTTAGAAATTTAATAATTTACGGTCGTGGATCAAAGTAATTTGGAGGTGAGCAACGTAAACATGTAAAAAAAAAAAATCGGTCCCAGACAACTCAGATAAACTTTCTCATATATGAGTTCATAATTACTTAGTCAATGATTTCCATTTATTAGTTTTCGTAAGTACGTTTGATTATTATTGAAAATTATATCAAAATTTACCATAAAAATAACTTCTCCAGGGCGGGGAATCGAACCCTCTTCGTCCGCGTTTTAAGCTATTTTCTTCGGAACTAGATTTTTCCCGGGAAAACGGCTTACATCGTTAGATTCGTATTTAAATGGACTACATTTTAGAATTTTTTAATCAAAATTGTCGATCACGTTTTTTCAGAGTTTTTAAGGGGTAGCGCCCCCATATTTGGAGCTAAAATCAATTTCTCGATTTCGCCTCGGGGTATGATTTTTCTGAACATGTATGCCAAATTTCGTCAAAATCGGCCCAGTAGTAAGCTCCAGGCGTCTGCACAGACGACAGACATTCATTTTCGACTTGGTGTCAGAAAAGTAGTGGGGAAGTGGAATGGAAACACTAGTTTAAGTGAGTTGGCCTGAATTTTAATATTGAAATAGAGTTGAGAAATATTAGGTAAATGATAATTTAATAAAATAAATTTGTAAGATAATTTAATAAATAGAGTAATATACATAATAATTATTCAAATATTATAGTAGATTGAATTTTAAGTTTCGAAGCAGAATAATCAAGATTAAAGTGTTTTTTTATATTATTGCTTTGTACAAGGAACACGTACAAAGATTGCAGTCTAAGAAACTCAGATCTTGAGAAACTCAAATCTTGATTTTGGAAAAGAGACAAAGATATTCCTGTAACAGGGATGTCCCGATAAGAAGAAAACCAAAAAAAATAAGAGCATAAACAACGAATATCCTGTAATGCTTATTGACTTAAAACTTATGAAAAATAAAAGAAGGCCAAGTAAACAAATGAAATAAAAATAAAAATTATGAAACGTTTTAGGCGAAGAAAAAATATATAGTCAAGTTAAAATAATCTGAATATTTAAGTTTTGTTACAAAACATTACAAATTAACTGTAACTACTAACAATTACATAGTATAGTTTTCATTTCAGCTTGAAGAAGATCTAAGGAGGGGTCGAAATATTGTTGGAGTAAGATTTTTAATTTTCCTTAACACCTTAATCATTAATAAAATTAATAATGCAAGGAACCAAGTGCATTGCTTACCAAAATAAATATACATATAATAAATGTGGCTTCTCAAAATACGAAGTTAATATTAACAAGAATTTATTGTTATTATATTATTATATTATTGTTATATTATTATTATTATTATGTCATTATATACTGAATTAATGTTATTTGTATCCTTTTATTATTGACTTCAAAAGTATTATTAAAGAAAAAAGATGATTTCAACAAAAGTTGTAATTCTTATCCGGAAAATTATAGAGCGTAGGTTTGATTCTACAAATTCATCTTCTAAATAGCAAGAGATAAACCTGGGTTTATCCTTTATCTGATTTATTAACTGTTTTGGGAAATGTAAATGAACTATTGCCTTGTCAGTCAGTTGCTAGAGCTCGAACACTCAGCTTCTGGCTGTTCCTATGTATGACTATACTATTTTTGACAACTTTGCTTTATAGTAAAGAAATAACTAAATTGTTTAACTTTTTATTATGAGAGGAACAGCAGGCAACTCAACAAGGTAATAATAATTTAACTATAGATCATCATCATTAATTGTTATTTCCAATTTTAAAAATATTTTATAAAAAGGGAAAATTATAATTAATAATATTTAACATTTAAATAAATAGACCATATATCACAAACTTTAAATCTAAGTTATACATTATATGTAAATGTAATTGAATCTAATTTTTTAACAATAAAATTTCAGGTTTGAGAATATCCCAAATATAGGGATGAAATATCACCTTTGTCAAAGAATTTAAAAATTGTTTAAATTCTTTGATAAGATACGTCGATGTTGTTCATCTTATATGGACCGGTTCGACAATACAACTTTTTAGTTTCCTTAATTATTATTTGAGCAAATGCTTCCATACCATTGAGTTTACGGTTGAAATTAAACTCAAGGGACCTTAAAATGGGAAAATCCATCAAATCCGAATTTTATAACCATCAAAATACTTATACATATAAGTATACTATGAATATGAGTATGTTTAATATTAATATGAGATTATCTGTAAGATATCTTTGCTTCAATACCAGTCAAATTTAATAAAAAACGGACAAGTAGTTTTCAAAGTAGGACTATTGACACAAATTTTGACAGGACTGTTGTTATAAAGATTTTTGACAAAAAATTACTGCTTGCGAAATTTCACAAATAACCTTAGAATAATACTATATATAGAAGGAGCATAGAATCGGAATCCTAAGCAATTACTGATAAGAGACTGAGGCCAACTTTTGCCGAAAGGTTGTGTCCTTAAGACCAGGCTGCCAACATAACAACACTCATTTTTTTTCATTATACTGGAGAAGGTTGGACATACTTTTGTAACTATTCAAAGCCCGCTCACAAACAATCAAGAAGACAACCCCTGCCATTGGTTATTGTTTACGTTTCACTCTGACGTCATTTTTTTCACCTCGCACGGCATGATAATAGGTTTGTTCCAACCCCGCTATTTGTACCGTCCTTTGTATCGTCCCGCGGATCGTTCGGGAATCGTTTAGGACAGGTTTTATACGCATGCGCTAACATTGTACTGTAATAAAATCATGTCAGGTTGGAACGAGTTTAGGACTATAATTCGCACTGTATTAAAAACATTAAGGAAACCTAACAGTTAGGAAACCTTCCTGTTGATATTTGTAATTATTGACATAACTGCGCATGCCATACAAACCAGTACATGGTATTGTCAGAGGATCGTTGGGATCGTACAGTGAACGGTTCGCAAACGATCCCTGCCGGGGTTGGAACAGTTTCGTGTACGGTACGAAACACTGTCCTAAGTCAGCTTGGAACGGCTTTTATCTACTGCGCATGCCGGTGACGATCCCGCGGACGATACAGTGCTCGGTTGGAACAAACCTATAATAAACATTATTTTCAGCATATTTCAAGCTAAAAATAAGATAAAACACAATAAAAATATTACAATAAACGAAACTAACTATCAATAATAAAAATTTACTAAAAATTAAATTAAAAAACCGAAGGCAAATAATTTTAGAGTTATGACGTCACAAATTTCAATAATGAATTTTTAGAACGCGGATTAAGAGACTCAACCAAAGTTGGCATCAATGTTATCAGTGATCCTCCTTCTATATATTGTATTATTCTAAGCAAATAACTTAGTCAGTATTATAATTAGTAACGTATCTACTCTTCGGTTTTCGATTTTAATTGGACATGATTTTGCAACTGTGCTAGTAAAGAGGCAGTGGCTACATTTTCGCCTGGTTCGTAATTTTTGAAAAAAAACCTTTATCTGATTTCATATTTGATATGGTGCCTACAACTGTAATTATAATATGTAATTAAATTAAGAACAAATAATTTAAATTTATCTACATTTAATTTGAGCTTTTAGCTGAATTAGAAGGTTAATCGGTAGGGCTAAAATAGAGAAGAAACGACAACTTTTCTCAAATATTTGAAAATAAAAAATAATTCAGTGGAGATAATTACCAATAAGAAGAAGAAGTAATATTGTTAACACCTTTTCAACACGTTTCAGTCTGTTATCCTCGGATTACCACTCTACAACTGCGTTGCTTCTGATCTTTTCCGGTTTTATATTCTCAGTGATCCTCAGTAGGTAATTACTACCAGGAAGTTCTCTTTCTGCAACAAACATCTAACGTTGTTGTAATAAGATGTATTATTAATTTCTTTATTCGGTACTTTTTTACTTTATTACCCCCCCTATATCCCTTTGTGTTAATATTTATTAAGACAAAGGAACATATATAGAAAGTAGCATATAATATTCCTTAGCCTAAATTACTGTTAAGACGAAGGGATATTTATTACAATGTACCTTGGGACAAAGGAATATCCCTTAGTCTAATCAACTATTAAGATAAAGGAAAATTAAATATAAAACAACTCCAGGAGTCTCAATGTCTTGGGGAGACAAACACACAAACCTTAAGACTTTTGTAGGGCAGACTATTGCTTTGAACCAAGGGGTGTGTTAAAGTAAAAAAAGTGCCCTTTATTCAATCAATATATAAAAAAATATATAATTAATAATCATATCTTTGTGTCCCTTAAAATATATTTTTTAATTCTTTATTTTAAAGCAATAAATAAATTAATAATTGTGGCACATAAATTAGATTTATTTTTATTTTTGCAGTATATATAATATAAAGAGAAAGGATTGTGAATAATCATTTACACATTTTATAGTTCTCTCAGGTCAAGAAAGTAGTTTTAAATTATCTTTAAAACGTTTTAAGTCTGTCTTCTGTCGTCTAAGGCTTGCGTAGCTTATAATTAATAGCTACAAAATTGATTGGGCAATGAAATTTGGGTAAACTATCAGGAAAATCATACCCGAGACGATATTAAAATGAAATTTAACTCTAAATTTATTTCCCAAAATGCTTTTTTTTTAAATAAATGTCTGATTAAATACCAATGTAACCATTTGAGAGATCTCCCGTAACAAATCTAGACCTGAGACTATAGCGATAATGTATAAGGCGAGAAGATGGAATTTAATTCCTTTAAGGACTTGAGTAATGGGGAACAGAAAAGCCTTTCAATTTAGACAGACTCCAAACAGTCCAATTCATTATAATCTGTAAAATTGTTAACGCATCTTTCTACGCCTCCAACCTAAACCTCTACAATGGCTTCCATGTTTCATGTTCCCTTGTTTGAGACCTAGCTGCTTCCCGTTATCAGACTTTTCACAGTTCCTTAACTTCCCATCCTTATCCTTTAATACATTCTCTCTCCTCCAGCTTACTTGTAACCCTTCTTAGATTAGTAGTAACCCTCCACGTCGTTTAAAACGACTGTGGCCACTTGATCTCCTTAGTGATTAGGACAATTAATATAAATATACGAATGCATAGGTATAAATCATTACTTGATTCGTTTTTGTAAAATACATTTCCTAGGGAGTACAACTACTGAGTTATTCCGCTAACCATGAAAACATGCCCACAATAATTTATTACCAATTTTACATGTAATATTATTGATTTAGTTTTATTATCTTTTACAAAAAAAAGGTTAAATAGTTAGCTATTATTTAATTTATAATAAGATCTTTTATTAAAATAAAATGGTAAGCAGTGTTGTATAAAACTTTGTATCCTCGTACTGAAAATGGTTTTAATTTTAACGCGTAGTGTGAAAATGCTTAAGTTGGAGAGGAATAGTAAATAGAGAGAGAAAGTACATCATCCCTCACTCGTTCTGGATAAATTAGACTTAGCATAACTTACTTGGGCAGGGAGCCTTGGCAAAACCTATGATCTCACTAATTTTTACGCGCCTTATTTATTTTTTATTTTAAATAAGTGTTTCTGTTATACATAATTTAATGGATTTAGCGATTAATTACTTCATAGCAGTGTCACATTTTACTAAAAAAAAAAGTTTATCTCAAAGAGTAGAAAAATAAAGAATATTTTCTTGTCTTAAAATTCCAATTTTAAATTTTAAATCTTACCTAAAGCCTAAGGCTCACTTTTGACCGAGCGTTGCGCGTGAACGGTTTGACGGGTAACGCTTTACAACAAACTTAGCCTAAGCATTTATAAAAGAAATACGAATGCCAAATTTCAACTTTAACTCAAATTATTGTCACATGCGTAAACGTTAAGCGAAAGACACGGTGCAGATTTTGTTGAATGTAAGAAACTCACTTCACTCGCTTCAAATATAAGAATACTTACAAATGTTAGCGCAACTGGATGTTATGAAACCTTAGTCCAGATTGTGCAAAATTATCACACTTTTACTGCAGCAGTTCGACAATTGTAGCCCGAAGAATAAAATCATAAATACATAAGTTGCAGCAAATTTTTTTGGGGAGAGTTAAAATTAAAATGAAGCATTAAAAACGTCATCATCAGTGCCCCTTGCGGAAGATAAATAGTTACATTAATAAAAAGATTTAGTGAGTCAGACGTCGATCTCCAACATGAAGTAGATTCAACTCTCACTAACTATTTTTATTGAAGGAACTCATTTTCATCCGCAATAGGCACTGATGTTGGCCTTTTAAAGGCTGAAAGCTGCTTTGATCATTTCAATTTAAGTGGAGAGACAGTTTGTGTTATTCCTTCATGCATAATTTGACTGGGATATTAATATTATTGTAAAAATTGTCATTTCTAATACGATGATTTTATTTTAGCATTTAAAAAAGTAGTATTAATTAATTAACGATATCGATTCAAATAAATCATATATGGACGAATTGAAATGGAATTGAATGTTTTTTTACGTAAGTGTGAGTTGCGATCCCGAAGATATCGTCATGAAGAATTTTGCAACCACCTAAAATGAAAATTGCTGTGTTATGTACGATTGGTTCGCATGCATCTTAAATCTAGGTTCATAGAACCAGTGGTTACAGAGATATCGAATGACAATTCAGTAGTACATATTTGGATTTTTATATAAAACCGAGAATCCCCCCCCCCCCCCCTCTTTTAAAACCCCTTCCACTCTTTTATACCTGGAATATTGAAAAAACTTTTTACAAAAACGTCAATATTCGATATGAATAGGTAGACCCAATAACGTTTTTGTTGTTAAGTCTTTATTGTCATGACAACTCCGGGAGTTGTAACAAGAGAAAAAAATAAAAATAATAAAAGAGGGTAAAAGACAAAAAAAAGAAGAAAGATTGTGTCTAAACGAAGAAAGCAAAGGATGAAAGTCTGAAATAGAAAGAGGAAAGAATCAACTTTGTGTCAGCAATGCTTTTCTCTCGTGCACCACAGTCTCTTGTCAATGGGTCCAAGAGAGGAAGAAGAGGAACGCACCGGGGATAATAAATATTTCGACAATGGAAGGAGAGTTTTGTCCTGAGATGGGCTGACTCAAGCAAGATCCCAGATCTACTGGTAGGGTGGAGATGTAAGCTTGCCATTGTGTCGCGGCCCCCCTAGGCGCCCACCGTGTCCTTCTTATATACTTCTTATTCGATACAACAATAGAATGAAAACGGTTTTTCCGAGGTACTCCTTATCTTCTAAAGGTGGACTTAGTTTTGTTGAGAAGCAACTTTTCTGAAACTTATAAAGAGTTTTTCCAGCGGACCCTCCCTAGAACAGGACTTTACTTCCTTCTTAGAGAAAATCTAAAAATCCCCTCTTACTTATTTAATTTTTTTTATTTCTTCCTCTCATCGTACTTCGTCTTATTGATAACAGATAAAAAAAGGAAATCATCAGATGAACAATAGTAATTTTTTCCTTTTCTTATTATTTGACCATTTTTTTCTGAATTTCCTTTACAAAATGAATTGAGGTAGGACTTATACCGCAATAAATACGGACTAATTTACTTCCCCTTTTAACGCTTTGAAGGATAAAGATTATATTGTATCGGTACATAAAATGATAAATTAGGTTCATTCTGAAATATTAAGAGTAATTACAAATTATTAAAAGCTAGCCACTTTAAAAAGTACCGGTGTGGAAATCCCACACCTGACTTCCATGAAATGTTGTGGTGTCAATACGTGAGCAAGAGAGAACTCAGTATAACCTACATCGCACAAACAGCTAATATCGATTATAGTTTTGCAACAAAAATCCGGGATTTCACAAAGAACGGCCAAGGTTTTGAAACATTGAGAGCCCGCCCCCTCAAATTTAGATACCTACTTCAGGTGTTTAATATTTCGTTTAAAGGTTGGAGATAAACAAAACAAATACATAAATGTATAAGATTTACTAATTATTATTTGAGTCACAAAGCGACATAAATCGTTGAGTAACATAAATTTAAAGAGTCTAATAAAAAAGTTAACTACCTATATTATTTTGTGGTGCGTATACTCGATATTTGGTAATCATGATTATATTAATTTAAAATTAGTCTACAAGCTGCGTATTTTAACGTAAGAATTGTTTGGATACCATTAACTGGACGGACACAATTGTCCAATGAATATTTTTTATAAAAATCACAAAAATGCCTATATCTCCCAAACCGCTTGTCCGATTGTGCTCAAAAGTATAGGTACGATCTACCATATAGGAAACATATATATACCCCAAAGGAAATAGAAATCAAATAAAGCCTACTGAAGTTATCGTGGACAGACCGATTTCGTGCTTAAGTGACTATAACTCCGAAACGTCGTGAGCTACAATGATTGGGTTTGCGTGATCATTTTTTCCGACAAAAGTTCTAAAAAATTCCGCAAACCGTATCTCAATTCGATGTCTTGAAGCGACGTTATAAAGGTTTAAAGTTCCGAACGAACGTACGTACGACATATACACATACGTACGCACAGACATATATGTATATGAAACGGATTTTAAAGATATCCCCGGGTTGATTTTAATGAGACCCCTCCTTCACAGAGATCTCGGAATCACGTTTTGGAGGGTACCACCATACTTCCATTGGCTGTACACCAAGTGCGCCGGGAAAGGTTGGGTCACGGGGGAAGTGCGCCAGCCCCTTTTTGAAGGGTACGGTCGAAGTGCGCCGGGTTAATCCTACCTCTCGACCCAGGTAGTCCACCCACCTCGGACACGGATCCGCTAATCTAAAGAACTAATCGTTGTCAATATTCCCATATACTCAATATAAAGCGATTTGAAGTTACTTTGAACAAACTGCTCAGAGTGATACGGCTACCATTAGCAAATATCAGTGCATAGAAGAATCTGTAGAATGTTCTCGTAAAAACAAGATCCAAATTTAGTCAGAAGATACACTTTAATTTGTGAATATTCAAAATGAAAAAAAACAAACTAACTTAAAAAATCGAAATTGATTATCATTAAACATAGGAGATTTATGAAAATAATCAAAAATACGAGAGAAAAATCAATTTATTTTGTTAATAATAAAAAATTAAAGAAATGTTTCTTATATAAATTACACTCACATATAAGTAAGTGCTAATATTTATTAGAAGGGCTTAGATTAACTTAACATTAAACGTACTCATGAAAACTAAAATCTTCTGCATATGTAATATACATTATAATACAATTGAGTCTATATTCAATAAATATAATACAAAGTACATATTGAAAGGTGTAATTTATTTATGTACATACTCCTAAATATAAATTAAATTAAAAATGACTTTCACATTTCAAATCTAGATACTTTATTATTATAAACAACCAACGCTAGGCGGCTTGAATCCCACACTGGTATTGGGAATTTAGCCGTGGACAGATCACTATAGTTCTCGGAGATATAGTCCCAAAATCGATCATTGCGATGGCTTATTTAATCTTCAATATAACATTCTTCAACTTCTTCAGGGTCTATATAGGGTAGTTCGAAGATAAACTTAATTAGTTGGCCATCGTTGGTAGAACATCGGTAGTCCTCAGTAAATCCTAAATCCTGAATTTTTCCAAAGTGCTTGGGAAGACATTTCGAACGCCTAGTTGGATTCCAATTTCGAAGTCCACTACAAAGTTCTTTGGGTTTAGACAGGGTGCAAGAGGTATAACCCGGGATTACCTGACCCTCACCCTTTAGACTAAGAGGCTGGCGCACTTCGACCGTAACCTTTTTCTAATCCGAAGGGGGGCTGGCGCACTTCGGTACCAGCCCTTCCATTTTCATGGAAGTAAAAACTCTACCTCCATTTTGAATTTCTTTACACATGAATATAGGCATTTACAAACAATTTCTAATTAATAAAATATTTGTTACTTAACTTATAGAAAATTAAATCCTTACAAAACCTGACGGACTAGAAGATTAGTAGAAATTCATATTTTTTAATTATAACGAATCCCTTAGTTTCATTCTAAAAAATGAAGTGTAATAATTTACGGAACATGTTATTTGACCAGTGATGAGATTATTAAGAAATACGTAAAATCCTAAGATCAATTAATAGATTTGTGCTTATTGAGTTCAAGTAAGGTTTATTTAACTGTTTATAAGTATAATTTTTTAGTTAGCTGTTAGCTACACATTTTTATTTAGTTCTCTTAAGAAATAGATTAGTGGCGTCACTTATAAATAAATTTACAACACAACTTGAGAGTATTAAGTAGAATCTACACTCTCTACAATTACCCTTGATTCGGCCAACACGAGAGTGTGTTGGGGTATAGGGTGGGAAGGTATTGGGCTCTCGCTTCAGAGTGGGTTGTTCTAAGGCTGAACTACCCAAAGGAGGGAGTGCCTATAGTGCCTCGTCTTTATTTGTAGTTCTCTCCACATTCTAGATATTCGCCATCAGTTGAACCTTTGTTATTGTTAGTTTACTCATGTAGCCGTCAGAAGTGTGTTTGTTTTGCAGTGTTTTAAGTATATATTTTTTTCTTAACAAACTAAAATTTTGAATTATTATTACAAATATATGACTAACTAGAGGAACGAACGGAAGGTGGATTTTTTCGAGTAAGCGTGGTCATCCACCATCTTCTTTTTCTCTTTTCGTGGTTTCCTACATACTGGGTTACTACATGCAAGCTCATAATTTAATGAGCAAAAGTACGAAATAAGTAGCAGCAAATAATACTTCGACGAGAACCATCCTCGATAAACTCGATTTTACAACAGCGAACTTGAAAGAGCAAGAATGTGGAGGGTACCTCTTGTTCTCAGAGTGCATATTGGCAGAGAATCTATGCAAAACGTTTCATCGAGTTTCCATTTTTTGTGAATTGTCCCCTTTATATATATATACATACCCATATTCTTTGTATTTTCATGGGTTAATAATATAAAAGCTAATACAATTTGCTTTTTTATTATTTATTAGGTAATATTTCGTCTCTCCCACTTTGAGACATTTTCAAACATGAAACTTTCGTCGAGAGTGTGGAGTCGCCCGCCTTTAAGTGGACTAAGTTTTTTAATAATTTTGCTGAAAAATCAGGATAAAAATGGAAGTCCAAGTTCTTAAACCTCTATAGCTCATCTAAAGAAATCAATTATCGTTACTTACTTATACTAAAATAATAACAATTACTTTAAGATTGTAATTTAGGTAAGTGTTGATGCTTATTATTATTATCTCACAGTGAAGCATTGTTGCAATGAAATATTAGATAATTCATTTCAATCTCAGACTATTGTGTACTTCCTTTAACAAATAGATATCCATTTTACCAGGTATAATTTAGTCCGGAAATAGAGTTATAAGTATTATAACGAAATAATGTGTAGTCTACTATTAATAGCATTTGCCATAAAATTAGTGATAAAGGGAATCGTTTATAACTTAATTTTTTACCAGAAATTATCGGTTTTCAGACAAAGGTTTCGAAATTCGTGGGATAGCAATATTAAAAGAGTTTGATTGTAGAGTCCTATTAAAACTATTCGAAGAAACACCTTCTTTCTTTCTGGCCAAGCGTTAAAAAGTTTCTTAGAATTCCGTTAAAAATATTATTCAACCAGTAGAGCTCTTTACGACTCACTTTTTGAGTAAGCTAGATTTTTATCTAGCACCAAAATAAAAATATAAGTAGTTATATATAAAAAAAAATGTTCGTTTTATATGAGTTCATAGTTATATTATAAATTAGCAAATTCGAAAATATTTATTTTCCATGAATAAGCTAAGTGTGTTGTACTAGGAATGGACAAGGAGTCGTCTTCGGAATGGACAAGGACTCTTGGACAAAAACCGAGACGATTCCAAGCGTCAACGAGGCGAAATAAGGTGAGGTGACTCGATATTGTCAATACAAGAGCGATCTCGAGCACCCACGTCAATATTTAGCCAAGGCGAGAGTTCAGTGCAGACATAGAAAAGAGAAATAAAGAAATATAAAAAGAAATTAAAAAAAAAAATATTTTAAGTTTTTTGTTAGTATTCATACTACGGAAAGTTTAAATTTTGATTTAAATCAAATTATAATTAGTATTAACACCAGGAGACAGACAGAGAAAAATAGATTCCAGCACCGGAATTTGAACCACGGGCCTCTATATTTCCAGTATAGTGCTCTTGCCAACTAAGCTACACTGAAGAATAATTTCCTCTGTCAATAACGAGACCTAGTCCCGAATTAAGCTTTCAATTTTCCAGTCTAGGAGTCGACATTTACGACACTAGAACTAGACCGTGGTTCGCGTACCGGCGCTGGAGTCTATTTCTCTCTCTCTATCTCCCGTTGTTAATAATAAGTTAAAGCAAAGTACAAGTATAATTGCATTCAAATACTTATGTATTTCTTTGTATTCATTAAGCTATAAAGAGTTTCTAAATTATTTTTGTACAGAAATTATCATCAGTAATCAAATCAACAGCTCTTTACTTATTCAAGTGATAGTAATAAAAAAAACATTTTAATAAATATGGACCCTTTAATACAGAAAATGACAACGAAATTATCATTAAAAAAGTGGTTAAAAAGCAATCAATTATTTATTGTATTCAAATATATTCAACTCTGTACTTTAAAGGTAAAGTATTTTAAGTCATATTTTAGGAGAGGAAGGTATTGTCTGCTGGCAAAATACGGAAAATTAAGCAGTCTTTTTTAAAAATATACACCCTTTGTACTAATTGTCTCTTTATGGTAAAATCGGATTGTACGTGCCCCCACTTTGAGGTTAGGTGATAAAATCCCGTATATTATATTAAAAACCTTAATTTTGTGTACCCTTTTCTGTACTCCAACATATTTTTAGACAAAGGGATATAAACTCTCCTATGAACAAATCATACATATATAATTTCTCTAAAATCAAGTAGGAAAAAGTACGAAAAATTTCTGGGGCACGTACAATCCGATTTAGCCCTCTTTATTTACTAAGAAATAAGGGTAAAACTGAAGAATATGATACGGTTTATAGAAAAGATGGCGGACTCTAACGTATTTTGACTCTTGACGTATTTTTTTGACAAAGGGATATAATAAACCCTCCTATGAACAAATCATACATATATAATTTCTCAAATGTTTAAATCATACAAATGTACTGTTTGACAAAGGAATATAATCTCTCAAGTGTATAAATTAAAGTTGTGCCGCCAAACGATTCTCGACCGTATCATCTTCTTCAGTTCAGCCGAAATAAGTTATAATACTTCACTGCAATTATCTGCCAGCGTAATAATGCAGTAGGTAACACAGATGGTCATAAGACAATATTTACAATACCACTAACGTAAATATATCAAATAAGTTGAGACTTATGAATTCAGACAGAATTGTAGTGTGCAATGTTCATTGCAAGCAAAAAACAATTATTAATATTATACCTCCGATATTTTAATAAATACTAGCTGTTTACCCGTGCTTCGCTGCGGAGTGTTATTATAATTAGATAAGTTTATAAACAACCATAATGAAACATATAAATTATTATACTGTGCAAGAATATGTAGATTCCATCTCTCCCACTTATTTCGTTACCCCCTCCTCTTTGATAAGCTAATATTCAAATATCCTAAATTAACCCCCCCCCCCCCCCCCCCCTAAATTAAAATATGGCTAAACTGTACATAAAAACTATTATTGTACTCTTAAAGAGCTTTTGCATCATGAAGGATATTCATTACCCTTATAGTGCTTTTCAACGATATGCATCATATGAAGGGAATCCATTACTTGACATTTTTACACCGTACCCCTTTGTATTAAAATTTAAATTACACAAATCCATGTAGACAGCTTCACCTTGTTTGGAAGAAAAAGAGTGTAAAAATGCATCAATTGTGATAAAACTGTAGATTTGTATAAAAGACAGTCTCTCATATAGATACTCTTCTTTTTATATATAGATATAGTTATATTTTTCATTTTACCCCCTCCTAAATGAAAATATGACAAAACTATACATAACAACAATTACTGTACTCTTAAAGAGCTTTTCAACAATATGCATCATGAAGGGTATTCATTACTTTGACCCCGTATGCATTACTTGTACCCCGTACCCCTGTGTACCAAAATTTGAATTTCGAAAATTCATGTAGACCTCTATTTTCCCCTTGTTTTGAAGGTCAAGTGTGCAAATTTTCATCGAGATCGGACTAAAACTGTAGATTTGTATAAAGAACAAACATACACACACACACACACACATATGTTGACTTAAATATATACAGATTATACCTCCGATATTTTAATAAATATATTATACCCCGATAAATATTATATTATATTCGATTATTCCGGCCTAACTTCTTCAAAGAACCTCTTCTGGTTAAGAAAATATGGACTGTTCAAAACTAAAAATTCATTTTTTATTATTGACTCAAATGATAATAAAAGAAAGAATAATTAAATCATCATCATATAAGGTATCATTGCTTGTATTTAAATAGTAAAACAATGAACAATTATAAAATGTCTTGAGACCTTAAACTTCAAACAGAAATATTGTAACATGCAGTATTCTTTTGCAAGCGAAATGTAATGAAAATTTACTTTAGAATATTATTATAGATACCCAATTAAATATAGAATATAGGTTCTAAGTTGAATTCGGATTAAATTCTTCGAAGATATTCTAAAAAAAATACGAACTAATAATAAACTTTGCTATTCAAAGATCACCAAATTGTCTTAAGAATTGAAATTACCTACTTAAGGTAGCTTAAATTTAATTTGTTAATGTTAATACTAGTAATAATAAAAGGAATAACCATAAAAAAAGATCGCGAATTTAGAAAAAAGTTATAACTTTACCTTGTTTCCGATATACTAGTGGTTTGCCGCGTTGAAGCTATTATTTGAAGTATTTATTTTCTTTCAAAAACTAGAAATTATTTTCACAACAAAATTAGAAAAGAAACTACATCTGCATTAATTGAAAACAAAAAGACACTTTTATTTCCTTGTAAAAACTGGAAATGTCTGTAGATTTACCAAGACGTAAAGGATAGATGAAAACAAAACGACTGAATGTTTTTAGCGTGGCGCGTACTAAATGGCAGTGGAAGGGGTATCTTAACCCCAACTATACGCACAAACTAATAATGGAGTCTGTGGCTTCCATCATGGCTGCCAACCCCCTCTACCCATTCCAAGAATCAGTTCTAACACTTTTGATTTTTTTTCTTTTTCACTAAAATACCTAGATCAGATTTAGATTTATTTTATTCATTTTAATGATTTATTTTATTTTTATTTAGTTTCAAAATAAAACAGATATGTATAACCATTGCGGTTAATTGTTTTTATTAATCTGTTAATAGATATTTTAAAAATTTTAATTACCTACACTGCGAGATTATTTTCAAAAAAGTTATTATTCCAAAACAAATTGACATAAATTAAAAACAAAAAATCTTTTATTTGATTTAAAAATCGGTCCTAGACAACTCAGACAAACTTTCTCTTATACGAGTCCATAATTACTTGGCTCAGTGTTTTCCATTTATTACTTTTCGTGTTTTCGCAGGTACATTTAATTGTTCTTGAACATTTCTTAAACAATTTATCATAAAAATAACATCTCCTCGGCGGGGAATCGAACCCGGCCGCTCTCACGCTCTCAGTCCGCGTTAAGAACTATTTTCACAGGAACTACATTTTTCCCGGGAAAAATGGATATTTAAATGAAATCCGGGTATTTAAATGGACTACATTTTAGATTTTTATTTTGTCACGTTTGTTTAGAGTTTTTGGAGGGTAGCGCCCCCAAATTTTAAGTTAAAATTCATTTCTCGATTTCGCTTCGGGATACAATTTTTTTGAACATGGATGTCAAATTTCGACAAACAGACATTTTTTAAAAACAACTTTTCTGGACTCAAGGGACTTCAAAACGTGTAAAGCCGTCAAAATATCAAATTCGAATTTTCTCGCTATCACAATACTTTCTCTTTATATGAGAAAGAAAAAAGGTTGTATATGTAATTTTGATCTTTATTTCCAAGCAATACGAGTCAAACATCTGAAATCAACGTCATTCGACATCATCACCAGATAAGCCTGACTACTACTTCTATGAAACTCCACGATTTGCCTTTCGACCCTCGTGAAAAATCGCTTATTAAACCTATAATGTTTCAGGCTATCTTTTATTTGATGTGTATTACATATTAACTTTTATAGCTAACTACTCTACTTTCATTGACCTAGGTAAACCCTTTTGCATTATTATTTGAAATAATGATTTGTTATATAACGGACTTTTATAATAGCGGATAACCCTCAGACCCTATAATTAGTCTATTATTGTAAAGTTCTACTATACTTATTTGATCATTTGATGTGTGTAATCGTAATCAATCTTTAAAATGCTGTATTATGTACTGTTTCAATGGGAGGTTCTCTTTCTCCATATATTCCTCTATTTTTGTCGAGGTTTACTTTTGAAAGCCTTTTATCTATCTTTAACAATGGTTCTTTTGCCATATTCTCATATCAAAGATAGTGTCCTGGACAAAAAAGGAAATACTTTTGTTTGTAGTTGAAAAAGATTGTGTTGTTTATTTTCAATTAGCTAATTGCTTGATTATAAATAAGGTATTGAAGATTCATTAGTAGTTGAGTCGAAGATTTTGTGGTTTTTAGGTAATATCATGGTATTATTACTGAAGAAATAAAACACACATCTACGGATTAATCAGTATATTGTTTGACCACTTTACTCTCCTAGCCTGTCAAAAATATTAGCAGTGGTTAATAATAAGTTAACTGATGATGGCAATTATACAGTGTTTAAATCGAAACAGGTATTACATAAGTAATTGTATACATATTCTTGTGGTCAAACAATGAACTGATTAAACCGAAGATGTGTGTTTATTTCTTCGCAGTAACAATACCATGATGATGATTAAAGATAATGTTAGTCCTTTAGTTATATTGTAAATGTAACAAAGGTCATTTTAATTAATTTTATTACGCTATTTGTTTTTAAACTCTTACGCACTAAGTATATATTATTAAGAGAAAGTATTGTGATGGCCAAAAAAATTGATTTAATTGATGTACGTTATAAGGTACACTAAGTCCAAATTTTGGTTTTAAAGATATTTCTTTCTGTCATCTGTGCAGATGCGTGCAACTTAACCTAATAAACTAACTTGACTTATTACTAACGGAATCCAAACCCTTTGTCAAGAGCATTTTGCCGGAAAACCAAGTTATTCATTATAAGACAACCCATGGGTAGCCTACGCACTATATGAGTAGTCACTCGTTCAGAGGGGACACCTGGAGACCTCGGAAAGACACATAAACACACAGTTTGTTTTATACATGGGGGAGGCTCTTTTACTTGGACAGTTTCATACTTTAGTCAGTCATGTACCTTAGGCCAGTGGTTCTTAACCAGGGGGCCGCGACCCCCCAGGGGGCCTCGAAAGGTAGTGTGGTACTAGGTATATTATATTTGGAGATTTTAAGGGGGCCGTGGTTACCAAAAGGTTAAGAACCACTGCCTTAGGCCTTAGACATTTAACCTCAGCACGATTCTAGGAAGAAATTAAATTTCAATCTGCTATTTGTCATAGAGCGGAGCATGGCATCAATTTTTTTGCAACCTTCTCGTCTTCATCAGCTATTATCAGTTTATCAGGAGTAAGTGAGTTTTGCTGAGTAAAATGCAGGTTACAATTCATAATCAGGCGATCATTCCTTACAGTACCTTTTAGTGCAATAACGTACCAATTGTCAAATCTGAATCGAATAATGAAAATTTACACGTTACTTCTCATCGTCAGTCTTGCAAGATCATGACAGATTGGGATTTGTCAAATACAACGCTACGTGTAGACGAAAGTTTGACTGTCTTGCAAACGACAGAAGTTTTATACTAACTGTAATGAACTGTAAACTGAATAAAGTTTGACAGGCTTGCAAAAGACTGATGGGCTGGAGCTTTGTGTACATGCAAGACTGCCGACAAGTTTGTGCATGTAGACGAGCGTCAGTCTAATCGCTCAAATATTGCTTCACTGCCAGTCTACTCTCGGTGACGCTAAAGGTTCCATCTGTTATTTTAGTGCATGCAATGGCAAAAGAAACTGGCAGACTTACGACATTGGACTCGCGAATTTTCACGGGATTCATAAAGTGGCGTAACTATGCCTATGCGGGCCCCCAAATCAGCGTCGAGGGGGCCCCCAGTTCTCAACGGAAGAGGTTTTTTTTTGCTCATCAATTTTGTTTGGTAAGGGGCCCCCAAAAAGTTCTTGCGGGGGGGCCCCAATGTCATAGTTACGCCACTGAATTCATAGAGCTGTACCAAAATTTCCCTTGGCTCTGGCAAGTAAAATCTAAGTATAACAGCAACCGAGAGAAAGAAAAACCAGGAATACGCCGCTTTGGAAAATAAGTATATGGACGTGTAGACTTTGTTTTCTTCTTTAATGTAAGAGCACATAGCGCAACTGTTGTCACTAACAGTTCTTCCTCCGTGACCATTTCAAAGAGACTAAGCGAAAGTTTGAATAGCGTAGTAGTGCGATTTGTGTCAGTGTTGGATGGCGATGGCATGCAATACTAATGACAAAACGATACGTTTAAACTTTAAACTAGGCTTTAAATAAATGTCCTTAAGCATGGTAACATGCAAAATTAAGCATAGTAATCGTAGTATATTCATGTCTTAAAAATAAAGGTAATATTCAATGAAATATAATTTTTATAAAAGCAATTCATCAAGAAAATAAGAATTATGTACCTTAAATAACATCATAAACACTGAAATAATTATCAATTTTTTAATTAAAATGTTTTTTGCTTTTTTTTGTTCTTATTATATTCGTTCAAATCAAATAAACGATGTTAACGTTACAATGTTAAAGCATTTTTAATTCTTTTTTCTCCTACTTTTTCCCTTATTTGAGCCGAGCAACGAAGGACGAAGCATTATGATTGTTTGAAAAAGCTTTCTATTGTTACGTTTTTAAAGCCCACTTTTTTGTTGGCAATATATGAAACAATAGGGTTAGCAGCCGAGAAAAAGAACGAGTCTGTTTTATATTAAAATGCCCAGCTAAATTGTGTATTATATTATTATTGGCTGAAACAGAAAAGGCGGCTTTTTTATATTAAGCTTAAAATTTTTATTATGTTGATGTTTATAAAGGGAAAAACGAATCGTGTTGTTTTACTTAAAATAAATGAAAATTATAATAATTGTAAGTGAACTTTTTTTTGTGAAATATTAAAAGGGAGTATAAGCAATTGGAGCTAAGTCATGAAAATAAAGTATCCAATTAAAAATATTTATCTTAACAAATGTATTTAACATAAGAACAAAAAGTTAATTAATCCTTGAGTTTAATTAATTTTTTTTTTTTAAATTATATTAATCTAAATGAAAGCGGTAAGTAAGTCTACCAATTAGTTTGACAGATAGCACCCTCGCCCTCGCGTCAACTAGACAAATGGTCTCATGAGAATATCAAATAAAATATAATGAGATAAATGTCAGAAGATGAGTGCTACTAAAAAATTAAGTTAAATGCAAGCACGAAAGGTAGGAATGTGCGCAAAAAGTTAATATTATTATAAAACTATCACTGGGTAATTCTTATAAAATAGTGCTTATTATAAAACATTACAATTGACTGAGAAATTTTAAAATATAGGTTTTTATAAATAAAAACACAATACTTGCTCTTTATATGAGAAAGTAAAAAATGTTTTCGCACACGCGCAAACATTTGACCCAAAACTTTATCGATTGAACTAATAATAACAACGTACGTTTATTTATTTGTTTTATTACGTTAAACAAATTATTTGATATATTTCTGCGCCACTGAAGGGATTTAACAACTTTAGTAAATAAAGCTTATAGGGCCTATTTTTATTATTCTATTCTATATCATTATTTTAATATTAAGTAGAGTAGTTGTTTCCTTGTATTGTTTAAGATAGTTGATTTTTGGTCTAAAGGAAAAATTAAAACGCTCCAATTTGCGATATTTCGACCCCTCCTTGGGTCATTCTCAAGCTAGAAACCAATTTATTAAATATATTAACCCATTCAATGCGGGTGGATCCACAGTGGATCCAAACTTTTTTTTATTTTTTTTTATTTTTAAATTAACTTTTAAAACCGTTTAGATATATACAGTCACTAAAGTAGGTTCATGAATTGGATTACGCATTGAATGGGTTAATTACATATAGGTATCAACAATTTATTGAATTTTACACATATTAAGACATTAACCATTTATAACCACATTATTTAAACTTAAACATATACAACATTAAAATATTAATTTCCTACTAACCTGATTGACTAGAAGATTACCATACATAGATTATTTTACGTCAAATTAAACATTTTATCAATCTTAACGAATCGTCTGATTCTCGTCAAACTTTCCTAAAATATCAAAAAAATTTGGTGTTAGTTGTTAGTCACATGTTATGTAGTTAATTGAGTTTATTATTCTTAACGTAATTCATAAGTATTAGATATTTTGGTACTTACTGAAATTCGATAATCTTTATTTCACTCAGTACAAAATTACCAAAATATCTAATACTTATGAATTATTATTATTTTTTTTTTTTTTTTTAACTTTTAACTAACATAATATGTGCTCAAAGTACATATTTCCACATTTTTAAAATATAATAATTTTAATAGAAGAGATTTAATTTTGGACTTGTAGAATATTATAGTAGGCTGAAGGGTTTATTTGGAATAAAAGTCGAGTTTTATATATATAATACATTTATTTCATCAGAGCTTTCGCCCAGGGAACCTGAGTTTCTTCAGTGATCTACAATACAAATTTGCATAACAAAGTGTATACTTTTTCTTATGCAATTTTGCTTTGACAACAATTTTGTTTGAGTGGACACAATTTTTAAAATTTTTTGGTAAGAATTTTTGTACAAATTTTATAGGGGAAGGTGGGGCAAAGTGGCCATGCTAAGGTTTGCTGACTTTTTTAACGAACTTATAATCAGCCTAGAGCTTTAAAACTTTGTAATTGTATACTTCAACCATCCTCTCATATCATGTATTTTTTTCATTTAATTTAAAATTATTTAAAGAAACCAAATTGATTAATTTTCAAATAGTATCCAAATGGCCACTTTGCCCCACACATTGGGGCAAAGTGGCCACAACAATATGTTCGTAATATGTCATCCACAGTAAATATCTATAAAAATAATAAATTAGCATACTTTAGGTGTGTAGAAAAAAAACAACAAAAAAACAAATTGTAGCTATGGGGCAAAGTTACCATGCCTGGCCACTTTGCCCCGTTTGACGCCATGATACATAAGTTGTCATAACTCATTAACCAGACGGAACTATGTGAACTTTTAAACATGGTTTTGTAGACAAGTTATCATCACTACATTTTAACACTTTTTTTTAAAATCATAAAGTTTATTACTATAATAATAATAAATAATATAAATAAACACTTAACATACATCAGAGAGGTGTGAAAGTAGAAAACGGATAATAACTTCACAAAAAACACGTGGTTAAAAGTTTAAACGATGTTTGAAGACTGATATAGTTGTCTATGAAAGGTTGCTGTAATCTCCGATTAACAGCAGCACTTTACAACCATAAAACTGAGGATGGCCACTTTACCCCCCCCCCCCCCCCCCCGCCTCTGGCCACTTTGCCCCGCCTTCCCCTAATGTTTTTCCCTTTACAATTCATGCACAATTTTTAATTTGTAGATCACTGAAGAAGTTCAGGTATCCTGGGCAAAAGCTCTGATGAAATAAATATATTTCACTCCATTCGAAGGACTTTCATTCCAAATAAACCCTCCAGCCTGCAATAGTTGTTTCATATTGTCGAACGGCTTTTCAAGTCTCTAAAATATTAACCATATTTTTTCCCTGAATAAATAAACCTGCTCTTTAAAATTACGTATTTTAAAATACTCCTGCACTAATAGTATTTTAGTAAAAACATTTTTTTAAAGATAAATTAGACTTTTTTTTATAAAACACAATTTATGATTTAAGATCACTCTCTTCTATAATATTATGTATAAATGTATATTGTATTTATTTTATTTTGTTATTTTTCACCGGCGAAAATATATTACGGGCTAACCGGTACCATACCGTGGACCGGTATGGACGGTGGGGACTACTGGTCTAATCCGTATTTTTTATAGATTCAAGTTTAAACTGGCTGTTAAGTGTAAATAAATGAACTAAGAAATGAGAACTACTAGAGTAGGTTAGGGTACTACTAGGGTAGATGTCTCCCTGTACCTACCCATAATGCCTAGTTTTCTTAAATCCGCCAACCTTCCTTCCACCCTACTCCACATTTTCCTTTACTCTCCCTACCCAACTGTCTAATGCTATCTTACAATTCCCTTTCCAGTCACTCTCAGTCGCCTTCCTGGCCAATTCGTGCGCGGTACTGTCGATCTTCATTACTTTATCATAAAACTTTCTTACAACCTAGAAATACCTATACTACTTTGATTGTCATGTGTAAAATACAAAATAAATAATATACTTTCAATAAAACGCATTGAAATTAAATAAAGTATGCATTTTGCATTTAGAACTTTATTTTACTCAAATTATTTCTAGCACTAAACAATGAGTAAAATTTACTGCAAACCAATACTTTAGAGACCTTTTTGTTTTTATTATTTAATAAATCTTATGCATATAAATATTCCATTCTCCATTATTAATATAACTTTCTAATAAATCAGATTCAATTCATTCAGATTTCTAATAAATGATGTTTCAGTCTTCAAAATCATACAATAATGATACAAATTATAATTGGATTGCATTACTTCTTATAAGGTAATTTTTTTTTATATTTTTATTTATCCAAAATAATAGTCATTGCAGTTAAAATGTTTTTTTGTTCTCATATTGTTAAGGAATTGATTAATTTATTTTCTAATAAATAAATTTATTTTTAATACAAATAAATAGTTAGGAATAAATTTAGCTTTTTTAAATTTAATGTAGACGATTTATAAATTTAATTAGTTGAGATAATATGGTGTTTTAGTTATCTTTTTTACGACGGAGAAACTGCGTTCCAAGCCACTAGAAAATTCATTCTTTTTTAATTATTTTTAATTATATTTTCTTAGCAACCATTTTAATTCGTACACTGACTCTTTTGGCAGAGAAAATAGAACTCGTTTCTAGTTTCTATTCACTGCACTGTCTGTACTTAACACATTACCTTATCACTTTAATTGAACATGTAAATACACTTAATTGAACATATAAAAGAGGATATTATAATGAAATTTCTATATGAACAGTTGTAGTAGTGCCTGACAATCGATATGAACATATAAGAATAGAAGATAGCTTTATAATGATTTGGAGAGAGAAAACCAAAAAAAGGTTCAGGATGAAATTTTTAAAATAGGTGAAATCAAAATGATCAGGGGAAGAATGAATTCAGGGGAGAATGATGAAAATCAGTATTTTTTAAAAAATTAATAAATAAATAAATTATTTTCTAATCAGTTAGGTTGATAATGCCCTAAGAAGGGGCCGAAATATTTACTACGTTCTCACATCGTTTTGAAAACGATCCGCTAGTTCAAAACGCTGTATGAACCAGATCGACGGATCGTATCGGGTTAGATCCACTCCACCAAAAATACGTGATATGATCGGGGGATCGAATTCAAAACGCTCGTGTGAACAGGTCGTGGAGGGGATCGAGATATCAGGTTATTTTACTCTTTTCCACTTTGTTTTGGTGAGCTTCCGTTTCTTTTTTTAAACTGCAAAAACGTTTTTAAACAAAAGTTAATACTATAAAGAACCTGTAAAAACTTTTAATAACTTGTAAATAAAATGTAAAAATTCGCGGACATATTAGGTAACAAGAAAGAAGATTTTACTCGTGACGTCACCGTTATGAAATATCGAAAACAAACATTTCGATCACCTGTATTTTTTGTTGTAATGATTTTGAAAACGAATTGGATCCGGAATACGATGTGTGAACGTAGTAATTGTTAAGTTAACCCTTCAATTCGTTAATATAAAACCAACGACTCAAAAATAAGATTTTATTATAATAAATAAATTATAACCTTTTCTAGTATAACCTTCATTTTTATTTCTGTGACAACTTCCCTTTTAATAATGTGCATATTTAGTTAGAGGTTGTTCATACGTAAGTTACAACGTATCCTTTTAAATAGCATGAAGTGAAACAGACTGGGAGTTGAATAAGAAGTCCAAACTTCATATTACATTTAAGAGTCAACTCATAAAGAAGGACATCCATATTACGGTATACCAAGAGATGAATCTATATTTTAATCTCTACAGGTCAACCGGAGCATAATGCGCTATCATGTTATGTTCATAACTTCACAGGCATTCTCACCTGTACGGGTGACCTGAGAAGAATAACAATTTGATTCTTTTAAACTGTGCCAGAGTGCGTGGGACTCGGAGCGTGTGTGGAACTCGCCTGCTCAGATTTAGGGTTTAGTTGCCAAGTATTTGTGACAGAAAGGTTGCATAGCGTCAGTACTACAGTTTTGATTGTTTTATACGTTGTAATTACATTGGATATAAAAACAAGTCAAACCGTAAGCGTAATTTAAGTTGTAAAAAACCGTATTTATGTATATACATTTACATAATATAAAGCAAAACCTTATACATATCTGGCAAATAAAGAGCAAGGATTATCATGATCATTCAAAAAACGATGCTTATGGAAAAGTAGCTGAAGTACCTGTGAGGGGGGGGGGGTCAAAAGATTATGTAGCAAGTGACCTTCCTTTTGCTTTGTAGATCAAGTGTGTAAAATTTCTTAAAACGTGGATTAAAACTGAAGATTTGTATAAAAAATAGATTTTTGCAGGAATAAAAGAGTTTGAGCCTGATGCTGATAAGAAGATAAACAACCACTGTTAACTCCAATTTGCTTGTTTTTCATTGTTTTACTTGTTTGCTGCTTGTAACAAACCGACCATCACGATTGCGTCCTGTGAGGAAAGCAGTGTCAACTGAGAACTGAACTGAAACCCAGACTGTTTACCCTTCCGTGTATGTGTGTGTGTGGGCACTGTACCTGTGGAGGTTAACCTGAGAGGTAAACTGTAAAGATTCACCTCTCAGGTATAAGGCAACAAGTTGGGCCCCCTTAAAAGAAATATAGATTTGAATACCTACCTATATTTTCAATACCTATTATTATCTTTAACATTTCTATAAAAAGATTTCAGAAGCATGTAAGAGACAAAAAGAACATTTTGCTTTCATTAGAGAATATATATCAGGATTATTTAACAACATAGGTAACAATAATTATAAGAACTTTACCTTTGTCTGGACATCGAATAGTTTTTTAGACTTTGAATTGAAAATAACAAAGTTAGAGGTTACAAAGTGGTTACTACTCATTCTCTCCTGCTCCCGACATTTCATTTAGCAGTGTAGCACCGCAGTGAAAACTCTTCTTTTAAGTAATTACTTATAATTTTATAATAATAATAATTTTAATTTTTTAATTAATAATAATAATATTATAATTATAATAAAATATAAATAATTAATTAAATTTAGTTCTAATTTAAATAAAATTTAATAATAATATAAAAATAAACATAGCTTAAAAACTATTTTAGTGATATTTCACACTTTTTAAGTTGCACAAACTGATTTTTTTTTAAAACCTGTCAATTTTTTCACAGCTGAATTGTCATTACACTATTTGGCTATGTAACGAAATTGCGTGTTCTTTACTATTCGTGTTTGTGTCCGTCCTAATTTTAATAAAAAATTATAAAATTTAAAAAAAATAGAAACATTAAAACCCCGTTTTGAATAAAAGCATTGAATACACAATCTCTAGCATTTCATTTTATCGGTTTCGTTCACGTGTGACAAAAGAACACTTTTTACAATCAACTATTATGGTAAGATTTTAATCCGGTTTTTTTATTATTTAGGTGAATTATTATTAAATGAATTTTATTGTATATAATATTGTAAAAATATTACAATCAGCAATATTTGTATATTGAACATTTCTTTTAAAAAAATATTCCTATAATGTATAGCTTTAGAAACTTCTTATTTTGACATTTTGATAATATTACGTTTTGTTGTTACAACGGAATCTGTTCCTTTCCCTAATTGAAATTTTGTTATCATTTTAAGTTAGATAGTTAGCTAATATATATTAAACTAATATTTGTATTGTTGCTAACTTATCGACGTTGAAAAAGACAGATTTATCACGGTATTGACATAGATATACCTTCATATGAATTGAAATACTTTTTTAAAACCCAAAATACTAAGTTTTTTACGGTGTATGGTAATTTACGATTGAAATATCGATAATTTGTGTTCTGTTTCTTAGATTGTTGGATTACACTTATATTTTAATTGCTTCAAAGTATAATTCCATTTCTACTTTCAATTATGATTTTCAATAACAATTTATTGCAAGCAGATTTTAAATATTCCAAAGTTTATAGTTACGCTGTTAGAGTTTAATAAATCTAGATCTAGTTAATATATTTCATTTTGAAATTCTGTGAATCCTGACTTTATAAACCCTTTACCGATTTGATACTTAAAGACTAATAATGTGAGTTACAAGCTATATTATCAAATTTGGTAAATATGGCGTATCCGACCCACTTTATTTTTTTTTTACTCAGATTTTAATCGATTTATTTTAAAAGTGTTCCCGTTGAGGTGGTTAGAGGTAGTTAAAAAAATAAAGTGGGTCAGATAGGACATAATATTTACCTCAAAGTTTTACATTAATATCATTTTGAAATAGAATGATTAGCGTAGCGTTGCAAATTGTTTAGAGGGGGAAGGGACTGCAGCCACTTTTGTGTCTGTGACTTCTACACTCTGAGGACACACGCACAAAAATGTTCTATGAGGAGTTATTAAATTTGGATTATGACCCTTGACTAATAGCTTTAAACGCGGACGGAGAGAGGCTGGGTTCGAGTCCCCGACGAGGAGAAGTAACTTTTATGAAAAATTGTTAGTAGAACCTCGGTTATCCGAACCTCTGTTATCCGAACCCTCTATTATCCGAACTCGCCACCGGTGAGGTGGCTAGAGGTACTCGCCACCTTGTTGAAGGTGAAACAGACAAGAATTCATGATTTTTTTCAAACCTACCCGAGAAAAATTTAACATGTATTGTTTTACAAATTATACATGTATGTACTTTTTATTTTAAAAATATATCTACCTTTAAAGTAACATTGTATACTTAATTGAATTTGTTCTTTTTTTTAATGAACCCCGTTTATAAAATTTTTCGATTATCCGACCCACCTCTGGTCCCAATTAGTTCGGATAATCGAGGTTCTATACTGTATTTTTATGATAAATTGTGATAAAATGTTCAATAATAATTAAATGTATCTACGAGCAATCGAACACTTATAAATTGACAGCAGTGGCTAAGTAATTATGAACTCGTATATGAGATAGTTTGTCTGAGTTGTCTCGAACCGATTTTTACTTTTTTGACTGGTCCTCGCTAACATCATACATTATGTTATAGCGAATGTTTGAAAATATGAACAATTAATAAACACTAAAGAATTTTCTATTAATGTTTTACACCTATTTAAAACAATTTCAGAATTGATGATTTTAAAAATATACCTAGTTCCAAACACTATATAGGAGTATAGTGTACTATAGTGACCAGACTTGTTATCACTACGTATAACAATATATTATCTACCTCTTTTGAATCTCTGTTTCCACCATGCTAACTTTTGTCGAAAACTGTTATCTATAACAGTAAAAAATGTCAAAGCAGGGGCAGTGGCGTAGCTAGACCATTGGGGGCCCCCCCGCAAGAAATATTTGTGGGCCCCTCGCCAAAGAAAATCGAAGAGCAAAAAAAAAAAAAACCTCTTGCGTTCAGGATTGGGGGCCCCTCGACGTTTGTACAATTCCAGTTATTTCTGGATTTGGGGGCCCCCTGGCACTGGGGGCCCCCCCGCTTTGCGGGCCCGCGCGGGCCCACAGTTACGCCACTGAGCAGGGGTTGATTTTATTCCTCTTCAAGAAGCTCTTGAACAGTCTGCTCTAGCTTCCTCATTGACTTCTCCAAATAGGGAACTCTTTCTGTAACATATGAGTATGCATTTACATCGCTTATCAACTTTAACAACCCAATGGCGACCTTAATGCAATTTCCAAATTACCCAATTTTGCCAAGGGTACTAGCAAAATACAGCGTTGTTATGAGCATTTCTTATATTTTACTGTCTTCATTCAGTTAATATAATCTATATATTTATAAAAGTCAACATATGTGTGTGTGACTGTGTATGTTCTTTATACAAATGTACAGTTTTAGTCTGATCTCGATGAAAATTTGCACACTTAACCTTCAAAGCAAGGGGAACTGCCCACCACATCACTGTGTGTGTGTGTATCACTGTCAACATGAATTTTCGAAATTTAAATTTTGGTACCTAGGGGTACGGGGTACAAGTAATGAATACGGGGTCAAAATAATTAATAAATACCCTTCATGATGCATATCGTTGAAAAACTTCAAGAGTACAGTAATAATTATTGTTTTGTACAGTTTTGTCATATTTTCATTTAGGAGAGTGGTAAAATTGGGATATTTCCAAATTATCTTATCAAAGAGGAGGGGGTATAGTGTATAATAAGTGGGAGGGATAGAATCTAGATATTCTCGCACAGTTTTCAAATAATTTAAATGTTTCTTGATGTTAGTTTAAATACTTATCAAATAAATATAACACTCCGTAGAGAAGCACGGGTATCCAGTTAGTTTTAGATATAAATTGTAATAATTTAATACCCTATAGAAATGACTACATGATTCTTTTATTCAAATTTTCTTTTTGCTCTATCAATGGAAAACAATTAAACAGAAATTCGATAAAAATGTCGACTTCTTGGTTTCAATGGATTTATATTTATGTTCGAGGCCCCCCAGAACAGGAATATTCAATTTTTAGCTTATGCTTATGTTTAAATTATCCTAAAATATGTCAAACATAATTTTTGTTAGCATTAGCATGATTACTTTAACTCTAATTGTAGGCATATGCTCACAATTAAATCAGGGAGTATGCAACTGGCACCCTGAGACTTCATTTTTCTAAAAACAAACTACAGAGGACTTACCTAAATAATTATAAATTAACTTAGATTTTGTTAATTTCTAATTCCCTAATATATTTAATTTATGGCTCTTCTTTATATTGCAACTCCCCATATTTATAAAACAGAGGGAGTAACAATCTAAAGAAGGTGTACAGAATGTTCTTCTTTAGACTGTAACTCCACTTATAAAAAAAACCCTATATATATTTTTTTCTCCCAAAGTACATTGGACTAAACAAAACAGCCCCTATTCTTAATAGTTATTAATTAATAGTTATTCAGTACAAAGTAATTTTTATTCTAAAACAACACAGATGAGTAACAATCTAAAGAAGTGCCGAATTTATTTTATAAAGTTTACATTATATTTTCTCGCCATCGAATATATTTTGATAAGAACCTCAAGATTTATTAATTTATTTTCGTTTCAGTGCTGGAGTCTTGTATGATATACTTATTCAGGTCGCCTTTCAAGCTTTATTCATGGACACAGAAAAAAGGTATTCCTTTTATTATAACAATTTTTATTATTGATTTAAACTAAAATGGTATAAAGGGTACTACTTTCTTTTATGTGAGTAAGCCATAATTTACTTCTGCCAAATATAGTTGGCAGAACTTCGTGCTTAAATGTTAAGGCTAGGCCTTATAAATTAACCTGCTTTATCATATTTCATTAAATAGTTATAACATTTATACACAGTAATTATTACGTCATATTATTATGGTTTTATATTAAAAAAACTACTTTGCACTTACCATAAAACAGGTCTAGAGATATACCTGAGAAACTTGAGAGTGGTTTAAGTGCTACTGATGGGAAAAGAAGATGTATAGAAATTTACTTTAAATAAGCTTTTTATAAATACTAGTTTACATAGTTAATAATAACATAAAAAGCTATATAACTGAAAGTTATAGAGCCCTTCTCAAATTTGTTCTTCCACAATTGTATTATTTTAAAGTCGAACAGTTAATTTCCATATTCTGGGTAAAACATATTAGTCAACAACTTCATGTCACGGAATGGATGCTAAAAAAATGCTATATCTATCGAGTAAATTATTTTGTTATTACGATGAAAATATCTGAGCTTGGTATAGTTCTATTATTATTTCCTAATTTAAATAAATAAATAAATAAATAAAATGTGAGTTAATGCAGTTATTAGGGAAATTAAATAAGTAAAGGCTTGGATACGAATTGACTAAATTTCCATTCACTTTTAAATTCTTTGAATTTATTACTGCTAAAATTTATTTAGTTACTTGTGATCAAAATCTTGGGAATACTATGTCTACTACAATGTCGTTCGCACGCTATTCTTGTATGTATCAATAGATATTATTCTTCTGTGTCAATAGATGTCACCTCATTATTTTTAAAAAATCTGAAAAATTATGAACTGCGATAAGGAAATATATTTTTCTTCCTTTTATTATTATTTCTCATTAGTTCTTGCTGATCTTTTGAAAAGGTTTAGATGGGGCCTCATGTGCTAGCATTGTGTTTCTCTTGTGATTTGGCCTGTAATTTTGTTTTTTCTTGAACAAATACATACAAGCGTAATAATGCTTCATTTTACATTATAATATATTATATACACGACGGACTTACATATTTTTCATAGATCATGCCACATTGATGGCAATCGGTTATTTTAATAAAATATTTAATCAATTTTATTTACCCCCTTTATTTACTTGCTTTTTGCTTTAACTGCTGTTCTGCTGTTTCCGTTGCTTTACATATAGCATGTTTACTGTGTTAACGTTGTTATATTTTATTCATATTTTACGATTTTGGTAGTATTCATACTACGGAAAGATTAAATTTTAATTTAAATCAAATTATAATCATTATTAACTACGGGAAACAGACGGAGAAACATAGACTCCAGCGCCGGGATTTGAACCACGGGCCTCTATATTTCCTGTATAGAGTATATTTCCAGTATATATATAGAGGCCCGTGGTTCAAATCCCGGCGATGGAGTCTATTTTTCTCCGTCTGTTTCCCGTAGTTAAGTATGCTTATTTTTAACTATAGTTTTTGTTTAGGATCAATATCTTTAATAGAATATTATGATTTTATCTCAAATACACATCTTTCATGTCACTGTATTGGCAGGTGTTGACTAGAGATTTTAGCCTAATAATGTAATGACTCTATGCCCCGTCACTCTCCTGCTTAGCTGTATTGAACACATAGGTAACGCTTATATCTCACATTAGATTAAACATTGAAATTACTTTTTAAACATTAAAATTTAATATGGTATTCCCCTTTTATTTGTATATTAAATTATTCTGAACTTTATTCTTGGTCTTACTATTCTATTCTTGGTATAAAAACTAAGTTTTCATTTTCATTTGTGATATTTCAGCCCAACTTAGGCCATTATCAAGCTTTTGTTCTTCTCCAAAAAACATTCAAAAGTATCTCCTACTTCATTATGGCATTTTATTGTAAATTAATTGAGCAGAGTGATGTATTTGTCACTAAAACTTATCAAGTTTTTGTCATGATATATAAACATTATTAAAAGTACTTTTCTCAAAGAAAACATCTGTTATTTATTGTGAGTTTATCAAATAAAATTTCAGTTTGATTTGATCCAGAAAATATCGTTAGAAAATAAATATACTTTTACTGTAATAAGCATGTTATAGACTTCTTTAACAACGTAATTCTATTATTTATTTCTATTTATAATTTTTTTCCACTTTATATTGTACAATACCTTATGCAATATTTGTTTCATAAGAAGAAAATCTTCAATATTATAAAGCTTCTTATTCCCTCTTCTTTATAAATAGGATAAAGAAACGAGAAACAATTCAACTTTTTTTTTTTTAAAAAAAACAACATAATTTTTAACTTAAAAATTAAAATTTCAAATTTCATTTGAAATTGGTAAAATAAGGTAAACGTAAAAAAAAAAATCTGTGAATCTTGAAATATTAAAAAAGTAAACTTTAAAAAAAAAAAAAAAACTTAACTAATACCACACCTCTGAAATAAGGGGAATAAGAAGAAAAACGTTGAAAAAGTATTTTCTACCTCCTGCTAAGAAAAACTTTTTCTTCTTTTTTTTGGATTTTATTTTATTTTTTTTTCTTGCTAAATATTTTATAGGAAGAGAAGGGGGAGGGGATTTTCTCAAGCAAGCAGGCGCCTCCACTTGTAACTTGGTAATTTCATTTCAAAGTTCAAAGTAACAAAATATTTGTATTATTTTTTTTGTTCCTTTATCCCCCCTTCTCTCTCCCCCCCCCCCCCCCCCCCATTCGTACGAAAAAAGTAAGAAAACTTTATTGAGGCACTTCTTCTACTACTTCTCTCTGGTACTTCCTTGGTATCCCCTGAAGTTAAAGAGAGAAAAAGTTGTGAAAAGTAACTTCATTATTACTTTAGATTTTTGTTTTGTTTTTTTTTCTACCACACTCTTTCTTTATCTTTTCTCGTAGGAACAAAACTGTAGGAATTCAGTAAAAGAGATTTCTAACATTTTTTTATGAGCCTGATTACTAAAATTATTTATTATATTATAAAAAGGAGTAAGTTTTAGACTTCCAGGACTCGTGGTGGTGGTCTCACCAGAGTTTTTTCTTATATAATTTTAATTTTTAATTAGTCCAACAAGAGCGCCGCTTGCTCGCCTCCTCCACGCCTCTTCACTCATTTTGAAGAAGCGAGCCTCCTGTGTGCCACCAGCATCGTTTCTACGTAATTCAGTTTCACTAAATAGTTAGTTTTTTACTGTGTCGTGTTTTTAGTGTTTGGATACATTTCCAGCTCTCTCAATACGTTGAACGTTCCTCTTTTGCTGTTTTTTAACCATAAAGGGTGAATCCAAAACTTCCTTTGACTATTCAAGTTTATTAGATTGATAAGAGCTAACATGTCCTCGTCACTTTCATCGTCCGTTGAATTCATGTTAAATAAACGAATATGTATTATGTAGCTTACAACGCTCTAGAGTCACGACTGGCTACACCACGGCCCGCCCGCGCCGCGCCTCCGCCTCGCCTGTTCTGTGTGCATTGGACCGTTTTTACTCGCCTCTTCCACGCCGCGCCTGCACCTCGCCCGCGCCGCGCCTCCACCTCGCCTGTTCTGTGTGCATTGGACAGTTTAACTCGCCTTTTCCACGCCGCGCCTGCACCTCGTCTGCGCCGCGCCTCCGCTTCTCGCCTCTTCTGTGTGCATTGGGCCTAATAATATATTTTGGAAACATGAGTTTCGAGGTCAAGTGGCAACGGAAAAATTTTAAAAAGATAATAGAAGTGTAAGCATATCAGAAATATAACCACTGGTGGAAAACACGAATAAATTTAATAAAATTCCTCGTACGCGGGTTTTATTATGAATTTCCCAAACCTTCTCCCACTTGCAGTTTAAGGCTACATTTTATTATTATATCACATTTTTTTCCAAGAAAGAATATATTGTAGACAGAAACACAATATATTTTACACAAAATGACATACATGAGGCTGCTCATTTATATAATGAGTTGCTAAATACACAGCTTACTAAATCAATCTTTTAACAGACAATAACTTATTGAATAGTGCAACATTTGCAAACAATTTAAGTATATAATCATCATTATACATTTGTCAAAATAATAACTTTTAAAAATTAACATAGTATATATGGGTGATTCAAATTCAAAGTGCAATTTTCATGTCCTAGATGAATAACTGGAGGGTTTTTCACATAATTGACAGGATATTTCTTCATGGTAACTCAGTTAACATCAAGTCTTGTAACCTTTCTGTTAAGGTTTACAATTTTAAATTTAAGAGTAATCCTAATGAGTTGGACAAGATCTGCTTTTTAATTTTAGGTCCATAAAATTATTATACACATTTTTTAGTACTTATAAATTTAAAATTCGAATGCAGTATTCATAATTCATAACTTTTAATGAACATTTTTGTCTTATCATTTTGTTTTAATTACTAATATTAAATTCATGAGTCAATATTAATATAATTTTAATATTGTATAGTTGTATAATCTCTTAATAAAAAGATTGAAATTAAATTTTAAATATAATAGTTAATTAAGCACTTTCAAAAAAATAAAAAGTATTTAAAATTTATCGATCGTTATTAAAATGTTTAATTTTAACACTGCTTTTATTCAAAGATTTAAGTTAAGCTCCCTACTAAAAATAGTTTTAATTAAAAAAGACAAGAAAAAAAAATTAAGTAGACTTTAAATAAAAATAAAAATAAATGTATATTTTCTTTCTTTGCCAAATCCTTCATTTTTTAAAAATGGCTTACGAAAAAAAAATGAATAAATAAAAATGGAATTACAAAAGAGGGGAAAATGAAAATTATAAATACTGCTAGAAAAAGGCGATTTTATTCTTCATAGACAAGAAGAGAGAGTAAAAAGAGAGCTTTGTGTCTAATTAACAAACCATTTTCATTTTCTGTTTTATAAGAACTCTTGTATTTTTTTGTTACAGCACTTCAAACAATTTTGTTGTATAAGTAATCCTTGAGTTTTATACATCAAACAAATTTGTTTTTCCTTTTGCTTGTAATCTATTCTTTATTACATTATTTTTTCGTGGTGTCCATGAATATCCCTTTATGAATTATGAAGGCCATAAGAGTATATATATATTGGCTGTAAGCTAGAAAGATAATTAAAGGGTTAACATATATTTCTCTCTTTTTCCCCGTTGTAGTAAGGGTTGTTCCGGTTTTCCGGAAGAAAACCACCCTTAGGACGAGGGGATGGAAAAGGAATGATTAAGACGAGATCTTAACAAGAGAGGAATCTAGTACGAACCACGGGTAATTATTTATTCATACAGCAACCTCTGGGTGAATAGGAAAGGGTATTTTGGACTCTAGAACTTTTTTTTTTAGAAAATGGTTGTAATGAGCATTCATTACACGGTCTAGACCTCCCTCTTTTCTTCATTTACAACACTCAGAAAAAGAGAGTGAGAAATTTCGTAGAAAAAAGAGAGTTGAAATAACTAAGGGTACATACAGGAGTTTAGACAGTAGGGTGCCTTTATCCACCAAAGCACAGTTTTCTCATAGTAGGGAGTTCTCTTACCTTCTTTATTTACAACACTTAGCAAAGAGAGCGTAACCCTAAACAAAAAAAAAGAGGATGGAAGGGTGCAGAGTTATGCTGTAGGGCGCCCCTGAACTCCACAGTTTTCCTTCCAAGAGCGCCCCTTATGAAAACTGAAAACTCCCTATTTGCATAACATACAATCCTCTGTTCTTACTTTAGGGCTAAATCTCACCCACGAAACCTCTCACCCTTTACGAAATATTAATGACTTTTAAAAAAAAACTTTTTTTCAAAACTGTTTAATGTAGCGGACAAAATGAGTTAAGCAGAGATTCGTTGTAAACCCTCTCATTTAACGTTTTGTTGTTATTCGTTAAACTTCGGTTAGAACCCTTCTATTTTCTTCTTTTTTTTCTTTTCGTTCATTATAGATTGAGTTAATTGACCTTAAAATAAAAATTAATATTAATAAACTAAAGGAAAAGGAATGAAATGTAAACAGTTTATTAGGGAGGGAAAATTGATGCTTTAATAAAGATTGAAGGACAAAGGCTCACCATTTTTATTTGATAAGGTACATTAGTTTAGCGAGGGGTTGAAATGAACACTGCTTTATTTAGGGAGTTCTAGAGTAGTCAAGGCCTAAGCCAGTGTTTCCCAAAGTGTGGTACGCGTACCCCTAGGGGTACGGGAAGAGTTTGGTGGGGGTACGCGCTGCACCGGGCTTTGACTGTGCAGTCAATTTTATCCTGAGAAGGATAAAATTGTTTATGTTGAGGCAACGGTTCATCATAATTCGATTCCCTGTTAATTTTGTTCTTAAATTGGATATTGGTTTACGTTTATGTACTAAAAAAATTGCTTATATTGTTATTGAAGTATTCGCATATTTTATTATTCTTTTTTTATTCATCCTATTTCTTGTTAGATTTGTTCCATGACGACTAAAGTCGTGGGAAAATTCCCAACGAGTGAAGTGACCCACATTATTACCCTGACTCCTTGGTTTTAGTTGTTTTGGTTTTGGACAAATTAATTTTTAAGAGTAATAATTTGTAAATATTTGACAAATAGAAAGTGTTAAAAAGGATTAAACCTAAAGGGTTGACAATGTTCTAATATAAGCGGGAATGAATTATAACCGTTTTACAGAAAGAAAGTAGTTTATATTTATATTATTTCATTTTTTTTAAAGAACAATACCCCGCGATTGACACAATTAGAAAAATAGAATTAAATAATTAAAGTCAACCAAAATAGAAATGAATTTTTTTTAACGAGGGGTACTTAGTGTTACGAAAATTATAGAAAGGGTACACAGATGTTAAAAGTTTGGGAAACACTGGCCTAAGCTATCCTCCTTGAGACATCTTTACATTGAAAGAGGGTGTAGAATAAATCCCTTGCGACGTTGTTTCGTTATATTTTTAGACGGTAGAAGGAAGAGGAGTTGATTAAAAAAGTACCATTACCTTGATATATTTAAATATTTTCAGTAGTTGGGTGAAATAATCGTTAAAAAGAGAAATGTATTCGAACACACATCTATGAATGTTATCAAACACCTAGCTATGTTATACATCTGCGTGTTCTATTCATTCTTTGCTTAAGAGACTGTTCATTGCTTGACTAAGACTTTAAAATATTGCCCCTTCTCTTTGTTGGTTGGTGTGTGAGATGCTGCAACCTGTTGAAAAATGGGACCGGGAGATATAATGGCCCTAATTGAAATTTGGTGCCACCCCCTTCCCCCACCTAAGGTCACGCGGTGCCAGAGTTTCACAGCGTGGGCGCTTATAAAGCAGTGGCGTTTACGCAACGGCGACGTTTAGGCAGCGATGGTGTTTACCGTGACGGGGGAATTTACGCAGCGGGGCGTTACGATTACGCTGACGGAGACGGAAATGTTTACGTCTTCTTACGCTGCAGGTGCGTTTGGGCTGAGGGAACATTTACGGCTCCACTACCGAGAACCTCATCGGTGCCTTTATGTAATCACTTAAAATTAGGAATAGCCCCTTATCAAGAAAAGCATATAATTAAAGACATAGTCTTATAATTATAAGCCTATTAAGGACTACAAGGCGATTTCAACTCTTTGTCTATCCAGCACAAGCATATATCTAATATTTTAATTCAGTGATGTTTGCAAATTCCCTAAATTACAATGAGATTTTGTTTACTCCTTCTACTTCAACTGGAAATTTTTGACGTAACCCAAAACTATATAAGAAGAGACTTCTAAGGAAAGAAAATGCGATATTGATTGATTGGTTGCGATATGATTGAGAGAAGAAAATGAGGTTTTGACACCGATCTTGTTCAGGAAGACGTAGGATGGTGTAGTAATACTATATCTTCTAGCAGAGTATTACCAAGAAAGTAACGGAGTACAGATTGTATCCCAAGTTACAGAGTGAGATTGAGGCAGAGTGGGCCCTTTTCCCCTGAGGCCTACTGTTCTTGATGAACAAGACGGAGAAAAATCTTTAAGACTTCTTACTTCCCCCTTGTCTCTCAAATACATAATACTGAACACCTTTTCTTTCTCTGTGATTAGATTCTTAGCCCTCACTTTTCCGGTTGTTTCTATACTTTTACTGATTGAAACCTTAATAGAAATTGAAAACTTTACTTATTATTGGATCGTAAAAGGTGAGAATAAAATTAACTATGTAGTAAATAATTTAGAGTAAGGTTATAATATTTTGCCCATTACGGGTATCTCAGACCTGGAGTCTAAATAATAAAGTTTGAAAAAAAAAAAAAAAAATTCCGTGTACTGTCTATCTGAGAATCATGTTTATTATTTGTATTGTTATTAAAATTTTAAAATATTGTATGAAACACTTTTCTAACTTAACTATGAACTCTAGGTCTAACGATGTCCGGATTGTGAATATAACCTTATTTTAAATTAACTACTAGGTTATTTTACACTCACCTTTTATGATCCAATAATAAGTGAGGCAGATTTATTAAAGGTGCAAATTATTAAGAATTATTTTTCAATTAAAAAGCTTCCTTCTAATTTAAAAGGTTATTCATTTTGTTAAAAAGTAATGGTTAACATTTTGGGTATTCAAAGCGTTTCTAATAATCACCTAACAAGGAAAAGAGACAACATTTATGAAATTCGTTTGCTTCTGTCTCTCCCCCACCATTAAACAAGCTTTATTGATAAAAATATTTGTTTTATCAAATATTCATTTGTGCATTTAAAGGCACATAGTAACTAAACTTGAGTTTATGTTTTTAATGTTTTGTTTCAATGCATCGTCTAAATATGGTTGGTCAAAATTAGGAATTAACTAAAACTCTCAATTTTTTATTTACCTGTCAAAATTTCAATGTTGGATAATGACGGGTTCATTGATAAAAATAATCTAAATCCTTTTTAAAAAATTTAAAATTAAAACATTAAAACATTACAAAATGTTTGATTTTAATTTTTATAAAAGTACAGTTTAACATTTTTTAACTATTAAAAAGAGTGTAATTTGTCATTAAATTGTCAAACAAAAATTTGGCTAATTCGTATTGTACGTGCCAGAGAAATTACCTAAAGGGTGGTTTGAGGTGGTTGATTGGTGGTTAGAGGTGGTTAGTGGTGGTTAGAGGTGGTAAGTGGTGGTTAGAGGTGGCTCCAAATCTTGGCCCAGCACGTACAGTAAAATATGAATTTATCCAACAATTTTTCAACATTAATGAAGCGAGTCTCAGCACATAGTGCTGAGATTTAAGCGGTTTTAGACAGTTTAACAGCCTTTTTTTCAGTAAAGAAGTGTTTTAAGTAAAATATCTGATTATTAATAACAAATTCTAGAATCCGTTATGTATATAATCATATTATTGCTCCCACCAACGTTGAACATATACTTCGAGACACGGAAAACTATTAAATATTTAAACTATCATTAATTCGTTTATTAGAATTACATTTGCGAATTGAAAAACAAATTATCGTAAGGTACATGATAAAAACCAATATTGTATAAATGTGATTTCAAATTTTATTCAAGCTAATTCCAATGATTTTGCAATAAAGCGAGTAAAGCAAGGAATAGATTAAAACTGATCCCTTCCTCATTTTACGCCTTAGGTCGGTTCTGAATATCACATGGGTATTTATGCGAATTAATTTGATTAAATATGTCTATTATTAAACAGATTCCAGCCTGTGTATAGATCAATATAGTTTATTGGAAGTCTGGCTCGAGTACCCTCCTTTATCCTCTCTTATCTGTGATTCGGTGTTAGAATCCATGCCATATACAATAGATACTAATAGAATCGACTGATATTAATCAGACTGTGATTGATTTTGAACTCGTTCACGTGTTAATCTTCTATTGATAATGGATGCCTTAGCAATGAATTTAATCGACGAAATGATTTAATTATTTAGGTAATAATTTAAATTAGAAATCAAATAGTTGTGTTATGAGCTAAAATAGTTTCGTAATATAAAATAAATTGAGTAAAACCTAATTTATTACCTGTATTAACAAATTGAAACATTGTTCGTTCATATGGCCCTGATAAGCATGCTTTTGAAGCGGGAGATCCAAGTTCGGTTTTCGATCTTGCGATCTTGGGCCCCACGTTGGCGTTCCACCCATCACCGCAAAATGGGTAGCTACTTCAGTGAAGTGGCGACTAACCGGTCGCGAATATGAAGTACACGGTTTATATATTTGATAGAGCAACACGCAAATCGGTACTTAGATTGTTACTCCCCTAGGATTTTTTAGAATATAAACAACTTTGACTAAATAACTATTAAGACAAAGAGATGTTTTGTCCAATGTACTTATGGACAAAGGAATATCACACTTCAGTTTTTATAAGGGGAGTAACAGTCTAAGTAGATTGTTACTCCCCTCTGTTTATTTTTTATAAGAGGAGTAACAATCTAAAGAAGTGCCTGAAAGTTTTAAGATTTCGGAAGGTAGACACAATGATATTAGAGTTAAGTCAACATATATTATGAAATATATATATTTCATAATAGTTGTCTAAGCCCTTGATAAGCTTTTCCACCACGGACTATTTTATTATTATAACTAGCTGTCACAGGTTTACTATTATAACAATAATGTTTTTATTTCCATAATACTATAGTACCACAATTATAGTTATGGGAATTATTACAAAATGATAAATTAACATAAACTTAATTTCACACACAAACAGTGTTACAATGACAAATAGTGTATAAGCATGTATTATCCTCAAGTGATTAAATGAAACGCCTCATTAGAGGGCTCGTCACAGGCCGCGCCGTGGGAACCCAACTATGTAAAACCATCTACGGTCAACATTCGGCAAACCGTTCAAATTTCATTAAAATCAGATAAATACTTCTAATGATATAGGAGTTAATTAGATGTTTTGACTGAGATTAGAGGTTGTCATAAAAACAATATTGTCACCACAATTTATAAAAAAATTTATTACATTTTTATTAAAACTCACAAACACGTTTCGACGAATAATATCATCTTCAGTGTGCGTGGTAACTTAGTAAGAGTGAATTCTGTACAGAATTCACAGTAACCTGACTCCAACGTCTGTAGTCATAATAATATAGGTGTTAATAAAAGAAAAACTTAGTACGCCTGTAGAAGAGAAACTAATTGGCACAGAAGGTTGAAATATTATATGGAACCAAAAATAGACTAATTAAGTCCTACCACCCAATTTTAAATAAAAATGGACGAGTGGTTTTTAAGATATTTTGGTTCACCAAAAGAAACCAAGAGACAGGCACTAAAAATGTTCCCTGATGTCTGAAACGGATTTCTGTCAAAGAATGTGTGAAGGTGAAGACAAAAAGAGTTCATCACATAGATTTCGTTAACTTGTACGCTCGGAAGCAAAATAATAAACATTTCATTCAAGTACAGTTAACATGTTCACAAAAGGGAAGTTCATGAAATTTAATGATGACTATACCTAAATGATGACATACTAAAGTGGTTTAAACTGGTCGGAATTTGATTTTTTTTATTTTTTTTTATTTTTTTTATTTTTTCAACTTTTATCAACTTTGCTCTTTTAGTTTTATATAAAATGTTGGCTGAAATATTTAAATAAGAGTAAGGTTACATTTTACTGAATAAATAAAATTATTTATAAATTTGAAGAAAATAAACATATTTGTTGTAGCAGAATGAAATCTATTTTATATGAAATAGTAATTCATATAAATCTGAGGACCCTCTTAAAAACAGGACGGGAAGGATGAACTCTAAATTTATTTTACTTTTTTACTTTAATATTAAATGTGAGGCTGCATGTTCTTTTTTTTACTAAGTTTAACAGTGCATGCTTGAAGTCCCTAGGCTATACTTGGTTTAAAGTGTTTCGAAGTGTAAATATTATGTAGATTTTTTTTTTCTTCCTTTATCCCTCGTTGCTTTTCTAGGAGTCTTACAAAGGTTAGAGGCTGAGGTTAGGAGTGAGAGGTTCCTAACTGTTAGTGGATATCCGTGTTTTTCGCGTCGTTTGTGAAGGCAGTTTTCCCCAAAACCTCCCACAGTTTGAGGGAGCAGCGCGGGTTTTGCGGGAGACACCTCGTAAGATTTGATGGAGAGAAAAGCAACGAGGAAAACTGTGTTGAGAAGGGATGTGAAGGGCGACAACACTTTTATCTAGATGAAAAACTCAGTGAAGACGCGAATTTGAGAGAAAGAGAGAGAAAAATCCGACTTTTTTTTAAGTCAGTGTGTCCTTTAGCTAGAGAACTCTTGAGGAAAAATCCCACGGAGAAAATTAAGTGAACCAGAAGCTAAAAGAATGAGGGAAACTAAAAGAAAATTGTCATCAAGTCGAAATGCTTTTGACGTAGACTTCTCAAACTAATCTATTGACTTACATTAAATGTTATTCTTTTATTATAATTTTTTTTGTTATATATAGGGTGTAGAGTAGAGAATGCTGCATTATATATATATATATATATATATATATATATATATATATATATATATATATATATATATATATATATATATATATATATATATATATATTATATATATGTATATATATATGTATATATATATATATATACAGAAAACAAACAAAACTCAGGTTTCGGTCACAAAAATCGTCTTTATGTTACAATCCCGACGTTAAAGACGATAAAGACGATTTTTGTGACCGAAACCTGAGTTTTGTTTGTTTTCTGTTTATATTTACGGTCGAGAATTTATTCATATATATATATATATATATATATATATATATATATATATATATATATATATATATATATATATATATATATATAATATATTCTCTAAATAAAGAATTAAACACGCCACTGCCACTATTCCACTTGAGCAAGTTCACAAGGCTTGCATAGAATTCATAAATGTAATCGAAATTTGCGTAGATGTAGGTGGCATACATTCGAATGATCATTTCTTTATTTTTTCTTTTTTTCAACTCTGCTGACTTTTTTGTAATAGTAGTAGTAGTAGTCTGTCTAGTACTTCCTACTAGAACGGGTAGGATGAACCACTTGTTCGAACCTTGTAATTAGGCCATCACTTAGGCCCTGGTGACCCCCCCCCCCCCCCCCCCGTGGTGGAGAGTTAACGCATCATACATTTGTACATTGTACCACCGAAGCGAGTATGGTGTGTTCATTAGTAAGCTATATTAAGCGTGCGTCAAAGCGTGGGGGAAGAGTTCCCATAAAGGGTGTCCCTCGCCCTGCTCCGTCCTCGAACCATAGATACAAATTACATCATCATGACACGGATCGGACCCACGACCTCGAGTTGCCTCGAAGTCGAGGCGCTCGATCAGCTATCAATAAGTCGAGGCTCGACTTATTGATAGCTGATCGAGCGCCTTAAGACGCTCGGTTACCCTGGCTCCCTTTTTTATTTGTGATACTAATAGATGTTAAGATTAAGCCTAGTTTTCACGGGTTGAGTATTTTAGTAGAGTAGTTTAGTAATTTAGTACTTGACTCGTTTGGACACTTTGTTTTACTAAATTTATATTACTTGACACTGACTCAATTACTCGACCGTGGCTACTAATACTAAAATACTCGGCCCGTCCAAACTAGGTTTTAGAATTATTAATTACTTGTTATGATTTTTTTTTTTTTTTTTTTTTTTTAATTATTATTACATTAGCTTATTATTTAATTTATACGTAATTTATTTTGTTTTCTTAAAATAAATTAATATTTATACGTTTTTTGCAATTCTGAACCAATGCAATTTATTGAATATATTACCATTAACCCTCTGTCCCGATTGATTAACACTAATAGCCAACATCGTTATATCATTATAATTATGCTTCTAATCTCATATTTATTATTGATTCAACTTATTTCTTTTTAAACTAGTGTAATATCAATTATTAATTTTAATAATAGAAAGATAGTGGTGGGAAGGTATTAAGAAGTAATTAAGCATGGTATATCATAGCTTGGTGATAATTAATCATGCATATTATGGTTTGCTGACAATTTAGTAAGGTATATCGTGCTCAATTTAAATTATTCTAGTAGAATAATGGAACTCTTATGAATAAAGGATAATTATTAGAAAAATCCGGTCAAGTATGTACTCCAACAACAGAAGCACCCTTGATGTATGACCCTAGTGGTCTAAAGATTATTATAGAATAGGGAAAAAAAATCCTTAAGATATAGCTGGAAGTATAGAATTTTCCATGAAGCTAAGTGCATCTATAACTTAATATCTAAATATATATGTAGTCTAGTTGGATCCACTTAAGGGTTAAAGAAAAATATTCAAAAATTCATGCTTATGGCGACGTTTCGACCTATCCGGTCTTTATCAAGCCTGAAAATGATTTGTTTATTTAGCATATACTTCAAAAGAAACATTGCACTAAATTATATATCACACTTACATAGAAAAAAAACCGTTATGTGGTCTGAATATTTTGTATAAAATCAAAACAAAAGTACCTTTAAGAAACATGGAGTTGAGTACTCATAGAGCTCAGTCAAAAAGTTAAAATAATATATATTTGGAAACTGATATATATTTTTTTAACTTTTTGACTGAACTCTATGAGTACTCAACCAATCATTTTCAGGCTCGATAATGACCGGATAGGTCGAAACGTCGCCATAAGCATGAATTTTTGAATATTTTTCTTTAACCCTTAAGTGGATCCAACTATACTACATATATATATATATATATATATATATATATTATATATTGAAAAAAGGGTACTACCACTGAAGATTTAATATCTAAAGATATCTGTTGTCCAAACCATTTACTTAATTTTCTCTGAGTGTGAAGAATCGTACGTACATCGAATGTTGCTTTAATAAGTAAAAAATAACATTTATTTAAGTTGGTTGTATTAATTTTATTTGATAAAGATTGACTTTTGAAATTAGATTGAATTTAAACTTTAAGGACTTTAAAAATTTATATGTATCTAATTTTTTTTCTTATTATACCTGTCCTTAGTCAAATTAAATGTTATGAAAGCTGAAGAAGTTTAATGTGACTGCTTAACTCTTACAATTTCCGTATTAATAAATAGTACTTCTGTTTTCCACCAAATCAGTCAAATTTTCTCCAGATAATCCGTATTTTATTTCTTATTTCTTAACTATTGTATCTACAAAAAAAAAAAAAAAAAACTACATAATATCTTAATATAATTATAAGCAATGTAATTAATAGGTTTTTTTCTAATGACTTGTTACTTCTAAAGAGGGGAACTAACTAAATAAAATACATAATTGTAACTTAAAACTACTATTGTCTCTTTGTCCATTGTCTGTTTAGGAGTTAAAAAGAGGGTATCCAGAAATGAATAGGTACAATAGATGTAAATTAAAGGTTTGGGATAATGGGAAATATTCACTTAATCGGACATTTAAAATGCTACCTAATAACCAAATCCATAATTAGTGAAAATGGTTTTAATAAAAAATAATAATAAAAAAGGTTTTCAAGTATTCTTCTTCTTTCGTGTATTTAATTACAGGTGTTTTCTTGTTATGCGGTACCCATATTTTTCTTGATCTGGTTATGAGTTTTTACTTTAAGTGAGTCTGGCTCGATTCATTCTATTGTTTTAATAATGTAAACATATTAAGTATGAATTGAATATTAATTAGAACAATGTGATTAGAGGCATATGGCGAAATATTATAGGAATTCAGGTATATAACCATACATTTAAACACATTACATGTCAATACATTTAAACATAAAATTCCCATTAAAATATCTTTAAAAGGTTACACATAAAACAAAATATTATTGCAAATAGTTGAAAGACTTGCGAAAGAGTGCGTAAACAACAAAAACACAAATGTGAGAAGTTTCTAGCTTCTACTAGGAGTTTTGGGTTTTCTTGTTTGGTAGTAAATTGTTCCAACTCTAGAAGAGGTGCCAGAATCATGCCTCCAAAGTCCTCCCTCCCTCCCGCTTTCTCCCAGTAACTACCTAAGTTAGTAGTTTTGAAAAGTGATTTTAAGAACAGGAAGTTTTGTTCCTTCCTGAAGTAGGGAAGAACAAAAACACGCTTCTTGCCATCTTCCTTTGCCTTTCTCTTGCTGTCTCCTATTTCTTGTTTAGTTCTGCAACAATTTTCTTCCTTTCCTTCACGCTCAAGCTTTTTTCACTCTTCACCCTAGAACTGTTTAAATTTTTTACCAGTCTGTTTGCGGTGTCGTTTTTTCACTCGGTTTACAAGCGGCACCAAAAAAAAAAAATAATGTATAAAGCTAAGGGATAGTAAAAGTAAGAACAAAAGGAAACAATCCTCATTTTTTTGAGGTCGCTTATCTTTTAGCCGAAGCTTCCCGATGGTCTTTCTCTAGAGGGTACACTACATGACCCCTGAAATATTAAAAAGTCTTCATCTTTTTTTCTTTCTCAGACACCGTGTGTTGGTCTTGTTTCTCTTTTTGCAGGACTTAGGGACGTTGCCAAGCCCCATATGTAATATCTTGGTCGCAATGACGCCACTACCACTCTTCCGTACGGAACTTGTTTCGTATGACGGGTGCTCACGGGGGCAAGGGAATACTTGGACCCTTGAGACATCTAAAGACGCCCCTCGGGTCCTGTCATACTCCAAGACATCGAGATAAACATTCTTAACCTCTACTCCATGGTCTTAGATCCTCGGACTACCTTCAGACAAGGCCATTATACTCCCTCCACAAATGTGACATTTCTCATGTGTCAAGACACTTTATATCACATTTTCATATCCATTATTAACTCATCTTTCTCCTCTCTACGGTGTTTTCTCTCCCTTCCTTCTTCTTATTCACATCATCTTAGCATAAAGTATAAAAACTGCTCTTTATCACTTTACTGTAACTTCTTTGAAAATTTAAGAGTTACTTTTTCTCAGATATATTTTTGTATGCGATGTTGCCAACAATTTTGTATACCCTCTCTCTTTGTCGTATATTCCTACATGAATAAACTTGAACGGTAATAGAATAGATCCCCTTATTTTTGGTCTTATATCTTTTAAATGGTAATGTAATCACTTCGTTTCGTTTTCAAGTTACGCGAAGTGCTTTAGTTATGATTAAATACATTTTGGAAACCCAGTTTTCTATCTGTTTGTTAGTGTATAATATAATAAAGTATAGAGTAAATATCTACGGATTTTCAAAGAATATCATTTTTTAAATATTATTTTAACAAAAAAGCAAATATAATAAATCACTTTATTAATTTGCTTAACAGTAAGAGCACTGATTTAATTTTGAAATTTCCTGAGAAAGAATTATATAAGTAAGACTCAATTAATTCGACTTGCTCTTAACAAAGTATCATAGCTTACAACATTTTTTCCCTTTACAAAAAACCTTGGACTTTACCATCTACTAGCAATCTTTTGTTTATTAAAAATCCTCTTTACTCATTCTTATTCCCTTTCAAGTGCACAAAGGTATAAACAAGAAGAGAATAGGAAAATACAAGGTTCCTTAACAATATTTTCTTTTAGTAGTCTTTTAGTCCCATTCCCCATTCCAAAAAAATAATTATTTCGTCTGCTTTTCCTCCAGTGTTTGTCGGACTTTAAAAAGGGACTGTTTATTTTCATTTTCTATTAAATTGTATTTTCAAGAGAGGGTTTTGAATTCTCAACCCCTTGAATGTTCCCGTTAATATTTCGGGACCAGCTTTTAATAGGATTTTATTTTTGTTCTTCTTTGTCCTGGATGGGACTCGAAAGCATCTTTTTTTTTATTATTAAAAGCATTGTTGTGCTTTCCTCCTTTTTTTGTGCTAAGAATGGAGGTGAAATACCCCCTTCTTAGGTTAAGATGGAATAAAGGGGGTTTGGGGGAGTTTTAATAAAATAATAAGGGGGGTGGGATTAATCTTATAGGTAGATCAAGGAAAGCTTGGAAGAAGAAACACCTGGCTTCTTCCAAAAAAAAGTATTTTTTTTTTCCTTCTTTTCCCTTAAATCTTATTCTTAGTCCTTGAAATTAATTCCTTTTTCTCACTCGAGGGGTTTCCTTCCCCCTCCCCGTTCGTTTTTAATAATTGAATGTTCTTTTCGACATTTAAATTAACCCCTCGTTTCCTTCAATCCTGTAAAAAAGGAGAGAAAGATAAAATTATATCATTTCTTCAGAAGGGGGTAAAATAAGAGATGGATTCTTCTCGATAAATTAGAAGAACAATTCTCTACCTAATTCCCACCCCCTAATTTCATTCCTTGATAAAGTTTTCCATTTTCAAGGAATAATACCAGATAATAAGTATTTAGAAGTTGAAATTCGTTTAATTGTGTTTTTTTTTAAATAAAATAAATTGAAAAGTTTGAGTTCTTAATTTATAAAATCTACTTTTTTCTCCTCAATTTTTAAAATCAATTGTTTTTATTTAGTAAAAAAATATTTGGTAAATTTTAATTTTTAAATGTTGTTTCCCTATTAACTGTTTTGTCCTTTATTGATTATTAACAGACCTGTAAATATTAAATATTATCTTAGGGACAATGTGGAAAATTAGGAAGGTTCTCTAATCTATCTCCAAAGCTATCATGGTCTAAAGATATCATGGTCCCACATAGCTTATATTTTGAACTTCTAATAAAGTGGCTGGGAACAGCAAAATTGACATGATCGTTGGTTTACATTTTAATCTGATTTTTTTATGTGAAGTGCAAAACAAAATATTGAAGTCAATTCGTCTTTTCCAAATTGCTTTTGATTTGTCGTATTTTAAAACATGAAGATTCTAAACGACATATTTAAAATGTATATGGATAATGTTGTTTTAACGACAGAGGTGATAAAATATCAAATTATAATTATGGAAGCAGGTAATCCTTGCATTTCACTGTACTTATAAGTGTCATAAAAAAAATAATTTTCTTTTACATTTGCATGATACGGTTTAGTCAATTTTGTGCTCGATGCAATTAAAATGAATGTGTTATTTGTTAAAATTTATACCACAAAATAATGAGATTTTGATTTCTGAAGAAATGAGACTATTTCACTCTACTTTATCTGATTAAAATGTTTTAAACTGGGTTCAATTTCTTATTTATAGCCTTACAATTAAGGCTTTCGAATGGAAATAATAAAATTATTGTGTGAATTTGTTTTTTTGCATATTAGGTTTTTTGTATTCTGTCACTATTTTGAATTTTAAAACTTTTAACTCCCTTTTTCTTCTTTAAGTTTTTGTATTACGTCAAAGACAGCACATTTTAAATATTTTTTAAAAAATCCTTTATCTACAAATCCTTCCATCAATTACGACAATTCGATAAATCAATTAAGGTAATTAAATAATATAAAATAAATCATCATTTATAATATTCTGACGGTTGAGAGATTAGGTTCTGCATTCTGTTTTTTTTTTACTTTTCTAAAAATAATTCTCTTTATAGAAAAATCAAGATTTTTTTCTCATATTGACTCTAGCAACTCAAATCCATTATTCCAGAGGAAAGGCAGAAGACCTTTTTATACCTAACAAAAAAAAATTACTCTGTTAGAAGTTTTAAAAAAAAAAAAAAAAAAAAAAAGAAATAGTTGTTATCAGAGTTTGTACAGGGTGCAGTGGTTAGGGTAGATAGGAGGCCCCGAGGCGTAGGGCCGTCCCTTGCTCTTCGTCAAACTTTCACGACAGCCCTATGATTGATCTATTGTTTTATTTAGAGCTTCCTTGGGGAAGGGCTGGAGTTTTCTCCGCCCTTTATACCTTTAACGCTTTCCATCTGCCCTTGGCTGCTCAAACCTCGACGTAGTTACTTCATTCAGTCTTATAACTAGGTATCCATTTGCAGCAAATTCTCTCCGGCTCTAAACTTGTAAATTTTAAAGAAACTTAAAGGGTGACATGATAAGAAACTTGTATTCTACTTCGTAACTCATTTATCATTGAAGATTAAATTTACTTGACATTTTTTTGTTAAATTAGGGTATCTGGTTTTCTTTAAAGTATTAATAAATTATGGATAATATTATTGTTAAATACAGAATACAAAAAAGAAGTACACAATCTATTCTAACCAATATTTCCAACTCTCCTTGAATTCCATTTCACTTCTCTAGGTTCACAAAAGCACCTCCTGTCAGTATTTATTCTTTAAATAAACCTGCTTGGATTACAGAAGCACCAGCGTTCTTCTTCAAGTTAACAAAAATAATAAATTATTGTAAAATCATTTCCCCGGACTGTTATTATTATTGTTAAGCCATGTGCTAAACCAGTACATTTAAAATTAATAAATTATTACTATCACAGCATTAACTGCCTAATTAAATCAAGTGAAAAAAAAAAAACGTAATCAAGGTTTATAAAATTAGTTTTGTTTGTACATTGATCAGAATTGCAAAAATTGCAGAGACTATTTTCATTTCATAATATTTTTTTTATAAACATAATAAAAATCTTTGTGAGATCAATTCAAATTTGAAGAAAATGCAAGTACGTATCTAACAATAAAAAGGAGAAATGTTTGCAAGAAATAAGCCTTTAAGCCTTCAAACTGCAGTTCATAAGGAATTTTGTTATAACAATCCTTATCAGTTGCTACGAAGGCTATACGAATTTATTCAGGCATATCGTTAAATGAAGTAAATTAACACTATGAAACATAGCCACTGGCCACTGATCACTGAGTTTCACAAATCTTTTGATGTTGCATGGTAACTGTTCGGGTGTGCTTGTGTGATGTTGGACTAGGGCTTTGTGTCGTTTCTGTCAGAGAGCGGTACTGGCTGATGTCTTTACGAGCCTGAGGGTCATCCGATAGATGGGTACACCTGGAGTAGCTCAATGTTCGAACTTCGCGCATGTAATGTACAATGTACCTAAATAGAATAATAAATTCTTCAATTATACTTCAAATTTCATTTTTAAATTCTATGCAATCCAATGATTTCAACATATTTATAATGTATTTTAAAGCCAGACAAGAAACCCGTTTGTGCTACTTATAGTCCGGTTCGTCTGTACAGTTATACCTCAATATATATATATATATATATATATATATATATATATATATATATATATATATATATATATATATATATATATATATATATATATATATATATTAGCAGTTAAGATTTTCAGATCAATAACTACCTATGCTGTGTTGAAGTTACAACTGCTAAATCAATAAAGCATAAACAGACACTAGACTACAAAATAAGTTGACAGTAGAGTTAAAAATAAAAACTAATTAACCCCTTTCTAATAAACTTTGAGGAACACGCATTGTAGGTTTAAGTGTAGAAACAATCATCAAATATAACTTGTCCCTAATATCCGAGAAAAATTTTATAAATAAATAACTCAGATTCTCAGTTGGCATATTAAAGCGTATAAAATCGATTTTTTTTTTATTTTATTTTTTTGTTATTATTATTTTTTTTTTATAGATACTTTATTTTACAATATAACATTAAACGTATTACATTATATACATGGAATATTAGCATAGTTCATTATTAGTTAATTTAATTATTTATCAAATAATTTAACTACTTATTTTGTAAACTAAAGCAGGGATATTTGATAAGAAAATATTACAATACTTAAATAATCAGATTTTAATGAGCCGAATATATTATATAATTTAAAACAAATTTTAATTCCAAATATGAATAGCATCGTTTTGTTTTGGAAAAAACTTTGTTTGATTTATCACTAAGCCCTGTTGTATGCAAAAAAAAGTTAATATTACTATCTTGAGAATTTTCAAAGCAAAATAATTATGAATAAATTATAATAATTTTAAAAGTTTTTTATAAAGATAAAGCTGTTTTAAAAATTAAAGTTTACTCATTAAGAAAAATGTTGATGTCGACTTCAACTATTATTTTTCTAGATTTTAGAAACATCTTCAGAGATATCGATATTAATGACATACGTATTTATGTACTCTGATCTAACGTTTACATTTTTCTCTTGAATTGACATCTTTCTAATTATTACAATAACATTAAAAATACTTTTATAAAAAAAATTCTTAATGTTTGAGGGCATTAAGATTTTTGTGGTGGTTAGAGATGTGCATGTGTATTTGCAGTTGGACATATAATTACTGTAGAGATAAAATGCTAGTAGTCAGTTCAGTTTGTTCATTCTTTGAATATCATAATTACTAAAATTCCAGGAGTGGCAAAGAATGTTGGATTATTACTCTTTGAAACGTGTTTTTTATTTTATTCAAATGTTGCCCGAAACCTTTTTGACCTACCACTCAAGAACTTAGTCTTTTTTTTAATTTTTCATTAGAATTTTATCTTTTTCATACCTAGTTCGTCAGAGTAACGATGACGCGTCTTTCTCGAGATTTCTGCTTTGTAGTTATATATCTAAGTTGAGTTGGTTGGTTTCAGTACTGCAACTCCAAGTATGCATGTTTACTTTCACAAAACTCAAGTTGAATTTTAGGTTTAAGACGGCTTTGATCTTTTGAGGCTTGGCCTTGCAGTATTCATACTACCGAACCTGTTTGATGTCTTATACCGTGTGTCAAGTCAGAAACCTTTGCTGGCTTAATAAATTATTTCATATTGGAACAGCCCCAGATTCGTGTTATGTAAACATTAACCTCTGAACCATGCCTAACTTGTGTCAAATATTCTGTCAACTATACATGGAACGGAAACATACCTTCTTCGTTTGAAAATTTCAACTATAACTACTTTGTGGCTCTTATTTTTAATTAGGGCCTACGAATTCTCTTAATAAGTCGAATTCATATACATACTTTGACAATACTTACCTGATTTTAGAAAAATGCCACCATAGAAATTCTTATGCTTTTTGATTTTTATCCATGTATTTTAAAGCAGGTTATAATATACTTAGGTGCTCATCTAAAATTCCTCACTCTTAAGTACTTAAGAGATCTAAATCATGTCATTAAAAACCATTCCTAACAATTCGTATATAATATAGTTAAGGGAGGTTTCATGTCCCTTTTACTAACTTTATAGTCGTATGGATTTGTGTTAGTTTTAAAAATTATTTATTTTCATTATCAGCCCCCTCCTCACTAAATGTGCCTCCTTAAGATTAGAATTTCTAAAAATTCCTTTTTAGTGGGTGTATATATTGTAAAAATGAAAGCCTTTATTAAAATGTTAACTTATTACAGCAGTAGTTTAGGCTGGGCTAGATTTACTTCCTTTTTTAAAACCAAAGATACCTAAGTTCTTAGAATTTCAACGGGAACACTTTAAAAAAAAACGACCAAAATCGGAGAAAAAAAAATAAAGTAGATAAAAGTCGGATACGACACCAGAAGCTTTTTTTAAAAACTTAAACTTATCTTTTTTCCTTCTTAAGGTAGGAAGTAACCATTAGTTTGGGAAAAACTTGCACCAAACATGGTATAGCTCTTAACTAATTCCATTCTATTATGTTATAATCAAGATGATATTATTATATTGAGAGATGCCATGTTATATTGATGATGTTAGGTGTCGGATCATGTCATAACGGGGTAAAAAAAAAACAGGTACATTTCGTCCCCTGAGGGACATCATCAGGCCTATAATCAAAGAAATGTTAAGAACATTATTATCTTGTACATTAATTCAATTATATGCAACTATGAATTACAATTATGTATACCATTATGTAATTGCAATTCTAAAAGCAGATACACGTGTACATACACGTACATACATATAATATCCAACATACGGTCAACACAAGATAATACATTTGTAACACACATAGCCACAGAAACATTAAACTACATTATAAAATGAACTCAATTGACAATACGTCAAAATCTATAAGTAAACATAAGTTGGAAATTTAATAACATTTGGCATCCTGCAATACATACACACGCATATTATACACATACATTCATATTAACCCTAACTCATATAAAAACCAAGAGTCTATTATTTCATTATTTAGAAACAAACGTTTTTACATTCATTTACAACAAGCAACTAGGAGTAGAGATAATATTGTTAGGTTGGTACCAAAATAACATTTATTTTTATTTTTTACCAATAAAGTTGCGTCTAAAGACTTTAGTAAGGGAAACGTAACACTATACGGACATGATAGAACTAACAAAAACTTAAATTCCCAAGAGGTGAATAGAGTTTAAATTTGACTAAATTAAGTGTATAAAATTCCAACAACGTGCATTATTAAACTGTGATAATTTGACATGGTATAACTGACATATTAAGTATAAGTGGTAATGTCTAGATTAATTTATAACCATTAATTTACTTTAGTATTATAGATCAGGCGATGAAAAAAGTGTCAGACTAAAATCAAGCTAGATTTTAGTGTATACAAGATACACGTTAATCTTTTAGTGTCTTTCAAGAATATATGATCAGCTAAGTTCGTCAGCGGGACACACATAGCTTGCCAATAGGTATTTGATAAGTTTGTTATTCAAATATTATTTCAAATCAAAGTGGTTTCCATCAAGTGACAATCTAACAATAACTGGATTTTTGGTCTACTAACTAATTTTGTACTCAGGACTTAGAATCATGAAAATCACATTGTCCGCCCAAATGGGTGGGACATGGCCACTCTCCACCGCTTTGTTTTTTTTTTTCAAATGCCTATTGCCAAGCTGTGTCCAGCAGACGAACTTAACCAACCATGTATTCTTAAAGGCACCACAAGATTCTACATAAAATTCTAGCTTGAGCTTAATGTTAGTCAGAAACTTTTTTGCACTCTTCCTCCTGGACTATTTCTGGTTTTCTATAATTAATATCATCAATTAATAATAAACATACATAACCAACTAATAATTAAAAATTTCCAATAAACCAACAATTAAATATAATTGTTAATTAATTACTAACTGGTTCTAGCAGTATTCTTTCTAGGTATATTTGAAGCCAAAATAATAAATTAGAAAAAATTAGGCTTTGCTTCTATCGAAATATTTTCCATTACACAACAACATTTAATAGCTAAAAATAAAATCATGTTAGAGCTGAAACATTTTCTGTGTAAAATTACCTTTATAGTATAATAAGGTTCTGAGAAATCAAAAAGGGTCTAATAGTATTACACAGACCGGATGCAGGTGTTTTGTTCTAGGCTTGGATAAAACTGACGATCCAGGACATTTCCAAGAATTTGTTTATATCTTTACTATTTAATTTTTTGCATGTTAGCTTAACCTGTGTATAATAAACATTGTTAAAAATTGTTTTTCGTCCTCTTAATTAAAAAAGCGTAGAAACAATATTTCTTAGAAACATTGTTTGAAAGAACTTGTCTTTAGATTAAATTTGATGTACTTATTATGTGCATACAAAGCTTTTCTTTAAATTATCTCTTTTTTCTTTCTCATAGTACACCTAGTAGGGTGTACATTAGGAGGAAGATTTTTAGATTTTTTTTGTTTTTGCTTTCGAGCCTACCGAAGGTAACGGAAGCTATGTGATCGTTCAAAAGAACGAAAACATTTTATGTTTCGGATTTCAAAAAATATAAGACATAAATCCGTTTTAGACGTCTGGAAACATTTTAGATTCCGTGTCTGTCTGTCTGTCGCTAAATTTTTGCGAACTAACATATCTTTAAAACTGCACACGTCCGATTATAATGAAATTTTTATGGTAGGTCATAATTGGGTCATTTTAAAAAAAGTGACACTTTGACAATTATTCAATTATTGCAATCCTTTATGCGCCTAAAATTTATTTTTCAGATTTTGATTCAACTAGTGCTTTATTTTAATGCTTAACATCTTTACAACAAGAATATATATGTGGGACGCGGAATTTTTAAGTTTTACTTATATTTTACTACGTTTTTATTAGCTTGCATTCTTGTTTGTATGTTTGTTTGTTTGTTTGTTTGTTTGTTTGTTTGTTTGTTTGTTTGTCCGGTACAAATCTGGCAATCGATTTCTAACTAACTTCCCGAATAGCTAGACATTTGAAACTTTTAGCATAGCTCAGAACACGATGACAATGCATTATTTTAATACTTTTAGCCATCTTTCAGCAGAATTTAATTAGTTTTCAGCAAATTTTGCTGTGCGGAAAGTTAGTTCGGAAAAAATCCGCAAGTTATTTTATTTGTTTTGCCATATCCAATATTTACGCAATCTTCATTTTGACGGGTCTCAAATTTGTGATAGATAAACATTGATTGACAGCAAAACAGGAAATATTGATTATATTATTTATCGATTTTATTATATCAAATATATCGATGGCACGGTTTAGATTTGGTGTTGGGGAGATCCGTTGTACAAAGATTTATCCTTTTATAGGTTTAAGATCAGCTCTCTAGATGGTTGTCATTTATGTGAAGTAAATAAATTCGGAACTATTTTTTTTTCACTAACATTTTATATTATATATAACAATAACAATTATATTATCAACATTACATACGATTCAACAGAAAATTTAAAAACGTAGTATATAAAAAGTTCTTTTTATCTTGAAATTATTATCAATTTTTAAATAAAAAAAAGTCAAGTTTATTAGTCACAATAGTTAACGGAATTTTCTTCAACTTACCGATTAGCAAAATGGTATTTACCACCTGGAAATCGTCACACAGACTCAAATCAATATAATTGTCTACTTAGGACATTTCTTACATTGGTTTTAATTTGTGAAAAAATTAATTAATTATAATTTTGTAAATTAAAGTTCCTGGTCATAGAAATTTTGGTTTGCTAATTAGATTTAATTTCCTAAATAAGCCATTGTACACTCAACTCTATGATGAGGATGAAGTTTTTTTTTATTTAAAAAAATAACCTATTTAAATTCATTTTAGTAACTATCGTGACATGTAGTACGCTGGGTAACTAATGGGACATCAATCTTGTTCCTGGGTAACTATCGTGACAAGTGTCGTGTTCCTCTAAAGTTGGAAATGATAAAATAATTAATGGGACATTTTCAAAAAAAAGTGACACTTTGACATTTTAGATCCAACTAGGGCATTATTTTCCCACTGAACATCTATACAACAAGAATATGTATGTGAAATGTAAATATCGGGACAAGTAACTATCGTGACTTATAAACTAATACATGGCGGCCAAGCCATCCTAATGTATTAATGCTTTCAAAGGAAAGCATAAGTTTTCTGTATACTACTGGGGTGTTCCCAAAAAATATTAAACAGGTTTAAATGCACTTTTGCACATATTATACGCCCCATGATTTTTGAAAAGAATTGTTGTGTGACTGAGGCTTACTTCAGAAGACGCGGAGACGAACTTAAGGTTATAAAGGAAATGATTATTTTATCTGTAAACACTGAAATCCCTCCCTCAGTAAAACAGTGCAGCCAATTTCTTGGTAACTATTGTGACGTAACTATCGTGACCGATTGCTGGGACAAGCCTTTTTATTAAATTCTGGACAAGTTACACCAAAATAAGAAAGAAATTATATTTAGTATCACAAAGTAAATTATATTTCCTATCTAGGATCATACATAGTTAAAAAGTCAAAGAAAATTATTTTTTGAACATTTTTGAGCACGGTAACTTAGGTTAAAAGGGGCTAGGACATAACTATCCTGACCTTTTTGTATATATAAATTTAAATTTCTCCTCCAAAAAAGGATATTCAAGAATCTGAGTACACCAAAATGACGAATTTAATCTATAGAAAAATGTTTGTGGGGTTGTAAATTTTTTAATTATAAGGAGTGCAAGTAATTAATTTTTTTAACTCGCGGACAATGAAAGTGCCACTTTTTTTAAAATTACCCAATTAGCTCATTGTTGGTCCAATTTAAGTTTCAAACGTTCTGCGCTCATTTGTTTCTCTTCCACATGCACACAAACATACATTTAGCTATAACTATAGCTTCAAAAGTACTTATCTGATTTGTTTAAAACTTTTATAGTTTATCTAACTATAACCCGCAGATAGCCCCAGATTAATTTTGACTAAAAAACTCAGACTCTTTGAATTTTGACTAAAAAACTTGACTTTTCTTATTTAAAAATTAATAAAAAATAGTTAAACTTAAAAATCCCGCGACGCACACATACATACCTATTCTTGTTGTATAGATTTTTAGCATTAAAATAGAGCACTAGCTGCATCAAAAACTGGAAAATAAATTATAGGCATAAAAGTTTGCTCAAAGTTGTTAAAGTGTCTTTTTTAAAAAAATGACATGGGTATGTGAATTGTTGATTTCTCTTATATAAGTATTCCAGAAATGGTCATATGTACTTTTCTTCTATGACTTCTTCTAGGAGTGAATTGCCAAACAGTTCTAGAATATTCAAAATGCTTTCATAAAGACTAACGATCAGAGAAGTAAATAAAGCATGTAATGAATAAGTTCAGTTTAAGTTTTATTCTATTACGCCCCTCTACCAACTCTAGTTTCTCTGATACTGCGTAGCAGACTGCTGACAGCAATGTTGTGCAATAACACTCTATAATCAGTCCTTTCTGTAGCATTCGCTGTCTTTTTTGAGATCACCCCTTATTTGTTTGAGATATTTGAAAAGAACTTATCAAAGAATAAGGTTTAGAATAATTAGGCATACTACGGGCAATGACAAGTGACACACTAACCCATACAAGCCGAGAGGGGGGTGAATCTGACACACATATAGTTGGAATAACATTGTAAAAAAGGAATTCTTAGTAACCAATTCATTATTTAGTTACTAAGAATTTCTTTATTGGTAGATGGTATATATAGATAAATATCTACCATGTGAAACTACCATAATGAAATCGAGTTCATAGAAGTGTTTACCAGTTGTGTTGTTTATATTTCTTTGAATTAATATATCTCCCTTGATTCGCAAACTGCGAGGAATTACAGCACAACCTCAAGGTTAGGATGTTTTCGACGAAATATATCTGATATCGTTTATTGTCCGAGGTTTCCCGAAATATCCGTTAAAAGTACCTCAGATAATTGATGTTCTACTATTGCGTACATAAATGAGAAAAAATAAACAAAATCTTTAGTATTATCTACAAATCTACATCTTTTTCATTCTTAACTAACCTTCGCTATGCTGTGTATTTCAACCGAACTTGTTATAGAGTAGTGTTATGAAGAAGTGATATTGTTTTGATTTATCTGTTGTTTGAGTTATTGAAATATATATTTTGTAATTTGTATTTCGTATCATTAAAGAAAAGCAAGTCAAAAAATACAATAGAGTAGAGAGTATTACTACGTTCACACATCGTTTTGGAAACGGTTTTGAAAACGATCCGCTAGTTCAAAACGCTGTACGAACGCAGATCGACGGATCGTATCGGGTTAGATCCGCTCCACCAAAAATACGTGATCGGAACGGGGGATCGAATTTCAAAACGCTCGTATGAACAGGTCGTGGAGGGGATCGAGATATCAGGTTATTTTACTCTTATCCACTTTTTAAGTTCTTGAAGCTTTTAAGTTTTCCTGAGCTTCCGTTTCTTTTTTTAAACTGCAAAAACGTTTTTAAACAAAAGTTAATACTATAAAGAACCTGTAAAAACTTTTAATAAAATGTAAAAATTCGCGGACATATTAGGTAACAAGAAAGAAGGTTTTACTCGTGACGTCACCGTTACGAGATTTCGAAAACAAATATATTTTATCACCTGTATTTTTTGTTGTGTGAACGGGAATCGTTTTGAAAACGAATTGGATCCGAAACGCTTTCAAAACGATGTGTGAACGTAGTATATGTTAGCAAAAGTACTATAATAGAAAAGCTGTGAAACATAAACATAGAGAGTAATCGAAAAAGGAGATAAGGTATTATACTATAAGAAGAATCCAGGAGATAAAAGATGGCATGAAGGGAAAAATAGTTAGCAAAGGAGGAGAGAGGTCATATGAGGTTGAAACCATAGATGGTAGAAGGATAAGGCCGAATCTGATTCATATTAAGCAAAAACAAAGAAAGGATGATGTTATATGAGTAGGTTATACATGAAGAAGTGATATTGTTTTGATTTATCCGTTGTTTGAGTTATTGAAATATATATTTTGTAATTTGTATTTCGTATGATGAAATACGTCTAACATGTGTATTAGACTCACATTCCTTTAATCTTTTGCGTGAGGCAAATTTATTTTTATAATTTAAGTTCTTATCGTTTGCAACCCTGTTAGAACTCTGGGATGAAGGAAAACTTAGTTGTACATACTATGCTGGATAGTGGCAGCTCTTACCTTTTTATCTTATGCTCACTGTTTAGTAGTATAATGCAATGATTTACTGCCAGTAAAATAAAAGGCGATGAAAAGAAGTGATTGTATTGAGGGAACAGCTAGCCAGAAGCTGTATACGTGAGGTGATAGAGTGGTCTGCCGCGGGGCTTTCCACCGGGCCCTTGGTTTAAGTGATTTATAGCCTTGGGTAAGATATTAGTGCACCAAGTCTCTTCATGCAGCTCTCCCATCAGGATATTATAGCTCCTTGCTAAGACTTGGCAGAAGTTGAAAGGTTTTTTTTTGTATCCCTTGGGAAAGCCGGGTCGCTTTTTAGGACCTTTTATACCTTCCTAGACCTCTTAGGTTCTTAAGTAAAAGAGCCTCAATGGTTATTTTATTTTTATTTTCCTATGTGACATTATATAAGGAAAAGTGCTTAAGAGAAAATGTTCAATAGAATTTTCTGAAAAGGTGTATCACTTAAAGTAATCTTGATTTTTTTTATTATGCAGTATTAGTACAATTTGCAAAGTTCTATTCTACATAAATGACACTGTGAAAGTAACATTTTATTACACTAAAGGAGTTCTCAACTAAAAGGTGACGTAAGAATTCCTGAATGGGGGGAATAAATTTTATTAGTTTATTAAATTTTCTAACTTGGTACGTATAATTACTTTCTTCTGCATCATTTTTTTGAGAATAGATTAAATTTTTATAAAAATGTGTAGTGTGGAACATTGTAATATTCAGATACAGCCATAAATATCTTGGTACAATTGGGCTCAAAGAGAATATAGAGAACGTTTAAATAACGGTAAACAATTATTTGCTATTCATTGATATAAGGTGACGTTCACACCGAAAAGATAGTTGACGGAAGACAGGAGACAGAAGACAAGACCATGCCCGTGGGGGGGCATGAGCTCGTGTCACTTTAGTGTGAAAACACTGTAAGCTTTTAATAATAGTGTAGTTGATTGTCACCAGTCTTCCGTTCCATGTCTTTTCGGTGTGAAAGTTATCTTATATCAATGAATAGCAAACATTACTATTATATTTAACAATATTTAAGATGATTTTCTCACCAAAAAGACAGGGAACGGAAGACCGCGGCAAGAGACAGGAGAAATGAAAAGAGACACGAACTCATGCCTCCTCAATAGGCATAATAAAGGCTACTAGTTGCCTTTATTATGCCTAGTCTCTAGTTGCCTCTAGCCTAGCTCTTGATTATTATGCCTAGTCTCTAGTTGCCTTTGTTTTGCCACTTGTTTTTTCGGTGTGAAAGCCGCCAAAACAAAGTGAAATTTTTAATGTTTTTAAACTAAATAACAAACGAAAGTAACTAAACAAAGGAAATATTAGTGAATATCGAATGGTTGCTTCCAGTTTTTTTGGGACAAACGGTTAGATGCAAGGGTGGGTGAATTTTTTATTATTTCTTGTATTGATTTATAATAATATCTTTTAATAGTCGATTAGTTCAATAGAATAGAATTAGAATTAAATTAGTTACTGTCCTGTACAAAATACCATAACGCAACGCAGGAATGCAATGAGTTATAATCTACTTTTTAGTTATTTAATTATATTCCTGATAGATATAAGAGGGTACTTTAAATTCAAGTAACATAAAGATTAATGCAAAATTACCAGAAATGGTTATTAAATTAATATTTTCATTTTCTATTTGTATTCACGAAATTTATGTAGAACAAATTGATTGTGTAATTTCCAAAGTTATTATTTTAATTTAATAATTTGTTATTTTACTTTTTGTTTCAGGTAAAGCTGTTTGTAATACGAATAACAACTATTCAATCTGAATGAATGTCGTGTTATAGAGTGATTATTATGGTAATACATTACATTTATTTACTTTGTAGATGAGGATAATAGATAGGGATATAATAGTTATAGGGATAAATAATTTTTCTATCAAATGTGTGCAATCTGTCTGCACTGTGGTGGGCTTTAGGCGAGGGAAAAAAAAATAAGACAGGTGGAGGAGGTAAAGACTTAACTTGTTACACTGTACGTGTATAAAGATGCCGCTACGCAATACATTAATGCAATGAGTATAATCTACCTAAAAGGAGTATTATTTCAATATTTTTCTTTTGTTCAAATTCATATTGCGTGTACTAAATAGTACATACAACAATTAAATTGCTGTTAATTGTTCGATATATAAATTTAACTTCATTTAAAATTCATTTTGCGATTCAATCCCCTTTCTTTTTATTTAACTTTTGAATTTAGTCCAGGAGATTTTGTGTACAAGATAATATTTAGTGCCTTTTAAGAATACGTTAGTTAGTTTCTTGATAGGTTAGTTATTCAAGAATTACCATCGGTCACCTATCATGTCACCATGAAAATAATATTTTCTACCAAAATAGGAGGGACATGGCGATGGTCACTCTCCAGTGTTTTTTTTTTTTTTTGTTTTAATTCTTATTGCCAAACTATGTCCCGCAGACGAACTTAGCCGACTACATATTCTTAAAAGGCACCAAAAGATTCCCTAGGCCACGGTTACGATATGAGCAGAGAGCAGCGGGGGGGGGGGGGGGGGGGGGAGTATTTTATGTATTAATATAACCCTATGTTAACATCCCCCCGAATACTCGAATTATCGTTTTCTATTATTCTCCGAGATTATAGTCGTTAGTGTAATTTCATTGTTAGAGTGTTAAAATTGCTGAAATATGAATTACAGTACATTTTTAAATATAAAGAAATACTTTCACGAGTAGTATGCTAATTTTATTATTTATTTATTGAAAAAACTTAACAAATTATCTTAACAAGTAAAAAATGTTGTCATGTATTTCCTCTTTATGCCACATAAGTAAAAAGAAATGTTCTTACATTACTCTTAACGATGTATTATATTTTTTTTCTTTTTGTAGAGATATGTAAATTAAATGAGGGACATTAAGGTTATAGAGATGGGAACAATGTTCTAAATAGTTAGGGTAATTTCTAGGGTTAGATTGAGGTCATCACTAATTAGGCAAGGTGGACATAAGGAGAAAAAAAACTGCAAAAAGCCTTCTAGTAATGAATGTGGCGTAGTGCTTAAGCTTGTTTTAAGGAACACTGTAATTATTGTTTACAAACAAAAGCTTCTCTTTTAAGAAGGGTGAAAAATCATGATCTTAAATTACTAAGTTTGGTAAAATTTAAATTGTTATTACATAAATTTTATGGATAGATTTTTTTAAATTTATTAATAACTACTTTTAGATAATTTAAATAAAATATTACAGTTTTAATTTTTATCAGTCAATTAGAATATAAAATATTGTCAGAAATACGTTTTAATATATTATAGGGTAATTATGATTTATATATAGCACTTTTTACTTTAGAGGTTCAGTATTTTTAAGGTTTGTATAATCCCTCTTCTCTTGATTCCAAATTACCTTATCAAACACATTAATTGGTCATTAATGAATTAATTTATAAAGTCTACCTGATCAAACTGCAAAACATATCTCTCCTTTCTGGGAATTTAACAAGGTGTAGAATAGTGGAAAACCATATAACAGCATTATATTTTTAAACCTTTTTATCCCCACAAGTCAGTCATAGCATAATATATTTAGTCTTTTATAGTTTTATATTACCACAAAATGGTGTAACATAAACCAATATTCTTAAAGCTTTATAATGTATCTATCTTGCAAAGTAGTATTTTATGGATATTACTGAATTTTATCTCTTACTCCATAGTAAAGTACTGAATATAAAAGATAAAATTTTCCTGAAAATTGACCTGTTTATTTGGAGACGCGTTTAAGTGTAATTAACATTTAATGTTTGGTTACTTTTAAGTATTTATAACAGAAGCTCAAATGTCCCTCTATAATGTATGCTTTAAAAAGAAGATGGGTGTGGGTAAGAAGAGTTCTCTGGAAATAGAGAAGAATTAGAAGGGGTAAAAACACTCGAGTGGTACCATAATCCTCTTTAGAGAGGTGCCTCATTTCAGCACCAGAGGGTTGGGGGTTTTTAAGAGCATTTAATGTTGGCAACATTGTGAAAGTATCTGCTACGTTTCCCGCGATTATAGTCAATAAAGGGAGGGGGGATTTAATTCCGCGCCAAAAAATATTTCCTCCTTTGCGCGAGAGGAAAAGCGATGAATCCCTCTTTTTGAATTAGACTGCACCTGGGGCACCGAAAACCTTACGTTTTCCAACCCAAACCCCCCGTCCTATTCTGTCAAACGGTTCTGAATTAACAATGAAAAATGTGCCACCCTCCTTCTTATTTCCACCCTTACTTTAAAACTTGTACTCCTTTCTCATTCCACAATTCCCAAGAGGTAAAAAATTACTTTTGAATAGTCCAATAGGGGAATCGAAACGGAACCAAGTTTCGACAGCCCTTAGACCCTAACAAGATATTTTTTTTCTTATTTTTTTCTGTTCAGAGTTTCTTTTCTTTTTAAATTCATGCTTCCCTGCCCGCATATTCTCATTTTTTAACTCACATATATATATATATATATATATATATATATATATATATATATATATATATATATATATATATATATATATATATATATATATATATATATATATATATATATATATATATTACATATTTTAGAAAAAATAAACTAGATTTTCCTCGTCAATGAAATACAAGCCGAAGAAAACATTTTTTGCCCAGCAAAAAAAAAAAAAAAAAATGGAGGAAGGGTATTAAATTAAAAAACGGAGATAAATTGAAGAACAATAAAACATAAAATCATTCGTGTAGAAATTGCTGGAATTTAAAAAGTAATTGTGTACAGAATTCTTTTTTTTTAGATTTACTTTCCTTATCCACCCAAAAAGATTATTCAAGCGATACCTGTAATGCAATATATACCTTTGTAACATTTAACTTAACAATATAACGTTTTATTTTATGTTTGATAAACTATTACTTTTATATCAGCTGGAAAATTTTACGTTACATATTATTGAGATCTATATAAATAAGAACTAGCACTTGTGTGGTCTTTTCTGTTACAATTATCGTATATTTAATTTATACTAGGATTTTAAATGTTAATAGTACATTAAGCGTCTAGTGCGGAAAGTAGTATTTTGCATAAGTGTGGAGTTTGCACCTGAGCGACAGCGATGGTAGTAAAACCACACGAGCAAAGCAAAATGAAGTTTTTCGCACGAGTTGCGTACTGTACTTTATCTACGTTCGTTAGATTTTAATAATAAATACAGAAAAAAATATTTAATAAACTTTCTGAATGTAAGTTCGTATTTCTCTTTTGATAAAGATGACATTAATTCATTAGTTGTATTTTGTGCCGAATTAATTATTTCGGAAGGCGCATTATTCTCCTCATTTTTTTCACAATAAATAAATAATTGTTTTTCACTAATAACTTGATATTAACAGTTACTTTAATTAAACAAACAGCAAATTAGTTTTGTTGAATGTAAACAAACTCGCTAATCGTGCGTTAAGGTGAAGATTTCTTTTTTTTACCGCGCTAGGGGGGAAAAAAAGAGGAATTATGAAACGCGCATGCGCAATGAATACAAGTACGTAAATAATCACTTACTACGCATCTAAACAGAGATGCAATGTTTCGTATCAATCCTTGATAAAATATATTGGGAAGGAAATTTACTATCTAATAATTTAAATCTAAGTTGTGTCAAAGACTTGTTAAAGGAATTTTTCATGCAACTTGGTTTATAACTTCGTCTTGGCAGTATAATTAAATGTCTGAAGTGTTCCCAAAATTTTAGGAGGTGAATGAATATTTGTTTTTTTGTTTTTTTTTGACAATGGGGTAATTTATTAAACTTTAAATTATATTATTCCACTGAGGTGTAATTTTTACTTTTCCTTACCTAAAGGAAAATAATTTCACCCTCAAATACGAAACTGACATTTCAACTGAATTATCCGTTTTAGGTGTTTTCAAGACGATTTGAGTGGCTTTTAGCTGAATTCTGTCTGTGTCAAGAATAACTCCTACAGTTTTTTAAGCTAGAGAGTTGAAACATGGTATGAAATTCAGTCCCTACATGTAGTTGTACTGCCCGAAAATCATAAATTTGTGAAGTCATACACTCATTTTTCTGAGTCAGCAAAATTTCAAAAAATTCGAAAAAAATCGGAAAATGTCTTTTTGCACGGATTATATACGTCCTTATACTTATAAGACAAATATTGTTACTTAATATGGTTTTATATCCACAGCTATTTTTAAAATATCGATTTTTGAGCTTTGAAAATTTAAGGCTAAATAATTTCGGAACTATTGCGCCGATTGAGCTGAAATTCAAGCTAAATATACTTTTCTATTAAATACTTACAAGTCCTCCATGTAAAAACTTGATATCTGCTGTTGAAATTATTTGTTTAGGAAACGTTCTGTGACTAATAATATTACCGTAATAAAATAAATAATAATATTATTTCCGTGTTGTAATAATATTACAAAACATCGGACGGATGATAGGACAAATTCAGTGTTTTTCCCAATATAACCTTTCGTATCTCTATAAGAAAGGATTTAAATACGTACATAAAATACTCTCTTAAAGAAATTTATTTTAAGGTAATATTTTATTAATTGCCTACTCCGCTCTAAAATGTTAAGGACTCATCAGATTTTTAATTCTACTGCTGAGTCGAAGTCATCATAATCAATTTTGTCATTTTTCAATCCCCTATTTTACTCGTACTAAAATTTGAATGTAAAGTAATAACATAACCCAGCGTTTCCTAACCATTTTAATTTGGGGGAACCTTACAAATAGTTTTCTAATTTTTGAGGAAGCCAGAAAATCGTGAAAAATTTGCTAGAATAGTCATTTACGCAAAACAAATGCCACTACATAATTTATTAAGTTTTGATTTATTATTTTTTTTTTTGGTTAACATCAAGTGATAAAAATAATAAAATAAATTGAAAAAAAATATATTATAATATTTATGACAATGTAGGCGTTATCGGTTTTCGCTGACAAGTTATTTTTATTAATAAACAAGCTGGGTACCCGTGCTTCGCTACGGAGTGTTATTATAATTTGATAAGTTTATAAACAACCATAAAAAAACATATAAATTATTTTACTATGCAAGAATATCTAGCAAATTATCAAATATCCTAAATTCACCCCCCCCCCCCCCCCCCCCCCAAAAATTAAAATATGACAAAACTGTACATAAAGAACTATCACTGTACTCTTAAAGACCTTTTACATCATGAAAGGTATTCATTACATTGACCCCGTATTCCTTACTTGTACCATACCCCTGTGTACCAAATTTAAATTTCGAAAATTCATGTAGGCTGTGATTTTCCCCTTGCTTTGAAGGCCAAGGGGGCAAATTTTTATCAGCATCAAACTAAAACTGTAGATTTGTATAAAGAACATACACACACATACGTTAATTTTTATATATTATATAGCTATAAATTTCCATTTTACCCCCTCCTAAATAAAATTGTACATCATTCCTTTGACCCCGTTTCATTACTTGTACCCTGTGTGCCAAAATTTAAATTTCGAAAATTCATGTAGACAGTGATTTCCCCTTCCTTTGAAGGTCAAGTGTGCATTTTTTTATCGAGATCGGACTAAAACTGTGGATTTGTATAAAGAACATACACACATTCGTTGACTTTTAGATATAGTTTTCCATTAACCCCCTAAATGCACGTAAAAACAATTACTGTACTCTTATAAAGAGCTATTCAACAGTTTGCACCATGAAGGGTTTTAAATACTTTGACCTCGTACCCGTGTGTACCAAAAATTAAATTTCGAAAATTCATGTAGACAGAGATCTTCCCCTTGCTTTGAAGGTCAAGTGTGCAAATTTACATCGAGATCGAATTAAAACTGTTGATTTGTATAAAGAACATAAACACACACACACACATATGTTGACTTTTATAGATATAGATATAAATTTGGATTTTATCCCCCTCCTAAATGAAAATATGACAAAAACGTACTTAACAACAATTACTGTACTCTTAAAGAGCTTTTCAACGATATGCATCATGAAGGGTATCCATTACATATTTGTACCCCGTACTTCTGAGTACCAAAATTTTAATTTCGGAAAATCATGTAGGCAGTGACCTTCACCTTGTTTTAAAGAAAAAGAGTGTAAATATTCATCATAAGGGATAAAACTGTAGATTTGTATAAAAAAGATTCTCTCATATAGATACTCTTCTTTTTATATAGATATATGTAGTATACTTTCCATTTTACCCCCCTCCTAAATGAAAATATGACAAAACTGTACATAACAACAATTACTGTGCTCTTAAAGAGCTTTTCAACGATATGCATCACGAAGGGTATTCATTACTTTGACCCCATATTCATTACTTGTACCCCGCACCTCTGTGTACCAAAATTTAAATTTCAAAAATTCATGTAGACCTTGCTTTTCTCCTTGCTTTGAAGGTCAAAAATGCAAATTTTCATCAAAATCGGACTAAAACAGTAGATTTGTAAAAAGAACACAGATATAATATGTTTGTTCTTTATACAAATATAAATATATATATAGATCTAGGTCTTTTATATAACATATAGATAGATTATGAAAACTATATTTTCAATTAGAAGTCGGACTGTCGAACTTAAATGCAAATGAAAGACAACTAAATTGACCTTAAACAATTTAATATTAATTTGTTGACATAAACTTACTAGCTTACAAGATATAGCCGAAAGAATGGCGTGGGTCGCGTGGGTGGATCATAAGCCGTAATTAGTGAACATTTAAAATCACTATGCAACATGATTAGTATTTGAGCTAAAATATCAAAGAAAAGCGTAAATAGAAGGCCCTTTCAAATGCTACAAGAAATATTCTGTTGTTTGTCGAACTGTTATAATGTAATCAAGGTTTGCAATTGTTTGATTATAAGTCTTTATTTAGATCATTAAAATGTCTTTAGCGCATTCTTTAACCTCTTTAATCTAGCAGTCAAAAGAAAAAAAAAATCAAAATCGTTCTTGTCTAACCGGGTTTTGAGATGAAATGTAATTTCAGAATAGAATCTAACATTTTTTAACATTTTAATAATATTTTTGAATTAGTTAATTTAAAAAGGGATATTTTGAATGCTGCAGTTGGCTACATTTGTTATAACCCTTAAATCCTAATCGTTGTCGCCATTTTAAAACCTACATTTGTGACGTGAACTTCATTTTATTATTTATTTTATAGTTCTATTTAAATGTGATAAGTTTAATGTTTCAAACGTATATTAAACTTTAAATTAAACTTGTGTTAATTAAAAACAATAGTTTGCTTTGAATCGTTTATTTATTTTAAGAAGTTCGTTCGATTTTAATGTTTTGTTCGAGTAGTCGTGATATGTGTGTTCGGAATTCGGTTTTGCGCATGATTGTAAAAACTAACATTTCGTTACAATATTATTTCTTTATTTGCAATCGTTTTATTATTGATATGACTATTCATGAAATAGTGTTTTTTAATTACATTGATAAATGATGAAGTCTGCTTCACCAAATAAAGGTTGGTAAATTTTTAGTTGAAGTGAATTATTAGTTCCTTATTTTAAGTGGTACTACGTTTCATTAGTCTGTAATATGTTTTCTTCAAGCAAATTATTGTTAACCGTTATCTAAAACAATAAGTAATTTAAGACCTGCAAGATTTCAAGACTGTCGGAGAACAGTTACTTCTAGCATAATATCCTGTGATGTAATATTCTTTTCTTGAAATATAAGATTGTTATATAATAATATTATTATATTCTTTTACACGAATGAGATGTAGTTTTTAAGAGGGCTCAGGGTTCGCTACCCTCGAACCTATAACCTATATATGATTCATTTCAATGTATAATATGAGCAAAAATTTATTGAACCTTAGGTTTTAATGATGGGCAAAGTCGTTCCATATGTAGAATCGATTCGTTCACTAAACTGAATCGCTTTTTTCGGTCATTTTTAAATATATATACTCATAATATGAATAAAAAAACATTTAACATCTACAACCTACATCTAATATTGCCGAGGACTGACCATAAAGTAATATAGAGTTAAAAATAATTCTAGAAAGTTCAGTATATATAGTATATACACACATACGCACTCATTAACTTTATACATTTCATAATTAAAGAGAATAGATTTATATGTTAGATAAGAAAGTGTGAGACTGACCTAGATTTTTTTATTAACTAAAGGTTTAAAAATTAAAGAAAAAAGGACCCGGGACTCCTGGCTAGCTAATGTGACTGTTTTTCTCACACACTCGCACCCTACACACAACACACACATACCAACTATATAAACACAGGCTCTTAGTATTACTTCGCTCACTCGTGCAACTCAACAAACTAACCTTCATACCTCTAGTCCCTAGTACTTTTATGAAAATAAAATTAGAAAATTATTAGACTCATGACTCATAACCCCCCAAATATCGTAGTGAACAACGATTCTTTTAAATGAGTCATTCTTGAGATTTGTTGTTTTAAAAAAAATCTACTCTCGATTCCTTTGCTTATCTCTACTATGAATTATGTAAACATTTAGAGAACTTTAAACTGTGATACATTTTACTTGCTTATGTACACAGAGAAAGTATTGGGGTATAACTGTAGAACATGGGGAACCTATCTGATATCTATTATTACAGACTAAGGTATAATATGTATTATGTATATTCCTTTGTCAAAATCTAAATAACTTTTGGGCAAAGGAATATATATCACTAAATGACGCTTATCAAAACGGCCCCATATTAAATTACAATTACACAGTGGCGTATCCAGGGAGGGGGGCACGTGCCCCCCTCCCCCCCCCCCTAGAACCCAATGGATTTCCCAGAGATTTTTTTGGTTTATTAGTCGTACATTTTTTTGGGGGGGGGGGGGGCAGCTGCTTTGTTGAATAAGTAGTTCCCTTTTCTTGTTACCACTACGAATACCCCTCCCCCTCCCGCAATCTAAACTGACTTAGCATGTGACCTCCTCAGACCTAGCCGCTGGATACGGCACTGCAATTATTATAAATTTTCCCCTAGTCTAGATATGAAAATGCAAGGAGCGTATTCGATTCCCCGCCGTGGAGGTGTTTTTTTTATGTTAAATTTTGATAAAATGTTTGAATATAGTTAAATGTAACTAAAAAAAACAAACAAAAAAACTAGAACCAAGAAAGGTCAAAATGTTAGCGCAAACATTTTGACCGTGTATGGGGCTATAGTGATGGTAGATAAGAAAAGAAAACACTTTTACTTGATCAATAAGTTTGTTATATTGTCAAACCATATAAATACATTTTGACTTACAGACCGGTTTCGACTTATTCAGTCATCGTCATTGTAATGATAATCTGTGTATGGGGCTGTTTGATGTTAGCGTAAACATGATGTTTGACGTGTATGGCCTAAATTTGCGCGACATCAGGTTTGCGCAAAATGTTTGAATCGAGTACAGGGGCCTATAGAAGAAGGTTTAGCACTAGTTGCATTCGACAGATTTTGTAAGTTATCACTCTTATTAAAATAAAAATGAGCAAAATTAATTTATTTTATAAAAGTACACTTGATATTTTTAAAATTTGTTAGTACAACAAAATCACTAATAAAAATTAGTAAATTTTTTAGAAATTTTAACATATTTTGAACTAGAATAGAAAACCATTGTTAACTAATTTAACCTTCTTTGTTAATCATTTTGCTAATAATTGTTAACTTTAAATCCCCCTCTATCACCCGTTTAAAATGGTTTCTCTAGTCTTTCCGACTTCAAGGCGTCAGTTGAGGGGATCTGGCGTCGTCTATAGGTCTTGTCTGTGACGAGAATTATATTGATTATGTTTTTCCCCCCTTTAGGTATAAGTAGCAATCTTCGGGTATCAATTTGGTAGGGTCGATGCAGGGAAAGAGCAGTGCTTCCTGTTCTTTAATTCACTTCCGCAAAAAAAAGCAATAAGAAGGGGAAGGTTTGATACCTTCTAGTTGATATTGATTTTTTTTTTTCTTTCTTTTTTTTAATTTAATATATTCACAATTAACTTGCTTTTTTTAATCCTAAACTTAGCCTCTCAGTATCAAAGTGTCAGTCTATATAAAATTAAGTAAGTTACTCTTTACTAACCCCGCAAGAGGTCTATCTTATATGTTAGTCCAGGAGATAGCGTGCAAAATATTGTGTGACAAACATCAAGCTATAAATTTTTGTACAAGATAAGTTAATCTTTTAGTACACTTTTTAACAGTATGTGCTAGGCTAAGTTCTTCTGCAGGACAAAGCTTGGCTGGCAATAGGCATATTTAAAAAACAAACCGGTGGGGAGCGGCCATGTCCCACCCATTTTGGTGGACAGTGTGATTTTCGTGATCCTGAGTACAAAATTAGTTAGTAGACCTAAAATCAAGTTGATGTTAGTTTGTCACTTGAAAGGTTAGTCATAAAAATACTTCTCTAAATTATAGTGGTCATCTGTCAAGAGATTAACTTATACAAAAAATTCTAGCTTGATGTCAGACACTTTTTTTTTTTGGAATATGAGTGCACTGATAATATCATATTATTTTACTAATTAATTGGATTACTTGTTAGAAGATTTTTTTAAAGTTTCTCTTTACCCAATGAAGCACTTATTTTTGAAATAAGAGCATTTTTTCTTAAAAGAACAAAATTGTTTTTTTTTAAATAGATATAAAAAAATGTAATTGACAATGACCCATTAAAGGGTTTTAATTTTATTTTTTAGCTATGTGCTAATAAAATTTGCATTATGCGTTTTATTTACAATTTCAATACCATTTATCTGCTATAACGTTTCTTGAATATAATAGTTTATGTATGTTTAATGGATACTAGAATCTCATTGTCTTGTCTTATATATGTATATATATAAGCCATCCCTAAATACCCGTAATTTTCCAAGCTTTAAATACTTCCCCATCCTTTCCTCCGTAAGTCCGTAAGTAATAAATTTCTGTAAACGAAGTTCAAATGGGATACTAGCACCAAATACCATCAAGAGAGTATACGTCCTGAGGAACATACATTAGCCTTTATTTTAGTAAAAGACCTAAATTTAACTATATTATCTTAAAACAATATTTTCTATGGAATAGCTAAAATTATATATTAGGTGTAATAATTTAAGCAATTCCATGCTATATTTTAAATGTTTAATACTATTTTACCGAAGTAAAACCACAGCTCGAAGAATATGAAATTCAACTTATCCACGGCCTCAGTGAATAATTTCACCAATAACCAACTATTATTATGATGACCTCAGCCAATGAAGCTTAAGTAAATGCTAATGTTTCCATTTTAAATACTCGCTTTAACTAAAGTTATTTTAATGGCTAATTTTAAACTTTTTTTATTGTATATTGATGTGGATATAACATTTTCACTTTTCAAAATGAAATTGATTTTGTGTGAAAACTTTCTTATCATAATTATCACCTTTTTCTCGCCATTAAACATTTGAAGAGCTATTTTCAAAAATAATAGCACTGATATTTTCAAACTCTTTTTTTTTTGTTTTTATTTTTAATTATCTTTTTTAATCTCAGTTTGAAGTTGTGTTTATAGCGATTTCTCTTTTCTAAAAATATATATATTTTTTTTTATTCTTGCTTCTCATTTATAATTAAAATATTTTCATCTTCTCCTTTTTTTAAAATAAAAGATAAAAGAAAAAAATTATCTTGGATCAAAACCAAAAGAAGGGAAAAAATAAAAAATAATGGGTACGACTTAAAGAAAGTTAAGATAAAAAAGCAGATTCTAATTGTAAGAATAAAAGAAATTAGAAGGAAGTATTCTGATGAGACGTTATATTTGAAAGGCTGTACTAAGACGTTTTCAAAGGCTTTTATAATCTTTTATATTTCAGCATGGCATCGTTTAGGTTAAGGTCGCTTCTTTTAGGAAAGCGCTTTAAAGAATTTTTATTTTAAAAATGAATAAATCAAACGGACTATAAGTGTTCTTTTTATTCTTCAATACAAAACTCCGTACTTCTTGGTGCTTCGTACTTTTTTGTTGTGCTTGTTTAGTTCTTTAGTACAGCAACACCTTTTAACGATTTGTATATTCATACATGACTAATTCTTTGAGACAGTAGATAGCTTTTCTCCTCATTTTTGGAAAAGAAGGACTCGGCTGTGTCGATTAAAACCTCGAGTTTTGCGTCTTGTCATTGGTTTAACTTTGATAAAATAATTTTTGTGGTTAATTGTTTTTTTGGTTAATATTGTCTAAAAAATTATTTTGATTTGTGTCAATAATTTTGCTTTCGAGCTTATCGAAGGTAACGGAAGCTATGTGATCGTTCTGAAGAACAAAACACTTTTTGGTCTCCGATTTCAAAATGTCCTAGACAGAAATCCGTTTCAGACATCAGGGATCACTTTTGGTTCCGTCGGTCTGTCGGTCTGTCGTTCAAATATTTGCGAACCAACGTATCTTAAAAACTACACGTCCTATAGTAATGAAATTTGGATGGTAGGTCATGAGTAGCCCATTGTTGGTCCCATATAAGTTTCATTTTCATTTCTTTCTACGCTCATTTATTTCTCTTCCACATGCGCCCAAACATACATTAATTTACACCTATAGCTTCAAAAGTACATATCTGATTTGTATGAAACTTTTATAGTTTATCGAAAGTAGCCCGTAGATTGCCCCAGATTACTTTGAACAGTCTGCGCTCTTTAACTTTTGCTTAATTGATATTTTAATTCAAGTAAAAAATCAATACAATTTTGACAGATTAAAAAAACAGAGGAAACAATTAAACAAATTAGACAATAATGGCTTGTAAAAGCATAAAATAAAAAAGTACGTGATAGCATGCGAGGAAGCTATGAGCCACACCAATTGGCAGTCTATTTTTTAAAAAAAAATACTAGTTGTTTAGAGATCGGCATAGCCAAATGGTTAGTGCACTCGCCTCTGAAACCTAGGTCTAAACAACGGTGGTGAGTTCTAATCCGAGAGCTGTGGGACATGTATCACACTGATAATTGATGATCTCATCGAGAAGATGAATAAAGTGCCCGGATCCCCCATCATGTATTCACCTATCAAAGCTAAAAAAAACCTTTTTTGCTGATCATGGAACATGTAATCTCTGAAATATTTACCTATGACGTTAAATTTAATGAATTTCATTTAATTTTATTGAGTGGTACTCAAATAATCGTGTAATAAATAATAGGTTTGTTCCAACCACTCTTCAAACTGGTTTGGAACTGTACGACGCATGCGCATTTGGAAACAAGAGTTCCAACGAGCCCAAACTCAAACTCTGACTGACTCCGACTGTTAATCGGCTGTTCCAACCACGCTCTGATTGAATCACGGATTAGTTTGGAACCAGTCAGAGCAGTCAGCGATCGGCGGCAGGGACTAGTAGTTTGGGATTGAGTTTGGGTGAACAGAAACGTAACCTTCCGCTCCGCTTCTTTTGTTTTGATTGTTTTTGTTTTGATTTCGCTCGCCTATTATAATTATTCTCCTTTCTTGCGAATCAACTGTTCTTTTTAAAATGTTTTTGTACGAATGCGACGATGAATTTTTGTGCATATAATTGGCATTTTCTAGATATTTCTGAAAAAAATAAAAATTGGACCTATTTTCCAAGATGGACTTTTGATACTTATTCCATTTTCAAACAAATATCGAAATAATCCGATTTATTTCCGCAATATTTCTTTCGTTAACTGGACTAAGATTAATATTTGTTTTTTTAAAACAAAAGAGCATTTAGGATTATATTAATAAAAATACGAATACGAGTGTGCCGTGAGTCTACTAAAACTGGCTCACCTCAGTAAGCCCGAAAATTGTGAATTGCGTAAATCGAAATGAAATCGTGAATTCATGTATTAAATAAACATTTCTAAAATGTGTGCATGTATTTTCGTCATATCCTCTATGAGTATGTAGGTTTTACTTCCAACTTTCGAGCTTAATTAGCATTAGAAAATGAAACTTTTGTGGTGTGGCGCCCCCTTGTTGTGCGAGCCCCTAGGCGGCCTAAATCAGGCCCTGATTTAAGCGACTGGCACTTATCTTCATCAACTATTGACTTATCCATCATCCATATCTTTAATATTAATAAGTTCAGGTATTTTCGATAGCACAGGAACGCAAAATCACATTAACGATCAACTCAAAAAGTTGTTCTGATAGCAGTGCTAAAACCTACCACGGCAAACAGTTTGGTTCGAGAAAGGAGCGTTCCAACAAAAACGAAATCACAAATCAATTCCCAACGGTCAATGATCGCGCATGCGCATTACATCAATCACGGACTAATCCGAAACTGATTCGGAACTGGTGGTTGGAACAAACCTAATGTATAAAGTCTGACGGACGGATAAACCAGGTTTACACCATGGAAGTATTTAAAGCATCGATTTAATCTTGTTATTAGTAGCATAAATTAAGTTGTAAATGCCTACTTGTAATGTGTAAATTCTTTGAAATATTTTTTCGGGTACGTGTAAGTGGACTGTAAATTACATAAACGTGAACCCGGTCCAAATTTGACCAAATGGTTTCGAATGAGGAACAATAGGCTAGAAGTAAACATTTTTGAGAGGTTACCTGTAATCAGGCTTTACCAGGACAAATCTGAGAAAATGCCGAGTAGCAAGCCCAGTCCAAGTTTGGGATAAGATGATGATATAGAAGTGGGGAAAAGGACCGTAGCCAGAGAACAGCACAAAATAATAATATACAAAAACATTTAGTGCATGTCATCACCACTAGATAGAATAAAGGTCACAGCAATTTCACTGGCAAAACTTTTATACCAGAGGGTGTAGACTTATGTCAATAGAAATTGGTAATTCACATATGCCGCATATACAAGAAAGTCTTATAATAAAAGATAATTTCTATCAACAAGATTAAAATATACAGTAATTTGTATATGCGAGGGTATTATGGTACTTGGTATGGTGTTGGGAATAAGTAAATATATTATACATATACTAAAGAAACATCGTGAGAAGAAACAAGGGAGATGAGATAAAAGCTGATTGGAAGAATGAAAGTCGAAGGATTGTGTAGAAAGAGAGAAAGAGTACAAAATTATATAAGATGTCACGACACACAATATCAAAGTATGATGATACAAATTCATTAAAGTGCGGAGTTTTCTCTTTTGCTGTCACTAGTCCTTGAAATTTAATACTTGGTTAGTAAGTCGAAATTTGATATTAATTAGGTAAGATAATGGTAATTAAAAAGGCTAGACAGGTTCATGCCCCCAAACCAGTCATATCCCTCTAGTAATTTATTATTACTTCAGTATTGATCTTGCTTACAGTAATAGATTTTAGTGTACATATCGTATAGTAGTTATAGCACGACTATTAAATATATATATATATATATATATATATATATATATATATATATATATATATATATATATATATATATATATATATACTTATAATATCCAACACAGTCAAAGTTAAACAGATAATATATTTATAACAATCATAGCCACCGTAACAATAAACTACATTCTAAATTAAACTCAAAACTGACAATACGTCAAACTCTATATGTAAACATAAGGTGACAATTTAAATAACATTTGACATCCTACAATAATATCATAGGTTTTTATTTTTCTACGTCAAATTTGTTTCTACAAGTAATTTTGAATTAGATCTATTTAGTAAGATGTAGGTAAATCAGTCAAATATTGATGAATCTCTGCTAATGCTCAAAAAATGTAAGAGTAGTTTTGACAATTCGTATAACTAACAAAAATTATTTCATTATTTTAAACAGCTTATTTATTTGGAATAATAATCCTGGACAAAATGATCGATTATCGGTGACATTCCATTCAAGAAAAATGTTTTATGACTATAAGAATATAAGGTGAAGATATGATAAAATAAATTACGAAGAATTACAGTTTAAATTACTTTTATTTTTAATGTTTAACAAAAATGTTTTGCTAATCTGAGCATACACTTAATTCTTGCATTTGATTTGACAAAAAATTCATATTTTGGTTTTGATATTCTTTATGTTTTGTATAGTTTATTTTTATCTATAACATTTTTTTTTTTTTGGGGGGGGGGGGAGGGGAAAGCAAGCTGTTGTTGCATATTTCACTGTTGATAATAAGGTGTCGGGTGTTGAAGCCAAATGTTGTTCGTTTGATAAAACCCTAAGCTGCGTGGAGTCTGCGAGTAACTCTTGTCTTCTGACTCAGTTCTCCAGGTGCTTTTTGCCCTTGGAAAGCGTCTAATGTTTCCTGCTGAGATTGAGTTTTCTAATCTCGGTTCCCTTCGTATTTCCTCCCCTTTACTTCTATCCTAGCAGCCCACGACTTCCTTTCTTAATATTTCAACTCTACATTTCTTTTGTATCTTTCTTTTTTTTTGTTAAAGTGAGATTTTGTTTAAAATATTCAACAGAATATTTATACTTCTTTTTAGAGAACTATTATACTTAAAAAAAATAGGGAAAGGAAATAAAAATATGTCTGATACAACTCGAACTGAATTTTTACTGAATCTATAGTATTTTCCATTGTTGTTTCATGATTTTATGATTACTTTTAATTATTATCAATATAAATAATTTCTCCTAAGCAGGGAATTGAACCCGACCTCTAACTCCTAGCAATTGTATACAGTCTATTAAATATGTATTCGTACTTAAGTTTACTTAAACATAATATTATTACAATTAGTTAAACAAAAACAATCAACTAAATAAGGATTTCTTGTTCAAAGCTTAAGTTACACATTATTTTAAAGTTGTTATCATTCTTACTTTAAATTTAAAGTTTAGAATTTCAGATTATTTCTTAAATAATTTTCTTGTAGTATACAGAAAACTGTATTAAGATTCCTTCAGTTGAACTTGTAGGTGAATGAAGTTGTTGAATATACTGAATAACTTTATACTCAAGCTGAGTAAGACGAAGCAGGGGAGGATTTAAGCAGTATTAAGTAACAGATTCGCGTCATTAGACACACTTGTGATATAGACGACACCTCCACCCCCGGGCTTGACAAAACTGATACATAGACATATATGACATACGCATGAAACAGATTTCGCCAGGAGGCTTATAGCCCGGGGATTTATCTCGTATCTCATGCATATATGCATGGATCCTTCAGATTTAGTCCCTCCCGCTTCAGTAACGTCTTAAGATAAAGCACATGGTAGGTAGAAACAAATTAAAGGATATACCTTGTAGGTACCGGCTTGTGAAAGATTCTGTCCTAGTGACATAGACAGACTATCCTTTGAGATTTTCATGTTGACTTTAAAATATCACTTCACTTAAATTATTTAAAAGGTTTTCTCTGTTTAATTTTTCAAATTAAGTATATAATTTATTTGAAATCAAATTATAATTATTATTAACAACGGGAGATAGATAAAGAAAAATAGACTCCCGCACCGGGATTTTAACCACGGCACAGGGATTAAACCACGGGCACAGGAGGCCCGTGGTTCAAATCCCGGTGCTGGAGTCTATTTTTCTCTTTCTGTCTCCCGTTGTTAATAATAATTATAATATGATTTAAATTAAAATTTAAACTTTCCGTAGTATGAATACTACCAAAAACTTAAAAATTGAATTTCTAATTAGTTGTACTAGGTACAGGTACTAATTGGGTACTTTATAATTATAAGCGTTATTTCTCGGTCTAGTTCTATTATCGCAAATGTCGATTCCTAAGACTTGTGAAAAAATTGAAAGCTTAATTCGGGACTTAGTATCGTTAACAACAGAGGAAATTATTCTCCAGTATAGCTTAGTTGGTAAGAGTATCTGTACTGGAAATACAGGAGACCCGTGGTTCAAATCCCGGTGCTGGAGTCTATTTTTCTCTGTCTCTCTCCCGTTGTTAATAATAATTATAATCTGATTTAAATTAAAATTTAAACTTTCCGTAGTATGGATACTACAAAAAAAACTTAAAAATGGAAGTACAATCTATTTTAATAATTTTTGTATTAAAATAACATTCGTTACAAAAATATATTAAATATGATGTGCAATTAGTATAAGTACTAAAAGTACATGTCATCAATAATACTTAAACAGGATAAGATGTCAGTTTATCACAACAATAAAAAACAGTTTTGAGCACTTAAATTAACTAGCTAAAGACTTCATTAAAAAAACTAATTAATTCTAACTAAAGTATTCAAAACCGGTCTGAATTTTAATAATTTTGATTTGTAGTTTAGACCCTTTTTCATTCATTTACTTTTATATTTTTAATTTGTTTGCTTACGTGTTTCTGGTATTTAGGGTTGCATTATTTTATAACATGTACTCTTGATTTCAGTCACTATAAGTAAGATCGAAAACTATAGTTGACAAGAAAAAGGGATCAGCTTTGTTACACATCTATCAATAAAAATACCTTACCTCTCCCTAAATCAATTCCAGTTTTTTGTAACTGGTTTGACTTGGGCATTAGTTTCACTAACAGCTCGATATGCCATAAGACCCTCGACCCTCGTACTCTGATTCCCATTTATTCTTCTTACTTTTCTTAGTTTTTGTTTATGATTATGTAGTCAGACTCTTTATTGTACAGATCTCACGCAATTTTTTTTTTAGCTAAGATATAAATATCTCTTTAAATAAGTGTTCAATAGTGTCCCATTTTTATGAAAGAGAGTTTTAACTTAGTGGTGGTGTAATAATATAATCAGTGAGTGTCATACAAATGCTCTGTTTTTTTTTCTATGTTGGAGTCAGTACTACGAATTCCAATTATATAGATCCCAACATAAAGCGGATTTGTTAGGCTTAACTAAATATATATGGGTAGACTGCTAAATAGCAATAAGGAGTATTTTGTTACATTATATTATAGTATATCATAGATCATGGTGACAATATGACTAGGGTGCTGAAAGACTTTCTGTGTGTTGGAAGGGGGTAGAGTATTGACCAAGGATTTAGATCTCCCCTCTGTATGGAGTAGGGTTTAAAGGGAAGGAGAGCCTGGGGGGAGGTGTCTAATCCAAGTGACAGAGGTCCCTTAGGGAGGGGTAGAAGGGATGAATATAGGCAGGAAATTAAGGGGCAGTTAGTTGCAAGGGATGGGGGGTGTAGTAGGGAGACCCTAAATCCAGTGGGGCGCCCCTAGGAGCAACTGTACTCCGAGTAGGAGGGAGGGGGGGGGGGGGTCCGCTCTAAATTGATTTCATAACTCCGTTAGCTCTGTACTCTGGAAATAGTCCTCTCCCCCTTAGCCTCACCAACAAGGCACGAAAGCACAAGAGAAATATTAATGAGATTACGAAATATAACATTTGAATGCAAAGTCTCCTTGTAATAATGTAAAGGAAAGCATAAATGTATCAAAGTACGAAGCACACACCCCTAGCTTTTAGAAAATAAATTACATGTTTCCAACGTTTAAGCACAATGCTTTCAAGTCCCCCTGGAGGAAATTGCACAGCTAAGTACACTTTCATTCCTAACTAATAGTCAGCTGAAAGCGCAATCTGCTTTCCATATACAAAGTCACGTTTCTATCTATACTATTGTAAATCAAGTACCCGAAAAATATCGGTCTGTCTAGAGAACTAGGGCAATACATTAATATGTTACATATTTTAACCTACTTATTTCATAACTCGTTTTCCTTCTTCCACATTTTCATAGAAAGAGAAAAGCATGGATAATATATTTATTTGCAAGTCCTTTTAAAACAGATTTACACGTTCCATTGATCCCTGGACTTGTTTTGACTGTCTAAAAACTGGTGCCTGTCCCCATTTCGTTTTCAATTTAACTTACTTCAATCTTTCAACAGAATAAAAGAAAATTTGAATAAAATTTAACCTTTTTGATACATTGAACTGTAAATCCTTCTTGAGAGTAAAGTTTTTTCTCTTAACAAATTTTGCAAGATTTTTACAAGCAGGTGAACTGTTTATTTTTATTTTTTTAATGCGGACTTGCTACCACATAAATTAGAAGTTTGAAAGATTTTCTTAGCTGTGGACATTTTAACTATTTTATATTAAGTCAATAGAGCGGAGGTAATTATATTATATTAGATTAGTATGTAGGTGTGAGTATGAATGATTTAATTTTAAATATTGTTATGCTTGGTGGGAAATTGGTTCGCTGTGTAGAAGTTTTTGAGCTCGATCCTGTTGCTCGGTAGTGCCGCATTGTAATAAGGTAAAGCTGGAAACAATTACTTGGAGAGAGCAAGTTTCTCTTGGCTAGCTGGCAAGCCGAAAGCGAGATGGAGGCAGTGGTTTCTTTGATTCAAACAATAATTTAGAACTTGGGCCTTCTCCTTCAAAGTACTGAAGCTAAATTCGACCGGGTGGTTTTCTAACTACGATGACAGTTTCAAACCGTGGTCTTGGTTCCCTCGTGAAAAGGGGAATCTTGGGAAATAATACGTTATTAAACAGTCCTCGAAGGGTTTTGTGGCCTTGCAGTGTCTCTTCGGTTTTGCCCTTGACGAGTCTAAATCCTCTGGTTCTGATAAGGCCCTCCAACAACTAGAAATAGATCCCTATAGGTCGGATCGCTTCCTCTGGAATCGAGAGGATTTGAAGGGGATCCCTGCGGAGATGGAAGGAAATGTCAAGTTGGGAAATGACAAGATCCAGTAGACTTATAAAGGTTTCCATTTCTTCCTCTCTTCTGTTATCCTAAGCAAAGCCATCGTCTTTAGCCTTTTGATTTTCTACTTCTGATCCTGTTACAAACCGTTTCCTCTTGTTTCTACCAATCCACTCACTAACTAAAATAGATATCATCTCCATCATTTCAAAATTGATTGTCCCTTGCAAAAGTGGAATTAGATGAAGTAAGCAAATTTATTGTTAAAACTTGTGGGTTAGAGGATGATATTGTTCTAGGAATATATATATATATATATATATATATATATATATATATATATATATATATATATATATAATTTCTAGTACATAAGTACTAGAAATATACTACCTAGTAGTTAGTAGGTAGCCCGGAAATCCGAAATTTCTAGTACAGCGTTCTATCATTTCACCAAACCGGAAAATACCTTATTTCTTTCTGAAGCGAAAAATTAGTCCCTCTACTAAGCGTACAATATTTTCCCAAATCTAGAGGCTGAAATTTCTACGGCAGAAGGTCTTGACAAGGCACTAGACAAGTTCTAGAATCTCATCATTTGGCACCTTAACTCTTTATAGCAAAAAATTGAAGTTTTTAAAAAAAAAACGTAAAAATAAATCAAATTATGATTTATGACTGGAGAAGACAGAGAATAATAGACTCCGCGCCGGAATTTGAACCCGGACCTCCGATATTTCTAGTACAGAAGTTGGTATAGTTAGTTTAAGTACGAGTACTTCTCCGGTATTTCTATTTTCTCAATCTTTCTCCCATCTTTAATTATAAATTTGATTTAAATATAGACATTTTGGAAAATAGTGATAATGTAATTATATAAATTTAATAATTTAATAATAAAATGCGTGACAAAAGTAAACATATATATATATATATATATATATATATATATATATATATATATATATATATATATATTATAAATGTGAAAAAGGCAATCCTTTATCTCATTATTTTGATATTAAGAAAGCTCAAAATAATAAATCAAACTTAAATTTAATATTATGTTTTTCTAATATCTTAAATAGTATTACCATTTTTATAATTGGACCCTTTTATACATCTAATTCTAAAGTGTTTTATTTTTTTCTGCTGACCTTCTAAAAAATATATTTGGGCGTCTCCTACTTTGAAATATTAAAGCCTTACGAAGAAGCCGAGTGCCCCCAAGAGAAATTCGCTTCTTGTATCTATGCATTCTCCATATTGCCTTTAAAAAAATAATAATAATACAGAGAGGAATAAAAGAGTAATGTGATTTATGACTGTGCTTGTCTGATAAAAAATAATTCCATTATTAACTTTCTAACTTATTTTTTGTAAAGTAAATAAGATCTTAATAAATTATTAAAGTATATTTATTACATACGATTTTTTTAGAGACTTTGTTGTTAATATTGTTTTATGCCATCATTTATTTGATTATTTTCTTCCAATTTCTAATCTTCTGGAATATATAATTTTAAGGATTACTTTTGGTGACATATATATTTATATATATATATATAGTTAAATAAGAAATTGATTCAGCCTGAAAGATGATAAAGAAGTCAGTAATTCGGGGGGTTTGCCTTCTCCCGAACGAGATCTTTATATATATATATATATATATATATATATATATATATATAATAAGTGTGTATTTTTAGCTGTTTATATGCCAGCTGCTTAGGTCTTCGATAAAATGGAAAACATTAATACTTTTGTACTATTCTTACCAACACCTTTCAAGCGACGCAATAATTGTTTGTATTTATTTCAATCTTTATAAATTTTACTTTTTCAATGAAACATTCCACAGAAAAACTCCACCCCTTAGGAAAGTTAACTTATCTTAGATCTTCTAATTCCCTCCCCCTTTCCCAAATTTCACTATCAATAGGAATCGTAAAACCACCTATCTCCATATTTATATTAAACCCCTGGGCACTATTTACATTAAGACAGTGTAGACCCTTTTAAAAATTATATGGGGTAAAATTTCTTAGATTTCATGTATCTTCCCTTGATAAACTATTTATGGGAATCGTGTACCCCCTTAAAAACATTATAATTAAAGCAATTTTTTAAATTAACCATAACAGGTACAGTGTTATGTCGCAATAGCTACTTTTTATATTATTAAATTATCTTTCGAGAAGAAACAGCCAAAATACATAGACGAAATAATCCCCCGACTACAATAACCCATAACCTCCTGCAACATTACCAGATCTTATATATGTACCTGGCGTATACCTACCTAGTCACTCGACGGGCAAAGGCTGGCCAGAGGCCAGCCGACGCCGTTGAGTTATATATTGATTCTTCTTCTTACGTTTTCATTTACTTTTTTTATTTGGTTGACTGATTTGATATTTTCCCCCTTGTTTCATTAAATCCAGTTTGTTTTTCATTTCTGTCACTTTAACAAAAAATAAAAAACAAAGGAAGACAAAGGTTATATCCTTGTCTGAAGAAATATATAATAAATCAAGTTAGGTCTGAAGAAAGGTTTTCGTTGGATATTAGAGGTCCTTGAATGAGGGGGTTGGGAAAGGCTTAAGGAGCTAAGCATTATAGCACTCAGTACTTGAGGTATTGTTTGAGAAAACGCTTGCAAGGGAGGCGATGGGGAGCCCTAGACCCTGGGTAAATGGTAGCCTTAGCGGTCAGGATGTAATACCTTGCTGGACTCAGGGCACCAGGTGACCAGAGACAAATTTGAGGGCATTAGTCGTGGGAGAGAGTAAGGTACCGCAGGCTAAGCTAAGCTTTCCTGTCCAAGACGTTTCCTAGGCGACATTTCATCCCGTCCTTCCTTCTATTAACTCTAGCCCTTTACACAGCCGTCCTATATCTTCTAAGACATCTGTCTCGCATATATATATATATATATATATATATATATATATATATATATATATATATATATATATATATATATATATATATATATATATATATATATATATATATATATATTTCTTCATTTCAACTAAAACAAAATCTCTTTGCCTCAATATTTGCCTAGAATATAATATAACATTTATTTATTTTAATTTAAGCTTCTTAAATTTAACAATTATTTGTTTAAAGTGTTAGACAATCCTTTACAATGAAATACATTTGTGTATTTATATATTTCTTTGAATAAAACTTTTTTCTACGTTCGGGCGGAGTAAAAGTAGTAATATTTCTCATTAATAAGAAATTATATAAGATAATTTAATTTAATATTCTTTAAGAACTATATCTAATATGTATTCTTCTCTCTCCCTATTCTTTTTTTAAAAATTAACTCATACGCCATTTGCACTAAGGCCGTTCGCCTTCTGGTAGTAACAATAAAGTTATGGCATGGTCTATATGTCATTTGCGATGCATCCGTCAATACTGTCCATAATGAGAGGTGCAGGCCCATCCATTTCATCTTGTTGGCAAAGAGGACACACTGGTCTCTCCACCTATCGTACGTCTATCGTATGCCTATCATGTGCAGGTGCCGAGGAAAATAATCATCGCCCGTCTTTAAACGAAAACCTACCACAGCTTCTCTTCTTCTGCTTGTTTGTGGTATTGGCGTCCCCACCAGACTATGCCACGTTTTACCTTCTACCTGGTTTACCTTCTTAATTTAAATTTTATAATGGGCTTCGATAAGTCTTTTGACAGAGCAATTGGAAAGCGATAGCTAAGCTTGTTGCATCCCAGCTCCTTTTCGAGCTAACACATTCGCACGCTTATTTCCAGAGGAGCCGCAATTGTTGTTGGGACCCATTGGAAGACAACTCGTATTTTTTCACCTCCTTAGTCTTTCTATGGAATTCTAATTGAAACTGCTTTTTTGCCACAAATATTAACTTTTACAATGATTAATGTGCTCCATTTTGTTAATTTTATAACTAAATTTTTAGTTTTGAGTTATTTCATTAATTGGTTTGCCTTGTGACGTATATATTTTATTTTTCTAATTCATCACTTTTTCCCTTATACTTTTAAATTACCTTATTTTTTAACTTTTGATTTATTTTCCGGTATACATTTTACTACGTAAATATAGCACTTCTTTTTATAACCAAGATAAAAGGATTATATATTGTTCCTTTGTGTCCTAATCCACATTAACGTTAGCGATAGCAAATAATAGAAAAATAAAAGTAAGTGCTGTAAGAATAAAATATAATATAAAATAGAGATAAAAATTTGAAGTTAAATTTTATCTCCTGTGATAAATAAAAGCTTGTATAGTTTTTTTCAAATTTACAAGAAACTGAGAACTAATAATATAGAAAATAATAATACTTTAGAAATATAATAGAGTGGCATTATGATGTGAATGTATTTTTTCTTATTAAACTTTAGTGTCTGTTGCACGTTTCATATACTTGATAAAATGTAGAGATGGAATTTTGTTTCCATTGTGAGCAAGTGGATTCGATCAGTGCCAGAAGCAGATGGAGAAAACATCATTCAACAGCAAGTCTTTAAGTCTTTCCCTTGCTCGTCTCTTCAAGTTGTCTTTCTCCTGGGCTAAGTCCTTACTGTTAAGTTGTCTCATCAAGATCCTCCCCGCTTCTTTCCAACCCTCTACTTTGTTCTTGGTTCTCGCTTCGTCACACTTTTACACCTCATTGCCTCTTCTGCCTGGGCTTCTTTCTCCTTTCTCCAAAGCACATTTGTTTTAAACCCAGTCCTTTTCTCTCTTTTTCATCCAGTCTCATTGAAATGCGAACCAATTTTAGCGGAAAATATCATTTTTCCTCTTTCCCCTTTTCAATTTGATTTCTTTTTTTTTTTATTCCTAATTTTCTTCTCCTTTCTCATTTTTTTTTTACGGGTAATTAACGTTTGTATTGTTTATCTAATTTTTTAGTCGTCAATTAAAAGAAGAGAATTTTAACTGGATTAGGTTTTAATTGCAAAAGTTAAAGTCTTTGGAGAAAAGTCTTACTGTTCTTTTGTAAAAGTATCTCAGTGTTTTTTGTTTAATTAATACACTTAATTTCTATTAATTATAATATATATATATATATATATATATATATATATATATATATATATATATATATATATAATCTTTATATATACATATATATTCTTATAAAGTTATAATTAATTGTTATAGAATTATAAGAAACCGTAGCTTCAAATAGATAATACTTGAGTTTAGGAAACACATCTTTTATTTAACTTAACAATCTAGGTTTGATAGATAGGTATCTAGGTAGGTATTAAAAACAAAAATAAAATTTTATAGGTTGTCATGAAGGTGATTTACAGAACGAATTATATTTATTTTACTTTTATTGTTTCTAGGAAGTGACTTAAACTTAATTGTTTACTATTTATTGGAACTTATTACAATTTATAATTTTAATAATAAATTATAGCATTAAATTACTCTAGATTAAATTACTCTTTGTTATAATGTGTTAGGGTTTGTTCGACCTTATTAAGAGAAAGGTCATTACTAAGCGATCAAATCAAAGACCACGTTGTAGAAAGCAATTTATAGATTCTCGACTGTGTTTTTCTCCAATGTGTGATAGCAACTCATCATGATAGAGTTGTAGTTCTGTAACCAAACAATGTCTGCATACAAAAAATTGTAATTGACACAATTAACCGGTTTCGGCTATTCTATAGCAGCTTTCTTCATGGGCGCCCATACCTATGGGCAGGGGGGGGCCATGGCCCCCCCCTGGAAAAGAGGAAAAAGAGGAATAAAGAGGAAAAAAAAGAGGAAAAAAAAGTTGATATAGGTTAGTTTGTATCAGATTAACTTATTTTTTTTTAAAAGTAATTACAGTGTTTACCCATTTCTTTTATTATACATAAGGCCAGTCAAGTTAGACATTAATAATAATGTAGTTCTGATTTTTTTTATGTTGTTTGGAAGAGTTAGGGTAGTGTGATCCTATAAGTTTGCAGCTTCGTAAAAACTTGTGCTGGCAGTGTAATACGGGAAAAACTGAAAATAGTCGGACTTTTTTAAGTTTTTGCCATATAACTCGTTAATTATAGTATGTGTTTTTCGATATTAGCGTTACAATTTCTAAAGTGCAGTAAATTTGCAGCAACATAAGTCTAACTGCAGCTCTGCACATATCTAATATTTTCCGAGTGACCAGTCAAAATTTGTCAGTTTTTCCAAAAAATGAAATTTTTTAGTCTTGCTCTCGTTTCGGGCCGAATATCGGTATAAAACCACTCACCTATAAGGAAAGAAGGTGTAAATTTAATTTACTAGCTTCCTTTTAAGTACAAAACGAAGTTTGTAGGCCTAATAGTTCTGTTGCAATCGTAAAAACATTAGAATGGATTATGGAAGGGGGGCTATTGGGGCAGCAGCCCCCCCCCCCCCCTTCCTTGGAATTTTACTTGTGACATTGGCCTTAACAACATATCCAAAAATTGTATATACCCGACCTTTTGCAAGGAAGACTATATTTTTTGTACTTATTGACTGGACTGTTAATACCCCATTATTTTAATTTTTAACCTAATACTATCAGCTAATTTCTATTGATCTCAAATTATTTGGCGTACTTAATTGTTTTGCTAATTCATGTAACTAAAATATTTAATAATTCATAATAATGTACAACTTTTAATAATGAAATATTATTCAAATATAATTTTGTTTAAGTAAAATACCCAGGTTTTCATGTCAAGTTCATAAAAAACTTCAATTTATTGGTATAAAATTACATTTTAGATGTTCTTGGAATAGTCTAAAATGACGTTTTCAAGTAATGTAAACTACAAAAATTTTGCCGGGGGAGGGCCCCCGGACCCCCCTACAAGAGAGTCCAGCCCCCTTTAAAATTGGCTGGATCCGCCCTTGTGTTCGGACCAGTTAGGCTATTGTGATCTTAAGTTTGCAGCTTCAAAAAGCTTGTGCTAGCTGCGTAAAACATGAAAACAATTTAAAAACTGAAAAAAATATATTTTTAGTTCTTCCTATATATACCTCGTTCACGATGTTATTTGTTCTAACTATTTTTACAGTACAATAAATTTACAACAATTTATGCGCAAATCTGTTCGTCTAATAGTTTCCGAGATATGACACTTTAAGATTGGAATTTTGTTTCACAAAAATGTAAGTTTTAAGTATTGTTCTCGTTTTTGGGCGAATATCGGTGTAAAACAGTTAACCTACGAGAAAAGTCATACGGAATGAAGTTGTTGTAAATTGAATTGGCTTCAATCAAAAATCAATTGGCTGTTAGTCGGTAACTCTCTACGTCCAATAGTTTCCGAGATATGACACTTTAACAATTGTCTATTATTTTTAAAAAATTGACATTTTTATTATTACTCTCGTTTTGGCCCGGATGTTGGCATAAAACCTCTCACCGATGAGAAAAGTCATGAGAAATGGAGTTGTAGTAATTTTAAATGGCTTTTATGCAAGCACAAAATGAAGCCTGTTCTGTTGCAATCGTAAAAGAAACAAAAAATAGTATTTTTTAAGAAATGAACCAAAACCAAATAATATCAAGATTTTGGGCATTTGATGAAAGAAAAATGCATAAAATCATTAAATGTATATACATTTTTTATTGAAAATGCTCTTCAATAATTGAAAGCATCTCCTCTTTGTTGAGCAATTGGCCACTTCGAATTTGAAATACTCTGTCAATTCCTTGTCAGACTGCTTAGAAATGCTCAACTTTTAAAAGATGGTGAGTGAATCCACGTCAAACGGCTTGTTGTGCACTTCAATAGAGGCAGTGATTGTTGTCAAACAATCACAACTTGTAATTGGAAGTGACTCAGGCTCATTTCTTAAAATAAACTATTTCCGTTTTCTGTTTTCTTATGATTGCAACAGAACTATTTTGTCTACGGGCTTCGTTTTGTGCTTTTATAAAAGCCAATTAAATGCACTACAACTTCATTTCCTTTAATTTTTCTCGTAGTGAGAGGTGAGTGGTGATATCCAATATTCGACCCGAAAAGAGAGCAAACCTTGTATTTTTTTTAAAAAAAAATTTGACGTCCCATGTCTCGGAATGTATTATATGTGTAGAGCTGCAGTTGGGCTTATGCTGCTGCAAATTTACTGTACTTTAAAAATAATATAACGACTAATATAAAACAACAAAAAAAAAAACATAGTTTACGAGTTATATGGCAAAAACTGACAAAAGTCTAAATTTTCTTCAGTTTTTCATGTATAACGCAGCTGGCACAGGTTTTTTGAAGCTGCAAACTTAGTATCACACTACCCTAACTGGTCCGAACAACATATCGATAAAAGAAATCAAAAAGAGAAATACAAATGTAGTTAACGTCTTTTACACCGATATAAATTAGATTAAAATTGTCAATTCGTCCTATATAGATGTGCTAAATAAATCCTATTTCTTTCAACATTTGTCACTATCTAATTTTCATAATAACTTTATGCAAATTATAGCTGTATCCGTTCTTGCTCTGTAGTAAAGGATCAAACTCCACTTAACTAAATTTTAAAAATTCAAAGGAAACTTTAAGAATATATTTTGGTTTGACCTACCACACTGAACTGGAAGTTCGATTTTTAGGGCCTCAAAACACGTTTTTCATAGGCTAAAATCTACAAAATTTAAAAAAATAAAAAATAAGGGAGGTCAAAAAAATAGTAGACCCCCCCCCCCCCCGCGGTTGTCGTTCCCCCACAATCGGTGGTACCCCCCCCCCTTCCCTCTAACGGTGGTTTCCCCCTCCCCCTCGCTGGTGACGGTGGCCCCCCCCTACAAAAATTCATATGGGCGCCCATGGCTTTCTTCAGATAATATACAAACAAAGAAACAGAATTAAAACTTAAGGTATAAAGTAAGGTAACATTAGATTGTAAAACAATAGTTGAAACAGCAAATAAATTAGTTAAAAAGAAAACAACTAAAATAAATGAAATGCAAAATACCAAGAGGTTACTGGATCGGCTTCATTTCAGTTTTTTTTTTTTTTTACTTATTGTTTAATTTAATTGCTGTTTTACAATCTAATGTTACCTTTACTTTATACCTTAAGTTTAAGTCTGTTACTTTGTTTATAGATTATCTGAAGAAGTCTGCTTTAGAACAGCCGAAACCAGTCAATTGTTTCAATTATGATTTTTCGTGTGAAGACGTTGTTTGGTTACTGAACTATAGCTCTTTCATGATAAATATATTGATGTTGTCTACAATTCATTGTACTATATATTACTAAATTACAAGAAGTTTTAGGTTTGTACAAGACAAAGAGAATAACCACTTTACGTCCCTATTTATGCGACACTTAGAATTAATCATCATGTCCACACACATTGTCTTTGTCCCTTTGTCTTTTACAAACCTGCGTAATAATCTTATTATGTTATTTCCCTGGTTAAGTTCCCATATTTTTGTCCAAAATAGATAACTCAGGGATATATGAAATCTAATAGAATAAGCATATGGATGGTTTTTGATATTGTATACGCAACATTAAGATCATTGTGAGATTAAATTCATTGTTAATTAAAAAATGGTTATTTGTGGTACCTAATAATAAAATAGAGAAACAAACCGTGATTCGCCGGGTTTTTCATTCCTAATTATGGAACAAATTATGTACAATGAAGTACCGAATCATTTCTATGAGGATTTTGTAAAAACTATTTAGGCAATAGCCACTGAGTTTTTTGAATGAGCCCCACTAAGTGAACTGAAAGTGACTGAAAATTTATGTGTTAAATGCATAAATGTGACTATACGAGTATACTTGACTATGAAATTTGAATAAAGGAGGAAGAGTTATTTTTGGCTATAATTTCTCGAACTAAAATTTTGATCAAAGACGTTGTTCGATTGTATGAATAAGATGGAGGGGGGGGGGGTCCAAACAGAGCTCTTTCTACCTTCTTTAGCAGACTCCGCTTAGCAGATTATATAGAGGACAACTTTTAATATTTGATTTGTTGTCTCCGGTATCAAGAAGAGGGGGTGGAGGTACGGAAACCTTTCCCGACTTAAAACGGGGAAAAGACTGAAGACTGTGAAGGAGGGGATTAATCAATTCCTTGGGAGTAGATTTTATCCTGGAGGAATTACGAGAAGATGGAGGGAAAGAGGTTTTTTGAAGTCAAGTAAAGGAGATGAAAAGGATTTCGATCAAGTCAAGCCCTTTAAAAAAGGGAAAAAGGGAAGAAGATTCCTGATGAAGTTTAAAAAGTAAGATAGGAAGGTAAAGTTTTACCTGCCCCGTGTAAAAGGGAGAGTCGGCTGGCGAAGGAGTCGCGTATTACAGGCGAGGTTTCGGTTTAATAGGAAGGCCCAGATCAGGGTGGGTAGGGTCTTTAATCAGACCCGCAGAAGAGGGTCTCGCTTGCGGCTTCGAGATTGGGTTCTGGAGGGGGAAAACTGAGCCCGTAAGCAATTAGAAAATGTGCCTCAACTACTCACCCCCGCCTCGGAAACAGGTGCCCTGACAAACCTTTGCCAAACGGTCCTTTTCAAGACCACAATCCCCGTCAACCTTCTCATTTTCTCTCTGCCGACCGTTCGAAGCAATAAACTTAAAAGCGGTTTTAATTTTCAAGGAGGAGGATGGTGAAAAGGTTTATTGTCCGATCTTCTATTCCACTGATTGAAAGTGACCGCAGGAGAAATGGACCTGTGATTCAGGGCAACTCAAAGTAAATATTTATCTTATTTCTTTAGCAACCCTTCTTTCATTCATTATTCAACTCATTTTCAATCTGTAATTAGAGATAAAAATATCGATATGCATCAATATCTCTTCATCGAGAATTTTACGCATTTCAGAATACATTATCTACAAACAGAGGTTTGTGCTAGAATTCACTGTCGTTTGGATAATATTATGGCCTTTAGCAAATGCATAACTTTCGCTTGCGACATTTAAAAAAAGAATACCTTTAAATGGCTCCCCATCTCCTAGGTGGGACCGAAATACATTATAATGACCATTCACAATCTGTATATATATTTGTGTGTGTGTGCGTGTATGTATATTGTATATGTATATTATATATCATTTAAAATTAATTACAATTGGGTAAGTTGTTAAACAATCTTAAAATAAACAAAATTTGGTGTACATTTCTCTTCTCCAGTTTACACTCAGAGAAAAAGTCTCCTTTTTTTGTCTTCAAGTTAAAAATAAATATAGACAAAAAAAAACTTTTTTAACCTAATTTATTTTTTCTTTCTAAACCGTAAAATTGTATACGTATATAAACTTTTTCTTATTTATTTTATTTTATTTTATTTTTTTTTTTACCGAGAAATGTCGGAGTAGAGTAAACATTCTCTTGGAGTTCAGAGTGAATCATTTGGAGGGACATAACTCAAGCCATTCAAGAAAAAAAAATATATAAATAAAATAAAGATACACGAAATAAATAGAGGAAGATCCCGCCACCTCCTATTCGCCCACTAGAAATAAACTTTCTTTTAGTTTGACTGCAATGTTTCTGTGTGAGATATGTTAGTGGGATAAATCTATTTATAGAAGTTATTCTTGGTCGGTGGACATCAAGACACTGATGAACTGAAGAATGGAATAAGTTGGCTCACTGATTCAAATGTTCAGTGCATTGAAAAACACCTTGTGAGTTAAAAAAACCCGGCAATTATAGACCAAAAAGGTACTTGAAAGTGTAAACTTGGATACACAAAAATAATTTTTTGATTGTTTTATAACACATAATGAATGCATTAGATTTCGGAGTGTTACTATTGATGAACTTTATATAATGTATAATCCATTATAAGGATAAAGTTTAAATTGCATGAACATTTCTTTCGTCATTTTAAGATAAAATTTAAATGTCTTTCTATACAATAATTATCACCTTTAGAATAAGTGAGACACTTTGAATACCACTGCTCTTTTATTAGAATTAACTCGAATATGTTTCATGTGACATAATATCCTGCGCCTTGTCATAGGTATAATAGGTATCTGCGGAGTACTATCTTCAAAGATGCGTTAAGATGTTATCTAAGACTTGCATAGTACCTATGAATGTTATGACTTAAATTAGAGGAAGAAGGGGTTATTCTACATTATTATTTATTTATTTTATTATTTCTTTTTTCGTTATTATCAAAATCGATCAGTTATCCGTTTGAGTAATAATATTATTATAATGAAATCGGTCCAAGAGAATTTTCTCTTGTAGTCAATAATTACTTGGTCCAGTGTTTTCCATTCATTAGCTACCTCGAGTTTTCGTAGTTGCATTTAATTACTATTAAATATTTCTCTCCAGCGGAGAATCGAACCTGGCCTCTCACCGCCCGCGTTTAAAGCTATTTTCTCAGAAACAAAATTCAACACGAGAAACGACTTATATGGTTCGACTTCTATTTAAATGGACTGCAGTTTAGATTTTTTTTTCATCAAAATCGTCGGAAACCGTTTTTGAGAAATAGTTTTTTCCACGGTTTTCAGACTTTTTGGGGAGTAGCACCCCAAATTCGGAGCTAAAATTTATTCTACAATTTATCCTTGTGTTATGATTTTTCTTAAAAAAATGTCGTAGTTTTTATTGAGGCAAAACTAAAAGTCACCACCATAGTTTGTATTTATTAAAGTACCAGAATTGGGAATTTTAACTGCAACACATAACTGAAAAACGTTAGAAGATTGTTTTATAAAAGCATCGCGGTAATCCTCCATGTTGACGGCGACCTAGAGCAACACTGCGAGCTGCTCGGCATGTGCTATCCCATTAATACAATCGTTTTGTTTTACCTAGATATGTTATCTACCTACATCTCCTCGGCATGATTTTACCCTTAGTCTGGAAAGCACGTATAAATTAGAAAATATCGGTGTTGTAGATTCGTAATACTGAGAGGAAGATCCTATTCAAAATGCTATGAAATCATTACTCAAAAAGAGGGTCGATTTGAGGTTAAGTGGCAGTGGGTTGTGTTCCCTACTGATTTACCCTCTAATAATCACTTGCCTTTGTCAATTGCGCAGCTTATTTGAATTTAAATTAATTTAGCGATCCACTAAGACTAACACTGACAATCAGGTGCAATACACTCAATTGATCAGGCACCCTGCATCCCTTATAATTATAATTCGAGATCGCTCCTTGGCAAGGTAAGTAATGGACCCTCAAGACTACTCTGGTTTGCAGCAGAATAGGCCATCAAACAAATTCGAAAATGGGCTCCCCCATCCTATGCCCCAACTTTTGTCATTATGGACGGCTCAGCTCAATCGGAGAATTAGTTTTAAAAATATGATTGATAGACACGTCACCTATAAAGTTCCTCGGTTCTGAAGCGCTTTTTTTAGGGATTGTTTTGAATTTGGAGATCAGTTTGCTCGGAATTATGAATATAATATATAATATATTATTATTAGAATATACTAAATGTTAATTTAAATCAAATTATAATTATTATTAACTACGGGAAACAGACAGTGAAAAATACACTCCTGTGCCGGGATTTGAACCACGGGCCTCTATATACGGTAGTGAAAAATCATTCTCCTGCGTAGCTTAGATGGAAGAGCGCTATACTGGAAATATAGAGGCCCGTGGTTCAAATCCCGGCACAGGAGTGTATTTTTCACTGTCTGTTTCCCGTAGTTAATAATTTGATTTAAATTAAAATTTAACTTTCCGTAGTAAGAAAACTACCAAAAACTTAAAAAAAAAAAAAAAAAAAAAATTGAATATACTAAATGGTAATTAAGGTGGAACCTACCAAATTAATTTCTCTATGCTCTGATTAGCTTAACCGTTTCTCAAATGATACCGTAAAAAGGTTATTTGTACAATTCATCGCCTGATTTGTTTCCCACTCACCCTCTTTTAGAATGACTAATCTGAATTATTTCGTTAAATTATTGAAAAAAAAATGTCTTCTAGAGTTCATAGGTAACCTTCCCAAGAGTTTGGACTTAAGTTTTTTATCCCAATCTTTCTTTTTGTCGGTCTACTTCACTGAGTTCGCGATATTGCTAAAGAGCAATTTTTTATATGTATATGTTATAGATTGATTGATTTTTAATTTTTATGTAACTCTACATAATTTTTTCATAAGCTGTACAAAAGTATTACCTAATATGATATGGTGCGAGGAGTGGAATGTAAAAATTGTCAGTTACTCTTCAAGCTTTGTTTAAGAGGACTGAATTGAAAATAATCTTGTTGGCAAATTGTAATCGTATTTGAATGATCTGAGCATCGTAACTTGGAGGGATTGCTCTATATTTTGTGAATACTTTACTCTGTTTGCTACCCTACTTGTTGCAGGAGTGCTCTCTGTTTCTGAATTTGTAATCGATGTAAGAACATGTGGTAATTTTCAAGTTAACTGTTCCTCTAAATATGCACTCATTTAACGTTACATTAACTTCACATGTATGTTAGGGACAAATCTTGTAACTTAAATTTGACACACTTCCCCACTACCTAGAAAGCTAAAGCTTGCGCTAATAATGTATTTCTGATGACAATACAATAATCAGTCATCAGTTTTAAAATCGTTTGTATAGCCGATAAATCGCTAAGTTTCTAATACATTTTGGCGGTAAAAGTTTGAAATAAAAGACCAAATAGGGGTTTTCCATTAATTCGTAATTTAATTTAAAACAGCAATTATTTCGTAAGGTGGAGAAAGCTCGGTTGGAACCCTGTTTCTCCTCCAGTCACCATCGTTGGGGCTAGCACTATCTCTAGATGTAATTCAGCCGCGGGCCTACATATCAGACATCACTATAAGGTAGAGAGGTAGAGCCATATCTAGCGTGCCACGCATTCTATTTTGTTAAATATAATATTATTATTCAATTTAATATTATTAATATTTGGATATATTCAATAAAATCATTTTCCATTTATCGAAAAATTAAATTTTGCTTCCGAGCTTACCGAAAGTAACGCGCGGAAGCTGCAAATGTTTAGGTCTCCGATTTCAAACATTCCAAGACAGAAATCCGTTTCCGACATCAGGGAACATTTTTGGACCCGTCTCTGTCTGCTCAATTTTTGCGAACGAACATATCTTAAAAACTACACGTCCGATTTTAATGAAATTTGGATGGTAGGTCATAATTAGCTCATTGTTGGTCCCATTTAAGTTTCAACCTTCTGCTTCTGCGCTCATTTGAATCTCTTCCACATGCGCAAAAACATACATTTATTTACATCTATAGCTTCAAATGTACTTACCTGATTTGTATGAAACATTTATAGTTTATCGAAAGTAGCCCGCAGATAGCCACAGATTAATTTGAAACGTCTGCACTCTTTAACTTTAGCTATTGGTGCTTCATTTAAGTAAAAATCCAAACAATTTTGACAGGTTAAAAAAACGGGGGAAACGATTAAACAAATTAGACAATAATGGCTTTCAATAGCATAAAATCAATAAAGTACGTGATAGGATGCGAGGAAGCTATGTGCCACACTAATTGGCAGTCTATTTAAATATAAAACTTGAATTGTAAGAAATTATGCATATGCGTTACATATGCATAATTATTATTAATTCAAAGTGGCATTTGGCCACCCTTGTCGTATTATATACCTCATGTAATATACATTGAAAATTTACTTCAATTTAATTTCTAGCTAATCATTATGCAGCTCCCACATTTTTTTTCGGAAACCACGCGATGCTTTTTAATGATTTCTATAACTAATATCCTATCTGGTCCATTTATCATGCAAAACATGATGAAGTATTCATCATGTTTGTAGGGAGAAGAGAAGAAAAAAAAAAAATTCAATCAGGGTGGCTAAGCGTAGAAAGATTGTTTTGTTTTAAAAACGAGCGAAGCCGACAAGGGAGGTCTTTAGTTAGGCACGAGAGAGAAAGCCCGAGGAATATATTTTGTCAGAGAATAATGCCGACGGTGTTTCGGGAGGTTACTCTAAGGGTGGCTGCTAGCTTTCCCAGGAAATTGGAATATTTTAAGGCGAAAAGGCCTTGGTCTCGGGGTGAAGCCTTGGTTAAAGATTGTCAGTAAGGTAATGGGGGCGGGCTGCCGCCCTCACGGATGTTGCAGGCCCGGGCTAACCAAGTCAATGAGGGTGGTTTGCCGTGTCAGAATAACGAGCCTTACCAGACAAAAACAACTCTTTGCCTCCTTCATAGCAGGCCCCCATCTCCTCATTAGTACGAACACTGAAGGCTCAACTCTCCAACACCCAGGTGTTCTAGGCAAGGGGAGGGTGGAGTCTAACATCCACAGCCTACCTTCTCATCAGTACTCCCCTCTACCCCTTTTAGAAAAAAAAATAACGTTATCAACAGGAAAAACCTTCAAACTCGTTATCAACTTTCAACCTCCCTTCTAAAGAATCAATTCTCTTAGAAAACGTCTTTCTTTAAAGAAGCTTAAAGGAGATTGTTTTACAGATAAGGGGTAAAAATAAAAGTTAAAAAGACAGCTAAAAATGCCTTATTTGACAAGGATTTTCGACTTCATTAAACTTTAGGTTTAACAACTTAAGATTAGAGGAAATATTCACACTACGAAAATTGAGCTTATATATGGCTTAGGCCTAGACTCTAGAGAGTAAGGAAGCTGCTACTAAAATAAGTTTACAGCCAGAGAGTAAGCTGCGTATGGTTGGGATCAATGTTTGACATTGGAATACAATCGATCTTTTGACTTATTAGGCAAATCGATGGATTTTGCCTTCCTTTTAATAGTTAATTAGACTAAGGGATATTATCGCAATTATTATACACCAGTGTGATATTCCTTTGTCCCAAAGTACATTCGATCAAATATCCCTTTGTCTTAATAGTAATTTCGACTAAGAAATACATACTATCTTTATATATTCCTTTGCCTAAATAACTATTATGACAAAGGGATAGTTGATCCAATGTACTTTGGGACAAAGGAACATCACACTTCTGTATACAATTTTAATTATATCCCATTTTCTTAATAGCTAATTAGACTAAAGGATTTATCAATTTTGTATACACCAGAGTGATATTCCTTTGTCCCAAAGTACATTTCATTGGACCAAACATTGCTTTGTCTTTAATAAATTAGACTAAGAAATATAATACAATCTTTATATTATACTCCTTTGTCTAAATAACTATTAAGACAAAGGGATATTTAGTCCATTGTACTTTGGGACCAAGGAATATCACACTTCTGTATATAGATGAAATATAAGGTCACTTTTATATTATACATAGACGATATCTGGAAAACGTTTTCTCTCAGCTATCAATAAATCGATGTATCGATTTTGTTATCGTATTACCTACTTGAATGGTTATCTTTCGATATTAAGGATGGCGATGTTTTGTTTTCTTTTTACGCGTTTAGAAAGTACTTAATTTATTACAAAAAAGCAACTTTTTAATGTGACTTTCCGTGTTTATGCATCTATGTCGTAGGTTTTTACCTATCACTAGGTGTTTTCTCCCACCCGTATATCCCCTCTTTAACATTAATACCCGTATGTTCGTGAGTGGAGATTTTATATATTTTTAAAAAAAACAACTTTTGACCTAACTCGTAAAACCAATGATATATATATATATATATATATATATATATATATATATATATATATATATATATATATATATATATATATATATATATATATATATATATATATATATATATATATATATATATATATTTATACCTAAGTTCTAAGAATTTCAACGGGAACACTTTAAAAAAGAACCGATCAAAATCGGAGAAAAAAAATAAAGAGGGTCAGATACGACGTATTTACCAATCTGGTTCACACTACCCAATTTTTGTCCTACTTATAGCGTCCACGTTATAGGGTCTAAGTTGAACCAACCTTTATCCTCTACTCTATACTAAATATATATAGTTTTATGAACGTTTTTGCCTATATTACTTGTACTTTTGACGGGAATTCTTTTATATATGTGTATAGTGTATACATATATATAAAGGTGGTGTGTATTAAACACAAACAATTATAATTTTCGGTTGAGCTTATTTCTTATGAACTAAAAAAAACCAAAACTAATAAATGTTTAAATATTGTTTTTTACCAATGTAGAAAAACCTGTTATTTGTTGTTACATTTTTTGAAATTTATTATATTTTGCTTAAGATAAACTTCCATCAATCATCATAGTGTCAGTTTAAGAAAAGGGTATGTTAGTGCCTTCCGGAGATACCCTGGAAGAGGTATTACTTTAGTGCTCTTTTAACCCGTTTAGGTAAAATGATGTGTAAAGATAGATTGGAGACTAAATTTCAATATTTTTTTTAATCGTTTATATATATTTTTGGAAGCGATGAAGGCTGACTGGGACCAAGTGTGTAGAAAGCCAGAGGTTTTTCCTAATAGAGTTCCGACTGGGTCATCAATCAGTTTTGATTTCATTTTCCACCGATATGTTTCCACCCACTGCTACACCGGAATATTTTTTCATTAGTGAAAAACATGGGAGGATTACTATCTCCATTCAATATACCTCATCGAATAGCTCTTGTGTTCACTGTTCTACTCCTACAATGTTGAGGAAAGGAACGACCCTTTTTTTTTATCAAACCCGTTGAAATGCCGATTTTTAAGCAAAGTTTTTAATTTTTCACTCCGCTCTACAGATAAAGAATATAAGTAATCCGCTACATAATTTTAAACCCCAGAATCATAATTCTGTCAGATTATATATCGTAGAAAGGATTTTATTATTTTTTATTTTTTTTCGTTATCTGGCTTTGAACAAATCTTAAATAAATCCCTTTTCAGATCGAATTCCTATTTATAAAACTTCAATATACGTTATTTTAATAAAAACTGTTTGTATAATCTTTAATATACTTCAGTTTATTTTGTAACAACTGCAGCTATGTTATATTTTTGGTTTGAGCACATCATTCGGTTATCTTCATTTAACTGATAAATTTTATATCTTCTTATATTCTTAAATATAAATAAGATCCCTGATCATTTCTTCTTCTTTTTCGCGGCTACAATCGTCAACCATGTTCCACAAGGAAACATGGTTGACGAATGATCAGGATCTTATTTATATTTTAGAATATAAGAATATATAAAATGGACGACATCCAATGTAAATTATGACATTTTGCTCCCATTTCTTAAGAGGTACCTTAGTAGTGACGTTTATCCGACTATAAGCTGAACTCACCTAAATCCATCACTGTGTCCAGTTGTGGTAAGAAAGACCAGTTATTTCAGCCAGATAAGTTTCTTCGCGTCAACATCTCGAGATGTTGTGTCAAAATTTGAATATTTTGACACTGTGAAGATGCTTCCAGCAGTAGAAATAAACATGTCGGACTTCTCACCTTTAAAGACACGTCATCACTATAAATCAAAGACTGTAATCTTTTCCTTCTCATGTGCATCACCCTAAACTAAACGTTTAAACTTCATAGAATGTGACTCAATTACTTTCATTCAGCTGACAGTGAAGAGTTAGTAAATGTTGATAAATGTGAAGGCTAGACAAAGTTACCCTTGCAGCCTTCAATTACATAAACAACATTAGAATGTACACAAGGACAGAAAGGGGAGGTGAGCTAAAACGCATTTACAAAGTGTCCGGTGTATTAGTACCAAGGCCTAAAACATTTATTAGGGCGAAAACATGCTAGGTTTAAGGAAAGGGATAGAGACTGTAGGGCTGGGGTCCCCATTATCCTCGTCTGCTAAGTACTGGACAAACTATCCCTTAGCCCTTGGCAGTGGGGGCAGCTCTGGGTTCTAAAGAGCCTTAGTTCTATACAGAGCCTTTAGGCATAGAGGCACTAAAACCTTCTCTCTGACTTATTACCTCCCTAATAAGGGTTCTCTCTCGTCCTCTTTATATATAAGGTTATGTTTCAACTCAGTACCGACTAACTTGACTTAAACATCCTTTTCCTATTCGTCGTCCTGTACATTTTCCGTATTTTTTGCGACCCAAAAATTAAACTTTTTTAGATGTAATGCAAATGAGGATCTACTGAGGATATTACGTTTATTAAAAGAGATTCATTTTTAACAACTTTTCATCTGGCCATCTGCTGTCCAACAACTCGCTTTCTTCTAATGTAAGAATTCATTTCAAGAAATGTAAACAATTAATTAATCTTCTGGATACCTATTGTCTTTAACTAGCATTCTTATAATTCAATATATTTTGTTTAACACTTTATAGAGAAAGTAGGCTTCTTACTCTAGAACAGCACCCTTCTTGAATATTAAATCTCGAAGTTAATGGGTATCGTTATGATTTTGCTCAAAGCATTAAATACAAAGGCATACTGGTCTATTACATAATGGTTATTGTTGTTTTGGTTGGTGGCTGTCTCGTCCGTAACTATATTCTTTCTTTGACATAGGTTGGGAACTCATTTGCACTTCAGTGTAAAAAAAAAAAAAAAAAAAAAAAAAAAAATCATCTAAGTTGTACATGTTAATTGAATTCCGCAAGCAAAAGCGCAAAATTGTTGTTGTGAAGTATGTTATCAAAAAACAACAATAGTCTGCCAATTAGTGTGGCAAATAGCTGCCTCACGTCCTATTTCGAATACTTTAATGATTTAATAACCTATTTTTGTAATTTTATTTAAAAACTATAAATCGGTCAAAATTGTTATGATTTTTTTTTACATGTATTTAAGTATCATTTTAGCAAAATTTATAGAGCATACACGGTTGAAATTAATCTACTTTCGACAAACCATCCAAATTTCATAAAAAGCAGATGAGTACTTTTTAAGATGGAGTAATATTTAAATGTATGTTTGTGTGCATGTGGTAGAGAAACAAATGGGCCCAGAAGATTCAATGTTATATGGAACCAACAATAGGCTAATTATGACTTAATATCAATTTTTTAGAAAAAAAACAAAAAAAAACGGAACGCTAGTTTTAAACAATATGTTGGCATACGCAAAAAAATGAGTGACAGACTGACAGAATGACACGGAAACAAAATTTTCCACTGATGTATAAAACGGATTTCTGTCCCGGAATTTTTGAAATCGGAGACAAAAATTGTTCAATCTTAAGAACGACCACATAGCATCCGTTACCTTCTGTAAACTCGGAAGCAAAATGCTCATCTAAGTTGTGTATTGTTAATACAATTTCGCGAGTGAAAGCGGTAAATTGTTCAGTTTGTTATAGAAAACAACAAAAGCTAATATTGAATAGATCTTATCTAGAGTTATTTAATAGGGCCAAGTTTTATCGATACCAAGTGCAATATATTATTTTATTGGCGGACTGTTTCGCTAGTGGTGACTATGGTACCTTCGCAATGATTAACAAGGTGACTCGAGGTCGGCTATAAGCAACCCTTACAACTAAAGACTCGGTTCTTCAGTAAAGGTTCTAAGGGAATAACTGGATCAAAGGGAAGTCTCAGAGGTTTAGAGTAGCGATGAGTTGAAGACCGTCTTAGTAAATAAATTAAAAATTAGGGAAGGAAGTAGGGGTAAATCAAAAAAGTATAAAGATTCCGTAAGAAACACTAAAAATTATAAATGAGTTGAATTATTTATAAAAGTGAAAGGAAGTAAGGAATTCATAGAAATGGTTTAAAAACTAATCAAATATAGTCTGTGAGTCTGGCAGGTTGAATGAAATAATTCAATTTACCTGTTCCTTAAAAGTAAAAAAAAGAAAATACTAAATTAACACCAGTCTTCGATGAAAACCAAGCTGGTCCTTGTTTTACATTTTTTTCATTCTCATATTATACGTAGTGTATGTAGAAAGGAAGTATTTTTATTGTGATTACCCTTAATAACCTAGCGTTGCCATATGGCAACTGCAAAACCCTCTCCCTTTATTATTGTCTGGAGAGGTCCAAGTTAATATTGAACTTTTTTAATGTAAATATTATGTCAAAAGAAGGACTAAATTTATTTTTCATCATTAGATTTATTTGTTTTCTGCAACACGTATGTGACAAGACAGGTTTAAAAAATGGGTTATTCCAAATTTGTGACACGGAAAGAATTTTAATTTTTAAATTAATTAATTAATTTAATAATTTTATTATTAGTAATGAAACTATTAGAATGAAGAATGATTAAAAATATAAAATGATTGCAGTTTCACAAAATTTAATTTTTCTGCCCTAAATTGAGCGTCAATTTGAAAGTTGCTACGCAAGGACGCGATATGGCAACGCTAGGACATTAGCCTTACAGTTTTTTTTTCTAAGTCTTAATTTCATTCAGTCATATTTATAAACAAAGTTTTGATGTTTTTTTTGCCTAGTGTTCATTTATTTTTATCATTTTCTAAATATTTCTCAATTAATCTCAAAATGTTGTAGTTATTTTTGTCGAATAAGTATAATTAGTAGCCAATAGTATTGGGCTTTTCTTTTAAAAATAATATGTCTATAATAATATCTATTTTTTTTTAATTACAATTGAATAATACATATATATTTTTAAAGGTAATAACAAAAACACATGTATAAAACAAAAAATAAAGAAATAATTACATAATTTTACAGATAAACAACATGAAACATAATAAAAATAATAAAATTTTGAAAAAAAAATTAAATTTACTTTTTCGTTCTTTTAAATAAATTTAGTATTTTGTTAGTATTATTTGTGCTTTTTTAACCTACAATTTATTTTACATACATTTTGTAAAAGAAATTATTAAAACATTTACTGAAAAAGAAAAAACTGTAGGGCTAATGTCCTAGCGTTGCCATATGGCAACAGCCCAAATTTGGGGTGACATTTTTTAAATTTTTTTTTAACATTTTTTACATATTAAGGGACCTCTTAACTGGCAAAATCCCCAGAAAAAAACCAAAGAATTCCCCAAAAAAATAATTCGGGCAGTTAAGGGTTAAGCGAAAATTTGATTTTGAGATATTGCTGGATTCACACGATTTAAGAAAAATAATTGAAGAGGAAATGCTGTTTAAGTTTTGTCGAATCGATATTTTTAGAACAAGCTAATCTTTTTTTTAAATTTATTCTATTTGAGTTTGTTTCTCTTACCGCTTGGAACTCTAATATGTACTGTGAACATGAAATTATTAATCGGCAGAGGAACTGCCAATAAAATAAATGCACAATAAATGTAAAAAATCAATTTTCCTAGGTCCAGTTAATCATATCAAATTGCTGTTCTTATTTTTCCTATGTAATATCCCCAGCAGAAAAATGGTGTGGAAAATTAAACAATTTCCTTAAGTGTTATATATTTCTGTAATCTACTCTTCTAAAACTTTTTTTTTAATACCCCACTAAAAATTAATTTTATTTGCATAACATAAATTATCCGCCATTTTGGATATGAATGGATAATAATTATGAGCTCGCCATATTTTTCCTGCATGCGCGTAAAATAAACCGTTAATACTGCAAAGTTTCATAATTTTATCTCTTTTGATTCAAAAGTTATTGGGAATGTACAAGAATTCCCCGATTTTAAAAATTCCAAGACAGAAATCCGATTTAGGCATCAGGGAACATTTTTGATCTCGCGTCTGTCTGTCTGTTTGTCAGTCTTTGTGTCCGCGAATCATGAAACGTGCGGCGATAACTTGAGTAAATGTCGACCGATTTTAATGAAATTTAGTAGACGTGTTTACTTTACCAATGCCCAGAATGAGTTCGTTGGACAACGTTATCCGTCCAAGCGTTCACGCACAACGTTCGCGTAAACGTGAACTTCAAATTTAAAATTGGAAATTTATGTCGGGTAAAATATCAAACTTCATCTATTTACTGAGACAAACATCTTTTTTCAAATACAATTTTTTAGTAAAACCAACATCGACACCGCTATGAAGTGTTGAAGATCGCTAAAAATTATTAATAGTTTTTACATAATAAACTATAAAATAATAAAGTAATATAACATTAATAAAACAATAAAGTACGTGATAGGATGCGAGGGAGCTATGTGCCACACTAATTGGCAGTCTATTTTTGTTGTTTTACTTTTTTTTTCTCTTTAATTGGAGAATGGAATGGACAAGTTTTTAAATTTTTGGAAATGTACCATGGTGAACCAGCTATTTGGGACCCAAAACATCACACTCAACAGATAAAACTAAAGTCAATATTTAACATAAAATAAACAAAGTCGAATATACTATTAAAATACAATACTAAGTTTCAAAAAATTATGTTTTAAAAATGATAAACAAGTGTAATTTTAAAATTTTTGTAAATGGATGACCCGAAAAATAAAAATATTCGAGAAGAGGATCGAAAAGTTTCATTCAGGTTAGCGTCAACACGAGAAAGTTGGAATTGAACCAACTTTTCGCGCGTCAAAATAAAATATTCATAGATTAAATATGACGCGCGACAAAAACATGTGGTATGAGCCGGGATTTAGATGTGTGGATTTTTTTTTATTTGGACGTAAATCACAGAATTATCTGATGTTAATTCTTAATACTTAAAATTATTACAAGTTCACATAAACTCTTCTCAACATAGTATGGAATTTATTTCAAGCAAATCCTGAATTTAGTTTACTCAAAATTACACTTACCCTAGTTCTTTATTAACTAAAGCAACATAGAACGTATCAATTTGGGACCTATCATATATACCAATTGGAGTATGAACGAACGAACCCCTTTTTACGTGAAACTCACAACCATTTTTTTATTAACACCTATATCTTGAAAAGTACTTATCCAATTTTTTTTTTTAAAAATTGATGGTTAGTCGAAAGTAGTCAAAAGATGGATCCATACTAATTATAACAGTCTGCGCAAATTTAATATTAAATACTAAAAAAATGAATGTAACACTGAGAATCGTAACAGATCCAAATTTCATGTGACCATTTATCCATTAATAGAACGCGATAAAGTTGTGTGGCACACAAATTGACAAACAATATTTGTTTCAATTACTTTTTTGTGGTTTTATAATAATTTAAAGCATAGCAAGTTAATTGTCTTAACTCATGACCATATCGATTTGTTTTACTCTATTTTTCTTCAATATTTTGATGATTTATTAAATATTGTTCGAAGTAAACTTTTTATATCATTCGTCTGTTTGATTGCCAGTATAAAAATAATGTCCAAAGAATTATATAGGTAACGTTTGAAGGAGAAATAGAACAGAAAGGCAATTTGATAATGGTTCAATATTTTCTATCGTAAGAACTCGTTGGTCTCTGTATTGGTAAGATGTAGGAGGCTTATATAAGTTAGATCTCTATCGACAAGAGAGGAAGCGAGGTAACTTTGTGGGGATTGAAACGTATCAATCTCTGGAACATGTTTCCAAGAGGAGGGTGGAGAGAGGGTAAGGGCCAGAGCGAATTGAAAATTTGGCCGGACTTGTAAGGGGGTATAAAGTACAGGACGCGAAATATCTTCTCCCTTATAGGGGTCGTAGAGGGGGTGACGGAGATAACCGAACAGAACCGGCGGAAATACACGAATCCAAGTAAAAGGGGTTAGAGTAGGGGGGTTTGAGAGGGATGTGAGGGGGTGGCAATCTCCCCTCTTTTTGATAACTCGGTGCCCAGAGCCCCAGAGCTAGAGGATTCAGTGTTCCGCTGGACTCTGAACAGTGAGTTTCGCACGAATCTCGGTTCGCTCCATTCGACGGTCATTCTCACGCCGTTATCGCTACAGAAAAATATACCTGATAAAAATTTACGTATTTTTCGAAACACGTAAATACGACAATACCAAGCGCTAAACCGAAAGCAAATAATTAAAAAATATTCTTTTTATTAAAGTAAACAATCATTTAGTGTTTTTTTTATGTCATACAATTTTTAAAAACCAGTGTTGCTTTTTTTCTGTTGAAACCTAAAATTTGATAATTTTCCCTTCGAAAATTTTACAAATAAAAAATCAAAAATTATCGTTCCAACGCCGAAAACGTTAACCGAAATCGGTTCAACAATTGGAAACAAGCTGAAATTTAGAGGTTCGCCTCTAAAGCAGGAAGTTATTTACAAATATCGGACATTATTGGACAGCATTCCATGGTTCGTATTTTTTTCATATAGGATGATACATTTATTCGATAAGTCTAAATATATAATTTTACAAATGCCTTTTTAACAATAAAGTTAGTTAGCAATTATCATCACATTTTGGTCATCAACCACGAATTTAGAGGTGAAGGTGTTTTTCGTATTTAAGTCCCAATTGTATATTATTTACTTACCGTACATTACTTAATTTAATGTAATGTTTTTACTCTTACTTATACATCAAAAGTAACTAACTAAGCTTAATTATACACTGATAATTGTTTGGGACATTCCCCCATTCCCCCTCATATACAAAGTTGTATGTAAATTAATTAATTATATATATTTTTTCCATTTTTTTCAATTATATAATATGTGTATAATGCTTTTAATCGAATTAACTTTTTAGGCCTTGTTCAGTGTGAGGGATGATTTATATACAAATTTTAATGTTATTGACATTGTTTATTCATAAACAAATATGTTGTTCCTTTTAAATATTTCATTTAAGAATTTGAAAAAAATCGTTCATAAAACATCGTACTTTGGACATTGTATTTTTAATATCGTTTTGTTTGTATTCTCGATCTGACAGTCTATTTATTTTGAATGAATGTTATTATGAATTTAGTGAATCTAAAATTCTTCTTTGTCTTAGCGAGGTTGTTCATTTAAATTCTTAAAATTTTCTTGACTCATTTCCCCTTCTGTCTTATTTAATATTAGAATAGTTAGCATTTGTAATGCATTTTTTAATAGGAGATTGTCAGACATTGTTTTTATCTAAAAAACTGACCTTTCTGTATGTATTTAATCCAGAATATAGTTTATAAATTCAATTATTTTACCATTAAGTACACTCCTTATCCGTATTAAATAAATAACTAAATTAATAATTATAAATCTTCCTTATTATAAGCGTTATTGAACAAATAGTATAAAAGTATTACAAATATTATTGTTTCCGAGCTTACTAAAGGTAACGGAAGCTATGTGATCGTTCTGAAGAACGTAAATATTGTATGTCTCCGATTTCAAAAATTCCAAGACAGGTCCATTCCATCCGTTTCAGACATCAGGGAACATTTTTTGTTCTTTGTCTGTCTTTCGATCTTCTCTCTCCATTTTGCGAACCAACATATCTTAAAAACTACACGTTCAATTCTAATGAAATTTGGATGGTAGACCTTAATTAGCCCATTGACCAATACAACTTTGAATCTTCTGCACCCATTTGTTTCTTTTCCACATGCGGACATACATTCATTTATTTACAACTATATCTTCAAAAGTACTAATTTGATCTTTATAAAACTTAGTTAATTTGTCGAAAGTAGCCAGGAGATAGCCCGAGATCCATCTATATCGTCTGCAGTCTTTAAATTTTGCTTAATTAATACTGGTTGTAATAGCATAAAATCAGTAAAGTATACCTAATAGGACGCGAGGAAGCTATGTGCTACACTAATTGGGAGACTATTTCTAGGGTATTACAATTTATTTTTAATAGAAAGTGATGTTTCAGTTTAAAATTGGGTATATTGTATATTGAAGGGATTTTTTCAAGTGGGAAAAATTTAGTATAATTATAATGGTAATTAGTAATGGCCAGAGGTTTGGATCGATTTCTCAAGGTCAAGGATTATTTTTGTAGATGAAGGATTATGTTTTTAGCAAACTTTAATTAAAATGTTGAATATTAATTATAATTAAACACGATAACCCATAAAAACTAACCAATAGTTACTCCAGGAATAATTAAAGGTGTTACTTACATTTATGAGAATGTTGCATACTTGAATTATTATTCAAATGTTTATTATTTTGCTGTTAGATTATTTATTGTTTATTATTATTATATTGTCTGTTATTTATTACCACCTTTATTATATAGATTCTTTTAATTAAAGTATAAATTTAATATAGATTGATAGACATACTCATTTACTTGGTGGCACATCCATAATTGGGTAGCTAAGTTAATTAGTAAAAGGGATATTAAGTCAAAAGAACTTATGGGCAAAGGAACATCATATTTCAGTATTTATAGGTAATATCATTTAGTAATTTATTCTAATTAACTATTAACACAAGGATATATATTATATATAAGGAGGTAACCAAGTAAATTAGTGCCGATAGATAAAAAAAAATAAATATCATAAACATCGGCCTAAGCCATGGACTGTACCATGGAAAGTGTAAAGTATATTCATAGACATACCTATATATATTATTTTCGTTTATTTCTTTTATTTATTATCGTTGAGCTCAGTACTTTGATTTCGAACTGTTTTTACCTTGAAAATAAAAGAAACAAAAGGCAAAATATTTATGTTACTGACATAATTTCTATAAAAATATATTTATTTATTTATAAATTATTTGACTTTTATATTTATTTATTACGACTGTCGCAATGATAAGAAATTATTAAAAATTATGTATTTAAATAAATATTATTTTTAATTTATCCTGTTCAAACAAAATCTGTCCAAAAAAATCAAGACAATTTGAATAAATTGGCTTAAATAAAGGTAAATACATATAATAATTTACTTTAACCCCCTTCCTCAAAAAAAGAGAAAAAATGAACTCTAATTTATTTGTGAACATCGTTTAATCTGATTTACTTTTGAGCGTAATAAATTTTCCTTTTATCGTAAACATTCTCTCTTCTTTATATCGTTATATATTTTATTTTAACTATATATAACGTTAGTTTAATATATATTTTCCTTTTCCCCCTTTTTGCTTTATTAATGTGTTTTTAACTCTTTTGCCTAAAGGCTACAGAAATAAATTACCAGTAAATCACCATCGAATAAATACTTGTTTTTAATCAATTCAATTGTGATTTTTAGGGTCCGTAGTCAAAAAAGAGGACCCTTAAACATCCCTGCGTTTGTCTGTCTGTTTGTCACGCACCTGATCTCCGAAAGTATCCAGCGCAAAAATTTGAAACTTTGCACTCTAATTATACATAATTAGATCACAGGAGAATTTTAGGGAAGTTCTAAAAAGTCATCCCTCAAAAACTAGGAGTTGAAGTTTAAGGGGTTCAAATTTTTTGTCCAACGGAAATGCATCATGTGGGGTGTTGATGAAAGAGGAAAATGCCCTGAGTACAAATAAATATTTGGTTTTAAAAACCAAATTCATCTCTGCACCATGTGTCCTTGAAAATTACGTTTTTATGTTCCCCCTCTATTTTTTTAACAAATCTACGAAAAAATTCATGATTATACCTTGTCAAAATAGTATTTTTAATGATTTCCTCACATAATTGTCGAGAAAAGAAATGTTTCTTCTCTTAAAATCTTAAAAATGTGTCTCGAGAAAAAATACTTTTATATGGTCACTATATCTTGATATGGCTTGGCCGATTATATTAGTTTACGAACTCACCCTATTTTTAAAATTGCCTACAACCCCTATTTGTGTGCTCTAAGCATTATACATGAGCATTTTATTTATTTTTCTTGTGTATATTTACAATCTTCAAGCTCAATATTCAATAAAGACCAATCACTCATTTTCCGGAATAAAATTCTAATTCTTTAGTTTTAAAAATCTTTACTAGAAAATGCTAGTAGTGCAAGTTATAATTTTTTTAAATGTTTTAACTAATTTGAATGGGTGGTTTTTCCATTAAGCTTAAGAGGCTAAAAAATACTTTTATATGGTTGCTATCTTGATACGGCTTGGCCGATTATGATAGTTAACGAACTCGCCCTATTTGTTAAATTGCCAACAATTAATTTTTGTGTTCTCAAAGCATAAGTTATAAGTCAATTATTCATTTTTAAATTGTGTTTTTAAAGATCTTTATTCTTTAACTTCTTTCTTTATGTTAACTGGGATTAGATAAGGGTTGCAAACATAACATTTTTTCGTTGCGAATTATGCTGATTAATTGACAATAAGTGCAGTTTAATCAAAGATTGATTTAATTAATCGGTTATCGTCAAAATCATGTAAATCTAGTTATATTATCGTCTAAAATCACGGATAAAACAACTACGGTAAAGCTAACTAAGTTTAATTACACATTGCTTTTGGGCCAAAATAATAGTAAAAGAGATAAAAAATCTGTACCACTAACTCGGACGAAACATTCTCATAATATATAATTACTTTATTATAATTATCTAATTTAATTTATTTATTATCAAAATAAACAGTTCAAATGTGTTCAATTATTGGTTTTTTACATTTTCATTTTCAATTCAGTGGAGACTAATTTATTATCATCAATATCGCCGAAAGTATATGTCCCTCAGGAAAACGGCTTTTATGGTTAAACTCGTATTAAAATGGACTACAAAATAGAATTATTGAATCAAAACCATCGGATCCGTTTACATATGATATTTAGGGGTTTTTTGGGTGGTGGGGTTTCAGGTCTCCAAATTGCCTAAACATAAAATTCATTTTTACTTTCTCATATAAAGAGAAAGTATTGTGTTGGCGCGAAAATTCGATTTTGAGATTTTGATGGATTTACACGTTTTGAGGTCCCCTGAGTCCAAAAAAGTGGTTTTTAAAAAATGTCTGTCCGTCGTCTGTCGTCTGTCGTCTGTCGTCTGTCGTCTGTCGTCTGTGCAGACGCCTGGAGCCTAAACTACTGGGCCGATTTTGACGAAATTTGGCATACATGTTCAGAAAAATCATACCCCGAGGCGAAATCGAGAAATGAATTTTAGCTCTAAATTTGGGGGCGCTACCCCCCAAAAACTCTGAAAAAACGTGAAAAAAAAATATTTCTCGAAAACGGTTCCGACGATTTTGATTAAAAAATTCTAAAATGTAGTCCATTTAAATACGAATCTAACGATATAAGCCGTTTTCCCGGGAAAAATCTAGTTCCTGAGAAAATAGCTTAAAACGCGGATGGAGAGAGCCCGGGTTCGATTCCCCGCGCAGTGGAAGTTATTTTTATGATAAATATTCATGAAATGTTCAATAATAATTAAATGTACATACGAAAATTAATAAATAGAGGTAAACTGAGCGAAGAAATTATAAACTTGTATATGAGAAAGTTTGTCTGAGTTGTCTCGGACCGATTTTTTCGTTTTCGCCTCGGGGTATGATTTTTCTGAACATGTACGACAATGTCAAATTTTAATCAGCTCAGTAGTTTAGGCTCCACGCGTCTCTGCACACACGATACCTTAAAACGTGTAAATTTATATTATAAAATTAATGTTTTGTCTCTTGGGCCAATCTTTACAGTAGGTATGGGGGCACTTGAGACGGATGCAGAACCCGCAATTCACTTTACCAACAAGTCGAATTTGTAGCGATAGCGAGCAAACTCTAGATCTCGACCATCGGATACCAAACCCGCATTACTCGATTATTATTAATTATATTAATTAATTATATTAACTAATTACTTTAACTACATTAATTATTTTATTTTTTTACGACTGGAAAAATCCGAAAAGTTAAAAATGATTATTTTTACCCCCCTTAAAACATTAAAGATTGTAGACGTAACTTTAAAGTTTTGTTAGAGGCTTATTTCTGCTAAAAGGTTTTTCGTATCGAAAAGCAGATTGCAACTGATTTTAAAATATCTATATCTTTTGTCCTATGACTTTTTCGGTTCTACCTTAAATAGAGCTACATTTTATATTTTGAAAAAATGACTTTGAGCTCTTATGGCGCCCGCAATTGTTGATCGATTTAATTTCTATTTGAGGCGTTTAATCCTCACACTTTGCTCTTTAAATCAAGTATTTAATATTTTATTAATTTGTCCTAGAACCAGTGTTATTAAATATTTACTGGTAAAGCTGCCGTATTTAAAAGAGACTGTGGTAATTAAATTAATGCACCAATGGTTGATGATGGTTCCATGACTTCCCAGTCTGATTGGTTTTGATTGGCTGACTGCGTTTATTTTATCCTTTTTTTTAGCATTGTTATATATTACTACATGGCTTGGTTTCGATTGGCTATTTTTTAAAAATAAATAAATAGACTCTAACTACGATTTGGAGAGTACTATTTTCTTAGGGATGGAATGAATTATATGTAATACAGTCTTGATTCTATTCCTAGAGTGATTTGAAAACAAAACTATTTAGTATTTCATTTAATTACTAGGCCTACATCATAATAGGAACCATAGCCACTTGTACCTAGCATGAGCATGAGAGGGAGGTAAAGGATGGTCTATAATAATACCTTAAAATCTACTGCCCTCACAATACTTTCTCTTTATATATATGCTAGGTATATATGAGAAAGTAAACAATATGAAGTGAGTTTCTTTTACTAATTTAAATAGTAACGATATAATGGTAAATTAGAAATTGTTCCTTGTAGCATTCAATTCAGCAGTGGTTGGGTCCATTGAGGAAATAAAAACACTTTTGCAATATTTCGACCCCTCCTTGGGTCATTCTCAAGCTGGAATCAAAATTTATTTAGATGTTAAATTTTACAATTATAAATATTCTCTGGACAAGACATTAAACATTTTTTAAAGATAATGATTACTACTACTTTTAAGATATAAAAATTGTTGGTTTTACTAATCTGATTGACTAGAAGTTAACCTACATTATATTACTTATTTTCAGAATAATATTAATTGAATCCTTGCTATTCTCGTCATTTCTTCCTAAAATAATAAAAAAAATTTGGTATTGGTCACATGTTATGTAGGTTATTGAAAATATAGGTTATTTAAAAAAAAAACCAACAATATAATGGTTTAACATGACTGTAGATCAATTGAAAATTATTTTCCATTGAAGAATCTTTTTATTCTTTTAAAGTACTTAAATTAAAACTTTTTTATAGTCTTTTTGTTCAATCTAGTGTCTCAAGTCAAATATATAAAATAAGAAAGTCTCCGTCTCTTGGCTATAAGGTGGATTTATCAGTGGGTAAACCTATGATTAATTTAAATGAATCACAACTAGTATTAATAGACTGTTAAAGCATATGCCGGTTAAAACGACTTTAATGAAATCAAAAAATAATTCTAGCTGTGTTACCTCTTGTTAAAGTTTTAAGAATGATCAAAGTTTTAATACTATTTTTTAGGTTTTTTCTTATTGAAAGCGTACATTTTTAGGCACTTCTTTAGATTGTTACTCTCCTCATAAAAAAAATAGAGGGGAGTAACAATCTAAAGAAGGTGTATGGAATATTCTTCTTTAGACTGTTACTCCCCTTATAAAAACAGAAGTGTAATATTCCTTTGTCCCAAAGTAATTTGGACTAAACATCCCTTTGACTTAATTGTTATTAAGTCAGTTTTTTATATTCTAATAAAAAACATAGGGGAGTGACAATCTGGAGACGTACCAATTTTTACATTAAGTTAAATATTATTCTTAAATTAGATTATAAATTAACGAGAGTAACTATTATAGTCTAAATACCCTTACATTCGTCTTCATAAAAAGATGTAAGAAATTACTTATTATTCGATTTTAAGAGAAGAATAGATTCTAGTAATCTTTAATACTGATATTGATAAGGAAAATCATAAAATAAACCCATAATGAAGTGGAATTTGATAATTATATGTAATGGAGGCAACAAACAACCTAGTAACACCATTTATCTCACTTGTTATCAAATTGTTAAGGTCAGTATCTTAGATAACCCTGCACAAGAAGAACTACAATTCTAGCTGTTTCTTTCAATAGTGCATATTTACTATAGTTTTATAATTTACTATAGAATTTATACTACTATAGTTGTATTGTTACTAAAGTGGGAAAAATTAATCTAAATTATATTATATCCTTTCCCTTTCAGTTATAATATATCCATCCAAATTTAAAAAGGTGGTTAGCTACACGGAAAAAACCTTGGTCCGAAACTGCTTGCACTAAATTTTTTTTATTGTGTTTTCCATTTTTTGTTACTTTAAATTGCCAGTTTGTTGGACTGTAAGTCAATTTTACGAACAAGATGGATTTTGAAATCAATCTTATAATATTTTACACTCATGTGAACTTTCGACCAATGATAAGAAGTGATGAAGCTATGGGCCATACATAATGCAGATTTTTATTTATTTATTTTTCTCAGAAAACCGAGGGGTATAGTTAAATTGGCAATTAAATACTCTATGAACTGTTCTTACAATCAGTACAGACTTTTTGAAAGCAAGGGAAAATCGAAAAAAATTGGGCAAGTCAATGACAGCACTGGATTTTGAATACGAGAAGCTCGGGCCAAATATAGGCAAATAAAAATTCCATTGGCCCCTTCCCTCCAACTGGTCTTGCGGAAGCTTTTTCTTTCACATAGGTTGGCCAACCTTAGTGTAAAAAGTTAATTGTAATTGTAAGAATAGTATAGAATTTAAAATGTTTCAATCAAAACCTCGGAACGAGTTTACAGTTAAAATTATATCATGTATATTAAATTTTTATCAAAATCGGTTATACATTAATCAATAAAAAGAAACAGTCTCTCCACGGAAGAAAATACTTGTTTATTTATCAAAGCAGCTTTCGGCTTTTATAAAGCCATCATCAGTGCCTATGAACAAACACTAAGCGTTAAAAAATCTACTAACATGCAACAAAACAGAAAAGACAAGAAAATGAATAAAAGCTAATAACAAAATTAGAGATAAACCACCAAAAAGGTAAGAAAAGATTAACAAAAAATTAAATATGACCATAATTAATCAAATGAGTAAAAGAAATGACAAAACAATTAACAATTAATAAAACAGGAAAACAGTTAAAAATTACAACAACCGAAAATGTAAAAATTATTATTAATTATTATAATCTTATTATTTCTTTGACTATGTCTTTAGTGTTATGTTCATTTTTATCTTTATTATTTAATTATTCTTCCATTTTTACATTTTCGGTTGTTGTAATTTTTAACTGTTTTCCTGTTTTATTAATTGTTAATTGTTTTGTCATTTCTTTTACTCATTTGATTAATTATGGTCATATTTAGTTTTTTGTTAATCTTTTCTTACCTTTTTGGTGGTTTATCTCTCATTTTATTAGCTTTTATTCATTTTCTAGTCTTTTCTGTTTTATTGCAGTTAGTAGATTTTTTAAAGCTTAGTGTTTGTTCATAGGCACTGATGATGGCTTTATAAAAGCCGAAAGCTGCTTTGATAAATAAACAAGTATTTTCTTCCGTAGAGAGACTGTTTCTTTTTATTCATTAAGATGACCCTCATCAACGCTCTTATTTCTCAAGGTTATACATTAGGTTACGCGTTTGCCATCGTTGGTTGACAATCAATAAGCTTTAAGCAAAATCTCAAAATAGTTTTGCTTCTGAGCTTACCGAAGGTAACGGAAGCTGTGTGATCGATATGAAGAATGGAAAATTTTTATATCTCCGATTTCAAAATTTTTAAGACAGAGATCCGTTTCATACATCAGTAAACATTTTTGGTTTCGTGTCTGTCTGTCGCTCAATTTTTGATAACCAACATATCTTAAAAATTACTCGTCGGATGTTAAGGATTTGTATGATAGGTAGTAATAAGTCCCATATAAGTTTCATCCATCTGAGCCCAGTTGTTTCTCTTCCACATGCCCACAAGCATGCATTTATTTACACCTATATGTATCTTCAAAAGTACTCATAAGAATTTTATGAAATTTTGATGTTTCGTTGAAAGTAGGTCGCAGATAGCCCCAGATTAATTACAACCCTCTCCGCTCTTTAAATTTTAATAAATTTATACTTTAATACATATAAAAAATCAATACAAGTTCTGATAGGAAAAATGAAACATAAAATATAAATTTTACAAAATTGGACGCAAGGAAGCTATGTGCCACACTAATTGACAGAGTATTTCTACATCATTGCAATACTTTTCTTTATATAATACTAAATTTTATATGTAAAAGTAAAAGATAGATAAATTAGATGTTTTTAATTATGTAATTTCCCTATGAAAATTGAAGTCAAAATTAGAATTAGGTTACATTATTATTGCAGGAATTACGTAATGAAGTTGTAGTAAGGAAAAAGAGTGTTTATTGCGCGATTCTAAATTGTCTAATGAGATGTGTTAGTGCGAGTTGCTTCATTGTTTGACAAACTAATTAGAACCGACTTCAGTGTTACAGTACCACTTGAAAATCTTGTTGACTTAACCAACAATTTGGGAGTCTTACGTACTCCACTCCTCGTTTCTATTTATTTTTGTCTCTTTTTTTCAGTCCATTTAAAATTTTGTTTCTCTCTTTATCTTCATAATTGTGTGTCACTAAGAAAAAAAATCTTTTTTATCGTAGTTATGAAATATCTCTTCCACTTTTTTAGTTTTTTTTTTTTTGTTTCTAGTTGTATGTGATTTTTAAACATCTTGGTGAGTTTTCAAGGATTTTAAATTTGGATCTGTATATTATTTCGAGAAATGTCTTGGTAAACTATATGTTGAGGGTACGATTAAAAAAACGATTAAGAACGATTTAGTGTATTATAAAAATATCGAGTGGAACAGAGAAAATGTATAACATTCAAGGTTGAGCGTTTAGAACCGACTGAGGTCTAACCCAAGGCAGACGGTAGGGCATCCAGTCAAGGAGGGGGCACGTCCGACCCGCACTCTCGTGGAGCCTCGAAGACACTACAAGTCTTAACATAGCCGCCCACCTTGAAAGGACCCATTTCAAAATAAAAATATGAAGTTAAAAAACAAAAGCTTGAATTACAAAAATAATTAACAATAATACAAAAAAACACAAAAAAAACAAACTAAAATCATGAAGTCTCCCGTAATTCAAAAGGTAAGGCTGACTCGAGTGACTGCACGGTTCCTCCTGGTACCAGCGGCAGTTCCATCTGAGACGATTCTCGTTCTTCCGTTTGGACCGGAGTGAAGTTGAACGATTTGTCTAGGAGAACATCTCAGTGGTAGAAGATTATTCGCCTTGAGAATGGCAAGCGAATCGATTCGAAGGTAGGGTGAACCAGAAGACGATTTAACTTGGGTCCACAAGCTCGATAAATATTTTATCTTCCAGCGCTCCCAAACGTATTTTGTCAGCTGGTTCTTCGTAAAGCACCGGGAGTCCAATTCTGTAGGCAATGTAATGGCTCTGCCAATTGTAAGATGGCTAGGTGTCAAGGGTAAAAGGTAGTTTGGATCAAAGGGTAGGGAAGTAGGGGGTTGTGAATTTAAACAATCTTGAATTGCAACTAATAGAGTATTGAACTGATATTTGAATGATTTAAAAAATACGTTTAACGGACACAACGAATGCGAAAGTACTCCTTTATTAACAATAAAACTAATGTATAGGTTTCGATTAGCATCACTCTTGAATAAAGATAAAATGATTTTATTTGGTTTGAGCCTGCCGCCCACCCTGAGAAAAACAGGTACGTTTAGAAATGGATGGAGTAACTTAAGATTATTATCTATAGATAATTCGATTTCTTCTTCTTCGGTTATTCTTTTGGTTATAGGTTCCGATTGTTCGATTTCGTGTGTTTTGTATATAATACTGTCGCTGGAATGGCTCCTCGCATGACCGAGTATTTTAACAGAAGTGTATTGGTTGTTCGTTTTGGGCGGTTCTAAATTGGAGTCAGCACAAGTTTCGTTTGATGTAGATGTAGATGACTTAAAGGACCACATGTGTAGTTCCATCCCAGCACATTTAGAGAAAGTATTATCATTATTTTCTAAATCCAAATCTTCTTCTGTAGGGTTAACCTCGGGCAGCATGTTATCATTAGAACTTTCGTATTGTATTATCTTGGCACAAATTGGGATCTTTACGAATTTATCATTAGCAGTTTCGTTTCGATTGTTTTCCAAAACTCGATTAGTCTGCTGAATTAGAGGTTTCGATTCTAGGAGATGATTCAATTCCCCATATAATTTATAATATGAATCTTCAAATTTTATTCGAAGTTCAATGTCTTGTCGATTACAATCTACTAGCGAATCATATTGATTCCAGCATCCTTGCAAATTATCGAGGCGTGCTCGTAATTGAAGAAATTCAGCAGTAGTACAGGTGTTAATGTCAATATTTTGTACATATTCGTCAATGCGATTTAATCTCGAATGGAGTATTTCTCGTCTGGACATACCCATGATAGATGGCTCTTGTTTATTAGATTTTACTGTAGGAGGCATTTTACGAGTAATTGAAACAAATTCTAACGAATAAATAAAAATAAAATTAAATAACTTAAAGTGAATAAAATGCGAAAGAGATATTAGAAAAAATAAAAATATAAAAAGTTGTGAAATAATAAAGAGTGAATTGATGATAATAATTGTTACGCGAAGTTAAGTTTGTTTTTAATAAACACAAGGGTCGTTTAAAAGAAATAAGGTTAAATCCGAGATAATCAGAGAAAGGTTTGATAAAATGCAGTATTTTTGTTGAAACCTTAAGATTAAAAATAACATAAAACAAAATCTTAAAAACGAGGAATGAAATGAACGAAGGAGATAGGGAGTGAATAAAGGAAATTCTAGGAATGACACCCAAGACATATATGATTGTGACTCACCGAAGAGGGTAGATGTAAACACCACGAAGCCGTCGACCTCTGGACTCTTCTCTACCTTCCTAACTTCTTTGCTTCCGATTTCCGACGTCCGTGTGACGTGTGACGATGTATTATTACGTGTTAGGTTCACTTGTTACTTCCGATTGTAGAATTAATTTAGTAATGAAAATAAAATATAGCAAATAAGGTAACGGCACATAAAACAACGATAAAAAGTTTTTAACGATTAGATAAAAAATAACGATTTTAAACGTTAGTTTACTAGATATTAACGATTCACGATTATTAAGTAGTATCCTTTGGTAGCTCGATTCGTAATCCGGTCCAAAGTGACCAATGTTGAGGGTACGATTAAAAAAACGATTAAGAACGATTTAGTGTATTATAAAAATATCGAGTGGAACAGAGAAAATGTATAACATTCAAGGTTGAGCGTTTAGAACCGACTGAGGTCTAACCCAAGGCAGACGGTAGGGCATCCAGTCAAGGAGGGGGCACGTCCGACCCGCACTCTCGTGGAGCCTCGAAGACACTACAAGTCTTAACACTATATATAATATATTATGTAGTTAGTTATTTTTTATTTGTGCTTTCACTTATTTAATGGGCTTTTAATGTTATTACGTTTTTACTTTTATTTAGCGTTTTACCGTGGTCGGTAGTTTAATAATTTCAAATACTATTTATTCCACTTGATGGTTCATTTGAGCAAGATCCCGTGTTCATTTGTGTCTTGTTCTTTCATTAGTCATTAGAGAATCAATTAATTGGTTGTATGTTCATTTGTAAACTGATTTAATTGTTCCCGTTTCTGGGTGAGCCGATTATTATTTATTTGATTCTTTGTGACCTGTTCGTTTGTGACTCGTTCATTTGAGATTTATTTATGATTTGTTAGACACTGTGTACAACACGAATTACTCGCTGATACATGAGCTAACCAATACTAAATAATTGACTGGAATATAAAATAATGTAAAAATAACTCTCTATGACAAGGTGGGGCCCTTACAAGTTTAAGTGTAAATAAAGTTAAAAATATGTTATTTAACAGTTTTAAATAGTGTTATACATAATTTAAATTAACATTTTATTATTGTTTAATGCATATAGAGAAATTTGTTGTAAACTTATATCAAGTTTGATCTATGATTTAGGCATGAACATGACCTGGAGATGGTTGAAATATAGCTAATGTTGAATAACTTAGCTATTTTCTCAAACATTTTACTCATACAGTCCACATAAACAGAAGGACTTATTTAATGTGTCTAATGATCATGTGGTGTATAATAGATGGTAACGGAATCCTGAAGTATAAATAGAAATAAAGTTAGAACATAATATGAAATAAAAGGAAATGATAACTACATGAGTTGAGATTTTACATCTCTATGGCTCTTTTGATATTTTTATTTCATACGTTTTTGTTGTCAATAATTTAACTTATTTTGAAATAAGATTGTAAAATGGTGTTTTTGAGATAGCTTAGGATTAAATTGTAGGTAGTGCTGTCATGTGAAAGTCGAGGGAGTTTGTATCTTTAGAAAACATACATTCGATCTACCCTTATTACTTTTCCAGGAATCTCAAATAAAAGTAGTTTCAAGATAAAAGTTCGAGATAAATGGTTTTTGTTCACACATATTACTTTTTATCCATTACTTTAATGATAAAAAACGAGATATTTTCTTTACAAAGAACTTAAATTAATTATAATATGACATTTTATAAATAAATAATAGTGTAAACAAAATATAGATAATCTATATACATAAACAGTGAAACATCCCTCTATAGTTCACTAAATCTGTGGGGGAATAAAATGGTGTCCGCTATTATAAGACCTCTCTATTATATTTACATATTCCGTAGATTCTATTCATAGAAGAGATGTAAAACTAATCAGATTATAACATAAATATTAACCAAATAGTTAATTTGATAATTGATTAGATAAATTTTAATTATTATTGAATTCATCTTTTATTTTGAATATAATTAAATTATTTTACCATCAAAACTGTCATAATAACCTAAAATTATCCTCAGATTATTACATTTTCCGAGAAATATTTATTGTATATTATACATAAATTTGTTACCTGCAAGGTTTAAACGGAAGAATTAACATGAAAATGTGTCATTGTTTAGTTCATTATACTGAGTAATTTCCGGATCAGTAGAGTAATAATTAGTTATAACTTTTGTGATATCCAATTCTTTGGGTTTCGGAAAAATTCAATTTTGAAGAATTATTTTGAGGAAAATAGTCTGTGGTATATATAGCGTCTTAATATTGTTGGATGAATGGTAACATGGGTATATTATATAATAATGTGATTCAAAAAGGACTTGAAAGTGTAGTTCTTTTGATGGCTTTATGTCACAGTGCTACATTGTCCTGTAGTGTGTATAATTGAGCTGTAATATTAGTTGGTTTTTCAAATGATTTTATTCCAATGAATGAGAATTGTTTTGTTTTTGAGTTAAGGGTTATTGTGTAGTTTGTGTTATGTAAAATGTTATTAAGAAAAGTTTTATAATTACAGAATTAGGATATTCAAAATTAATTAATGTTTTGGAATTAGGTATTTACCTCCTAACAAACTAGGCGGCATAAGTAGCTGTGCAAGCACTTTAAACATTTTATTTTGACGATTTTGATGAAATAACAAAATATTTAGATGTTAGCTCATGTAAATGATGCTTGAAAATAAGTCAAAGCATAGTCAAAATATAGTAGTAGTAGATTTAAAATGATGTAGGATATTTGGTTTACATTACATCCCTAACGAAGAAAAAACAATAATAAAGAACTTCGTTCCTACAGGATGTCCCGCGACACCGCACGTATTTTTTGTTAAGATATGGTGATTCATAAAATAGGATGACAGAAATACAGAGACCAAAAAAGGCCCTTTATGGCTGGCTAAAAGTTTTAGAATTCAGAAACAGAAAAACTTCGTTCTTCAATATTATAATAATGCTTCCATTATCTTAGGTAAACTAAAAAGGAAAACAAAAATTAAATTATTAGCGGTATCCACAATTTTTTCAAGAATTATAAACAAAACTAGGCCTGCTCATTGGAGGATACTAATGATACTCTTATTTTGATTATTAATAAAATTATTAAACCTTAATTCCGTTCCTTGATTGAGAAGAGATCTTAAGATAATAGTGATAGTAGTAAGACGGCTAGGACGAACCACTTATTCGAACCTAGCAATTAGGTCGTTATTGGTCCCATTTTTACTATCCCTGTGGTAGTGAGTTCCAGCCTCTTTACACATCATACCATCAACGTGAACGTTCAATACCATGGACGTGCGAGCATGACATTAAGGGCTCATTATTGGGTACAGTATTAGGAGATCATTATTTAGCTATGTAAATCAGAGCATCGTGGCTCGGGATCGAACACATGACCTCGTAGCGCCCTTAAAGTCCATTGATGGCCCAGGAGATGTGACAAGTGATTTAAACTACACGATCACGCTCGCTCTTATCTTAAGAAGATTAAGTATAAGTATAAACCCATCTTAAGTATAATTCATCTTAAATTCAACTCATTTAACTAAATAATTCATTATTAATACTTGTTAAAAAATAATTTAGGATTTTAAAATGGAAAGACATGACCCTTTGTGGTTCTTAAGCTTTATTATACTCTCCTGATATGCATTATTTATGAATGAATTTTGTTTTCTATGCTCGGGGAATATAATTTTGTAGAGTTGATGTAAAGACAAAATAAAAAAATGAAGAGAAGTGGTTCAGTCTAAAGTTTACCCACATAAAGCAAACAGTTATTTCTATTTGCTCAAACACATTTGAATGCCTTTACACAACTCAAATAGCAAGTCTTGAAGAAACTTTGGACTTTAGATCCCTTCACAGCCTAACCTCCCCCTTGTCTCTGTCTCAACTTTCAGCCACAGAAAAAACTTTTTTATAACATATTTATCTTTTTTTTCTCCTTTTTTTAACAGAGACATTTTCTATATCTCTTCTATTCCACAGTGAAAGATAAACCTGATTCAGTATTTTCATGTTTCCCCAAACTTACCATAATTCACTGCTATAATAGAGATTCAGAACATGACCTGATAACATAGACATATAATCTTTTTTTTTTAATGCAACAGGTTTTTTTTTCATTTCTTCTGCGTTTTTTATGGTTATGTTTCTATTTTTCAATCAATTTTACTGTAAACTTTACTTAAATATTTTTTTTCTTCCGTGCTTACCGAAGGTAACGGAAGCTATGTGACCCTTCTAAAGAACGAAAATTATTTGTGTCCGATTTAAAAAATGTCAAGACAGAAATTCGTTTCAGACGTCAGGGAACAGTTTTGTTTCCTTGTCTGTCATGTTGTGAACCAACACATTATAAAAACTACTACTCAGATTTGAATGAAATTTGGATGGTATCATAATAACCCCATTGTTGGCCATAGCCTCATTGTTGGTCCCTTATAAATTTTAATCCTCTGCGCCCATTTGATTCTCTTCTACTTGCGCACAAACATACATTAATTTACACCTTTGAGTTCGAGTATATCTTCAAAAGTACATATCTCATTTTTATGAAATTTGGATGGTTTGTCGAATGTAATCCACAGATAGCCCTGATTAATTGCACCTTTAAATTTTTCTCAATTGATACTTTACTTCATGTAAAAAATTAAAAAATATTGATAGATTTAAAAAAGCGGGGGGGGGGGAATTGAATACATTTGACAATAATAAGTTGTGAAAGCATAATATCATTAAATTAAACGAATTAGGACGCGAGGCTGCTATGGACCACACTCTATTGGCAGACAATTTAGCTCTTTATTTTAAGCTTATCGCAGGGATCAAAGGCATTGTGGTCATTCATAAATTTGTTATATCTAACATATCCTAGAAATATATCCGTTTTAGACAGCAGTGTCTCAACTTTCTAGGATTCAAACTTTTACCAGAAACACATCGGTTGCTTTAAAGTTTTTAATTTAATTTTATCCTTACTTTGCGGCTGCCCAACAAAAACTTTTTATTTAGGAAAATAATTTGTGCAATATTCTATAAAAAGCGATTCAATTTTTTTTAAATTCCCCCCCCCCCCCCCCGCCCTCTCTCAAATATATATTAATTCAATCCATGTCCCTCCATAATTCTTGATATATTTCCGACCAATCTCTCCGACAGCTGTAGAGACGCTAGTCTCGAGATTTGCTACAAACTACAGCATAAATAATAAACAATTAACTATATAACGTAATTACTGTAATGCATGACTGAAGAAGTACTATTACTAGGTAGCCTCTCCACTCAGATAAACTAAGTATATAACTTGTTATTAATATTACTATAATAATAAAATAAGAAACAGATATTTACTATGCCGACACCCTTCTCATTATTATTATACATATCAATGTTTATTATTATCATAGTTTATATTGTGTTCTAACACAATGTATGTGTTTACATAACCGTGAACTTCGGACTACGGCTAAAGTTAAGTGTGCGCAATAAATATGGTAATACCTCAGGTACCACGTGTTATTAATTCTCCAATATTCTAGAGTTTGCTCAAACTTTTATGCTGCTCACTTATATTTTCTTAAGTTTACAAACTCTCTCCTGTAGATAGAAAGATTTGGTATTTTAAAATGGTTTTTTTTTGTAAAAAAAAAAAAAAAAAAAAGTACATATACATATATAAAAACTTTGTTATAAAATTAGGTATAAGTATCGTTATAGCTCCTAATACAAGCGTACTTGAGAGTTGACAGATAGCTGTCATGACCAGCTGTTACATAAAATTTGTTTTTTTTGTTTCTAAAACCTAGTTATTATTAAATTGTTATATTAAATCTTGTTTTCTATTCGTACAGACTCGCCGGAAAAATCTGGATATTTTAGCAGAACTTTCCGGCGAAATTATGGTGTGTAGGTGTAGGTCCTGACCTTTCCGGCTGATAACACTTACATGATAGCTTTTGTAGGCGGGTATATTTCTAAAATTCCGTTTCCAGGCTCAGCTCTGACTCTGCAAAAAGTATCTTATACAGAAATTCCTCTCTCCCTGGAATTTCGCTGGGGGCAATTATCGAAGGTTCATAACTGCCCAAGTTTAAGGGAAATTCGCCTATTCATTTATTGATCGGCATAACTAAGTTTCAATATTTCCCTAACGAACCTTAATAATTTTATAATATAATCTATCGCTACAACTACTTAATATGAGAAATATATTTGATTTACCCCCCCCCCCCCCCCCCCCCAGACGCGCCCATAAAGATTGCAATAGAATAGTGAAGAATTATAAAACCTCTGCACAAAATGAATGTGTTTATTTCTCAAAACTAGTTTTCCGGTAGAAGGCAAAGGAAAAACTCGACGTTGAGTCACATGAGAGATAAAAACGGACCCAAAATAAATAGATAGCCAAATTCTACTAAACATTCAATATATAATATATATATATATATATATATATATATATATATATATATATATATATATATATATATATATATATATATATACATATATATATATATATATATATATATATATATATATATATATATATATATATATATATATATATATATATATATATATATATATATATATATATATTGCATTTTTAGTATAATTTGGCTGACTATTCATTTTGGGTCCGTTTTTGTCTCTCATATGACTCAACGTCGAGTTTATATATATATATTAAAAAATGAAATGTTTTAAATGCTTTGCATTGCAAACCTCCAAAAAATATTTTTCAGGCTATGTTAATTTTTTTTAAAAATAACACACACAGAAGAATATTCTATATAATTCTTTTTTTTTATGTGAGACAATTCAGCTTGGGGTTAACTCTTTGAGAGAATTCTGAATGTTTATAATTTCTTGCCTCTCTCATCCCATGCTCTGCCGGCGATGAAAACGATTAAACTTGCGTGAACAAGAGGATGATAAAATATTTTTTCCCTCCTTGAATAAAAAGTGGTCCACAATGGACCACTTTTTATTTTTTACATTTGAAAAAGAATTTGTATGTTTATATGTTTTTATTAAGATTCTTTGTTTTTATTTTGGTTCGTTGTTAAACAATTATTTCTTTTTTAAAAATCTTTTGTTTTTATTAACTTTTTATAAAATATTTATATTTCTACCTAAAAAGATATATTTATTCGTAAAAAGATATATTTTTACATTGCAATAACGCTTCAATATGGATGCATATATATTTTATCTATTGGGTGTCTGACTATTAGCGTCTGCTACCTTTAATATCTGCAATAACCTGTTTTGGAATTGATAGCTACAGCTTTTGAGACCTAGAATAAAGATTGCTTGCGATGTAAAGCCTATATCACTTGCTATCCTTTTAATAACTTCGTTCCAGGGAAAGAATGACGAACCGGATCATCGTATCAATCAGCTCAATAATTCTTTTTACATGCTTTTTATTAGCTTCACGAGTTTGTCCGGGACCTGTTCCCGCCTACCTAGAAACCTGAAACTTGTAATAATGATGTGTTTTCGTGTAACAATACAATAACAATAGTCAGTCATTAGTTTTATCAACACTTTCCGTTAAATTTTGGTGATATTCAAAAGCATTGTAAAAAAACACGAAAAGTGACAGGCAAGTGAGTAATTTCCATTGAAATCATTCAATTTTAAACGACCAAGATTGCTATGTAGGGTAGAGCAATATTGGTTGAAACCCTGTTCCTCTTAACTTGGGACTAGAAGCCACACACACCGTGTGCCTATTCGGCAAAGACTTCACTGTAGTGTAGAGCAACCTCTGTTTTTTTTTTTGTCATTTGTTGATAATGCCTCACGTTTTTAATTTTTATATGTGTTATTTTTTTATGTATAATATTATTGCATTTTTATTTAAGAAAGACCCAATTACGCTTTTGAAACTTAGTTTTATAAAATATAGACTATAGCTAGCTTTGGTAAGTGGTTATTTTCTTAACTTTATATTTAACTAATGAAGAAGAAGAAAAATATTAAAACAGTGCAGTGGCGGATAATTCAATTAATTTTCAGGAGAAAATGAAAGGTAATGATTCACTGGAAAAACATAATTAACCAGAATCCTTCGTCAATTTATTAATTATTAGGAGAAAATGAAAGGTAATAATTCACTGGAAAAATCTAATTTAGCAGGATCCTCCATTAATTCAAAAAATTTAAAAAAAAATACGTTTTTAAAAAATCATCCAACTGAAAAACAAATTGACTTATTTCTTAAATAATTCTTAGCAATATATACATAATTATTTTATATATATTTCTGAGTTTTATAATGTATAATAGAGTATAGGCATTCGGGGAACTCCATGATTTTAAAAAATCCAATAATTATCTTATTTGGATTTGTGTACACCCAAGAATAATTAATTTACTCTTGTATATTTAATTATTGTTAAATTATTCCATCTACTATCCATTATAGCCTACAGAACGGATGCCACTTAGAAGAGTTTTTACAATGTCTCACTGCTCTCGGAATTGGAATCAGATAATTGATCGGATTTGGAGTTAGGAATTCGATTTATATCTGACATCCACGATCCACTCTTTATTTGTTAATCCAGGTTTACTCCTAACGAATGAACACGAACAGAAACAATCACTCACGATCAAATAGGATCGTGCAAATAAATAACACCTAAGGTTATTAAACATTGACGAGCACGATCAAGCATTTTTCTTTGAAATGCCTACAAGTTATGGATTGTGTTCGGAAGCGTTCAATACCATTTACGAGTATTTGTACCTGTTTAATGGTTTGTTAGTTGTTGCGTCCACACTACTTTGTTCGTTCGATAGGTTTTGCTAAAGTTATTTTTCTTGCTAATAGTAAGCATGATAATTAATCTATTTTTTTTTTTTTTTCATTGTTTCAGGTAAATAATTTGATTCGTTTGTCATTTGTATGGATGCAGTTAGATAAGTAAATTTTATTTATATATTTAATGATTTCTTATTATTAAGTTTATTATTTAAATTGTATGTTCTTCTTATCTAGTTTTCTCTCTGAGTCTTATTACTTAGATTTTAGGGTTTTCCTCAAATAGGGACTATTTTGTTGCCAAGTTTTTTATTCAGAATACCATAATTACATCAATGGACTGTGACTTAAAATTGTAACAATGTCCTTGAGAGGGGGGGGGGGGGCTTAGTAAATAAATAATGAACAATACAAAGGTAGGAACAATAAGTAGAGAAGATAAAAAAAATACTGCAAATAAAGCAGCCTAAAATCATCTATTATATTACTTTTTAATACATATTACTTTTATTTTATGTAGAACTTTGAAAAAACGGTCTATTGTTGGGATAACGTCATTTGATTCTGTAATTTCCATTATAAACAAATCACCGTACCTTTACAAACAGTAGATATGTACTGTAGATATGTACATAAAATTAATATTTTAATTGTATTAGATGGAAAATTCAACTAATTTTATAAGCTACTGGTTAAAGAGATCAAGATAATATCGGACTTTTTAGTTGGGGAATTGTAAACATTAGCCGGTGAAAGTTTGTAAAAAATAAAAATTGAGGATAGCGATGATTTATTTATTTATTTGTTTAGATTGTACAATGAGCATGATTTACAATATACAATCAGAGTTGCCTAAACAGATTACGCAAACAAAACGGGGCACTCAATAATTATAACAATTAAGCGACAATTGACTAGGTTGAAAATTTACATATCACGGTTGAAACATTGAACAGCAAAAATAATAGTAATTATTACTTAATAATAACATAGAAATATCGGAACAAACAAACATAATATAAATAGTAACAATGACAAAAATCTAACAGTAAATGAATAAATTAATTAATGATAAACCTAGTTGTTAAAGAGAAAATAAAAAAGCTGACCACTAGTTAAGGAAAGGAATAATAGAGTGGATACTGGAAAGGGAAAAAATGTTGGGACAGTTGTTGAGGGAGTCCAAAGTAAACATAAAAATTGAGGATTTACCTAGGGAAATCCACAATTATAAATAGTTTATAGAGGACACGAGTTTTATTGAAACTATATTATGATGAACAAGCTGACTTCATATTTACTCTAGTTTTCTATCTAGTGAACTAATTTAGTATCAATTACGGGTGGAATTTTTGAAGGAGTGAAATTTTGTTTAAGTGATAAAGAATAATAATTATAAACAATTTATTACAGTTTAAATCTGATTTATACATGCTTTTTTAATGTCGAATCTTTGCATCAATAGTCGAAAGATATAGGTTTAGGGTAATGTAAAGGGACTTATAATCCCGACTTACTAGACATATTGTAATCAAATTATATAAATATTGACGGTCAATATCCAACTTAATTATTTACTTATAATATTTTAACAGATTTTGAATTTGTAATAAAATAACATTTAGAGATAAAGTTTTACTCTATTTCACAGAAAATAATAATAAATAAATAAGTTTATTGTATTGTTTTTAAACATACAATATTTCACAGAAAATATAATTAATTAAATTTAACCTATTATTCTAGTCTTTAACATGTTATAAAAAATAAGCTCTAGAATATGATTACTTTTAGAATCTGGCGGTCAATGCGGGTTTAATTTATTTAATTGTTACAAATGATGATTGACATTTTGCCTTTTAGACAGCTAAAGTAAATCTGTAATACTTTTCACTTTCACTGTAAGCCAACATAACCTTTATAGGTAGTTCACGAAGCCCTGTCAACTAAAATATTTGGTTGAATGAAGGGAGAAGAGTTAGCTGGAATTTTTAACAGCCTTTAAAATGAATCCCTGTACTTCGGTATATTTGAAGTCATAGTTCTTTTGAAGTTGCCAGACTCATTTTGTACTAGTCAGTGATAGTAGGGGAAAAAAACTCTTTTGACTGGTTTTGTAAACATTAGTTATGTCAACAGAAGTGAAATAGTGACCTTTTACATATTACGTAAATAAAACTAGTGTGCCGAATAAACATAACCTGTTTTTATTCCGAATGAAAATTCGTAAAATTTTATTCCTCTTCTATTTTCAATTGAAGTGTTTGAAACCGTAAGTCCGAATTGAAACCGTCCGTTCCCTTTTCACTCTTTGTCCATTCTGAATTATTTGACTTTGCGGCACCTTTGTTTGTTTCGAATCATTGGACACTGGAAGCCGCTTATTTACTCACTACAGGACTTGGGGTTTTTGGACTGTTGAAGAGAGAGAGACATGTTTTAATTAGTCGAAAAGCCCCAGTTATATAGTCCTGGGTGTGTAGCTATTTCGAATTTAAAGTAATTGCACACAATGAATTCATCACGTGCAATCTTTTTTAATTGCTACTCGAAGGAAAAAAGAACATGCTTCTAATGACCAATTTATTTTAATATCTGCATGAATTAAGAAAGTATCATGTTTGTTTATAGTATTGAATTTCCATATTATTGAGTTTTATTTAACAAAAAATTAATGTCAAGTATGTTTTTTCTGGGTGCAGTTTATGTTTACTCTTTCATACTAGCGCACAGAGCTTAATGCCAGCATAGTTTTTCTAATATTTCCCAGAGTTTGATCGTGTAATCTGATAGCTTTATTATGTCATCCACAGGATTTGTTATTTCTTCGTTAGCCTTGCTTCGGGTCATTAGCTCACTTTTATGGATCTGGGTAAATCCCCAAAGATTAATCCGAAGAGCTTTATGAGTAACGCCATATAGATTCATGAGGTGTTTTGAAGAGCATGATCAGGTGCTCTTTGGGCAATAAGGTGCATAGCCTTATCAAGTATTCTGCAGAGCTTTAATAATTCTAATTGTACATTACGCTTCTAGTGCTGAAAGTAGCATTTTGCATGCGAGTGTGGAGTTTGCATCCGAGCGACAGCGAGGGTAGTAAAACCACACGAGCAAAGCAAAATGCTGTTTTCGCATGAGTTGCGTACCGTACTTTATCTGCGATTATTGGATTTAAATAATAAATGCAGAATTTTTTTTTTTAATAAACTTCCTGTATGCGTATTATTCTCCTCATTTTCGTCATAATCACTTAAATCACTCATTGTTTTTCACTAAAAACTTGATATAAACAGTTAATTAGTTTTGTTAAATGTAAACAAACTCGATAATCATGCGTTAAGGTGAAGAATTCTTCTGTTTTACCGCACTAGGGCGGAATAAAAGAGGAATTATGAAACGCGCATGCGCAATGAATACAACTATGTAAAGAATCACTTTTTACGCGTCTATACAGAGATTCAATGTTCCTATTTCCTATCAATCGTAGATAAAATACAACACTGTTCTTTTCCGGTTAAATGATTGATTAATTATTTCAGTTAACTCAAGACAAAAAATTCAATATAACAGCACACCCGTTTTGTGTTATGCATCAGGTCCTCTCGTGTTTTTTAGGTTTTTCTTTATCCGTTTCATAGCAAACGTTTCCGTTAATTTAAATAAAACTTCATGCCGGAAGTATGAAGTGGCATTATATGAGATAAGAGTGAAATTGCTTGGTTTTTGAGTCGCAGTTTTTTAACGCTGTATTATTTATCAGTGAGTTTACTCAAGAGCGCGTTTAAGAGTTAACAATGGGCAAAGGCTTAGAGGGTTGTTAATAACTGCGTTTATTGTTCTAACCGAGTTTCCAGGCCTCCGTTGTAATAAAAGGTTTGAATCCTTGAATGTCATAATTTGAGCTGAGCGGGTTTTCGGGTTTCCCCTAACAGGGTGGCAAATGTTTTATCCTCCCGGTAGTTTACCGCTTCATTTATTCCCGAAGCTTCTGCACCGTCCAGTATTTTAACTCGCCGGGTTGTTCTGCCGCAGTTGAAACCTCTAAATCATATTTCGGTCAATTGTTTTAAAGTAGGAGGGAGGGAGGCGGATGAGTTTGCGGAATGTAGCTATCTGGTCGGCTAGGCTAACACATGCCTCTCCTAGTTGGTCCCACCACCAATCGTGAAGGGGGTTTTCGCTAATAACATGAAATTTTATGTTAATTTAGTACTATTGAAAACAATACGAGAGCTGTTGCCAGGGCTGCGCCCAGTTTCCCCTTCTGCCTGCTCTTCTTCCTATCGTTCCAACTCCCTTGTTTATTTTCCACAACGTTTCGAATAAGTGATATCCTCCCTTCTGGTTTTCCCTTACTCCCATTTACATTTCATTTTCGTGGTAATTATTCTGAAATGATTCTTCTGGTTTGGTCTGGTCCTTTTTTCCTCACCCATTGAAAATATGTTAATGAAAGAACAATCGAGGTATCAGAGGCACTGGTCATGAACTGATTGCGATAGGGAGATTGCGTTATTTGTGCAAGTGAGTTAAAAACTTGTGTCTGTTTCACCTAAACATTAAGGTCTTGTTAGTTTCATTTATTGCAGTACAACTTATTTTCGTCATTAACGTATTGATTCTTCGCTAAGAGCGCTAGAGCATAACCCTAGGGATCTGAGGTTCGGTTCCCTGTAATAAGTTTCTGAATGGTCCCTTTTTCTTCTTCTTCTATAATGTATTAAGAATTTGAATTCCCAGGCATGGTTTGCTATCAATTTTGACTTTATTTTTATGTTTTAAGATAATAGACCTCTTTTTCTCGTTTACAATGGTGTTTTTTTTTTTTTTTTTTTTTTTTTTTTCAAATTGTCTGTCAAATTCACAAACCTAATTTTTTGGGTCTTATTCTTCAATCTCTTTCACTACATTTTTTTTAGCTCTCATTTCTTCTATATTTCTCCCATGGATTGATAATGTTCGTTAACGATTAAAAACGTTGTCTATAATTAATTTATTATATACAGGGAAGAGGAAGTTAATTATGTTTTTATGTAACTTACATATTAATTTGTTCACTATTTTTTTTTTTTTTTTAAATCTATATTCTGATACTAATTGACTTATTGTAATCTACTGATGATGCAGTCTAGCCTTATAGTGGTCGTAAGTGTGGTTTCGTATTCGCTGTCTATTCCTGTGGAAGCAGGTGAAGTGGCTGAATTCCATGCAGTCTGCTCCTTCCATCTCCCCCAGCTGCTTATCGATTCCTACCCACCCTCTGGGCTCCCGGTATAGAGGCTTGCAAGTTGATAATTTAAATGTTGATACGGCTTAGACGTGGCAACAATTAGGGTTAGTCCGCTCACTCCTCACTATCAGCGTGTAATACTCAATTACCTTGCTCCAGGCTCAAACTCATCACGAGGATTATAATGTCGCTCTTACCACTAATCGCCTTCCCTTATTACATAATGCGTTTTGAGAAATGATGCAATTTACATTCAAGAAATTTGTCTTTCGGCTGAAATTCTATCGTAAATTCCTTAACTAGTCTTAATTTAAAGTTATTTGGATAAGTCGATGGTCCACACTGTAATAATTATGGACTTTATTTAAATATTTTGAAAAAGATCTACAATCTTAAGTTTAGAGATTTTAAATCAACATTTATGTTAAGTATTAATAATTAAATATAAGCTATCATAAAAGACGAGCATTAATTTGAAAAAGACATTACATTATTAGATAGATGTCAAAATAATGATAGTTACCAAAAAAGTTTGTATGTTCGCACGACAGGATGCAATGTAGACTGAAGGTCGATTTATTAATATAGAATACCATCTGTAGACTAACTTTGACATGCTATTAAAATTCCATCAAAATCGGACACGTAGTTAAAAGAATGGACGTTCCCAAGACCGACGGGCACAAGACCAAAAATGTCCCTTGATGTTTGAAACGTATTTTTGTTAAGAAAATTTTGAATTGTGAAAAAAAATGTTTTCCAGAATTGCCATAATAACTTTCAGTAAACTCTTTTTGCAACACAAAATATTTTTACTTATTCCAAACTTATTCTCACATGTTTTGTCGAATTATGTTTTGTTGAGGGGGAATTATTCAAATTTCACCCTATTGATAAAGGGTGGACCTTCTAGTTCTAGCAACCATGTATATTCGGTACGTTTTAAACAGCCGCCGATTTGGAAATTTAATTGAATAAATAATTTTTCTTCAGTAATTAAATTTCTTCCAAGCTTACCGAAGGCAACGGAAGCTATCTTAATCGTTCTAAAAAACGAAAATTTGTTATGTCTCCGATTTAAACAAATTTCAAGACAAAATCCGTTTCAGACATCAAGGAACGTTTTGGGCCTTTATTTGTTTATCAGTCGTCCAAAATTATTGTGAACCAATATAATATCTTAAAACCTACTTGTCCAATTTTAATGAAATTTGGATGTTTGGTCATAAATAGTCTTTTTTTAGTTCCATATAAGTTTCAACCCTTTGATCCCTTCTGTTTTTCTTCAACATTTCATTGAACATACATTCATTTACACATATGTCTTTAAAAGTGATTATCATATGTTTTTCAATGATGAACTTTGGATGTTTTGTCGATAGTTGACCGCAGATAGCCCCAGATTAATTCCAACCGACTTCGCTTATTATAATGTGCTAAATTGATACTTTTATTTAATGTATCAATTTTATCATGTTAAATATTAAAAAAAAAATTTGACAGAGTTAAAAAAGGGAAGAGGGAACTTAAATTAATTAAGCAATAATAAATTGTAAAAGCATAAAAACACTAAATTAAACGCGACAACGCGAGGAAGCTATGTGCCACACTGATTGGCATACTATTTTTGCTCGTTTTCTCGATTTTGCTGCGTTAGAATTAAAGTATACTTATACTTCTTCTAGAAAGTAACCAGTTTTATCTATTTAAAAATATCTTTCACTTCTTGGTAGAAGACAAAAGTATTTAATTTGAAAAAGCAAGAAGTGTCTAATGATCCAGACTGTGTGCTCTTTATATTTTTATTTTTCCTTTTCATGCTTTAGCTGCAATATGTGTAGCGTTTTATAATTGCATTAAATGAAAACTCTAGGTCGTTTTTGGGAGCAAAGCTTTGCACAAGCTACCTTGCGTGCTACAGCCTGGTGAGAGAGGAGGGGGGAAATCAACCACTCTACCAAGTGTTAATTCCCAAATGAAAACAATTTCAAAAATTAATTTACCTTCGTTTCTCAGAGGAGAAGTTTTTAATTACTGAAAAAAATAAATAAACGAATATATTTTTTTTTAATCTACATCCCAACTTTTTGATATACTAAAACAAAAACTCTAACGAAGCGCTGACGCTGTGTGTTATTGTGTTTAGTGTGTTTAGCGCTGTGTGTTAGTGTTATTGCTTCCGAGCTTACCTATGGTAATATAAACATTGGAATCGAATTACATTTTTATAGGTCTCCGAATTAAAAAATATCCAATACAGAAATCTGTTTCAGACATCAGAGAACATTTTTGGTCTCGTGTCACTACTATCCTTCTTAAAATAAGAAATTTAATATAACATTTTAAAATATTTAAAGAAACCAAATAATGAAACTTATCTACATATATTAGTGTTAATAAAGTAAACTGTATCAAATATAATAAAAATCAGTCGTCAACAAAAGTGTACGAGTAATGTTTATTTCCTCCAACAATTAGTCTCTTTTAATTGTACAAACCTTTTTTTTTTTCAATAATGTTCCTCTACTTCAACAATATTCTGTGCTTATACTTGAAAATAAATGAACAAAATAATATCTGAATTGCGATTGAAAGAGGCTTTTCTGTCATGCTGACGCACACATTCAGCACAAGGGATTCTGCTGCTTTGCTGAATATCTCCCCATACACTTGCTTGTTACTATAAGATTTCCCTTGATATACATAAAAAATCTACTAAATATCCGGATCTAGTATAGATCCATTTTTCTTTGTACCTATAATTTATAAGGAAATAGGTAAAAGAATGTCTCAGCATTTTCAGAATATTGGGACATAAAATCAAATATGCAGTTTATATTTTTATTTATTATAAGAAAAAAACAAAAACATTTGACTTATGAATGATAGTTTGGAGCAATAATTCCCGTAAAATGTTGAGATAAGCACCTTTCTACTTAATTTTTTATGTTGATGGCTTAGGTGTAATAAATAACAATATTCTCTTTTTTCTTTCGTGAGATATTTCGACCCTTCATAGGGTCATCTTCTGTCACATTTGTTTAATTCTAAAAATATATTAAGTTTAAATTAATATTTATTTCAGTTTTCTTCTAACAATTAATTTAGCAAAGCAAAATCATACTAAATTTAAATGGAAATAATAATTAACAATAATAAAAATAAAAATTGTATCTACTTACAATTTGCGGTGAAATTAGTTGTGTGTATAATATAACTATCTCCATATGAGAAGGTCTTTAATTAAGTTAAAATTAAATAAAATTATATAACAATAATTATTAATTGACGTCACAAAACATTCCCCCAAACATAAATAAAAAAAAAATAAATTGCCTACAATGTGCTTCGAAAAATAATTGTTTTTAAATTTAAAATAAAATTAACCTAATTTCAATACAATTAACTATAAAAATGGTACAATAATTTCATTTCCGCCTATTTATAAAAAAAAAAAAAAAAAATATATATTAAAAATACTAAAGTTTATTTTGCATCCATAGAAAAGTGAAATATAGGTGGTCTTTAGCCGTCATAGGGTAACGCTAGGATATTAAGGGTTAAACACTAATATCAAAAGTAGAAAGAAGAAGAAATTAGGCCATAGCTGGGTGAAATGTTTATTATTTTCAAATTTTATTGCTTAAAAATAAGTGTGATTTCACTGGGAATCGAAACAGATCCAGATCTCATGTGACCATTTATCCAATAATAGGATGCGAGGAAGTTATGTGCAATAATTAAGTAATTATTATTATAATTTAATATTCGTTCAACGAATATAAGTTCGTTAAAAAGAATTGTAATCTGTTCCTGTTCATTGCGGGGAACGTAAGATTTTTGTTGCTGTAAGACCTGCATGTTTTGGTTTTTTTGTGGAAAATAATTACTATTTGATAGCAATTTTCTTTAGAGCTTTGTCGTATGAGCATTTGTTTAACTGGGATCTTTGTTTAAATTGTCCATACCGCATTAGACGTCTAAAGACAATTGTAGTAAATAAGAGGATTACATTCTATATCAATAGACCACCCTTATATTACAACTGTTACAAAAGGCAAGATAGAAAAAGCTTTTACGGGAAGTAAAAGCTTACGTGTAATCAGCTTACGTTACTACACGTAAGCTGATAAAAGAATTTAATGTAAGATGATGAACTATCTATTCCTTAACAATGTAGTTTAGGAATTCAGTAATGTTATACTGTGTAAACACATTACAAATAAAATGAAAGTAAGTAGTCAGTCAATTTGTGTAACACATATTGCTTCCTCACGTTCTATACTACTGGACGAATGTTAATATAAAACTGTTTCCTTTCTCAGTGGGAATAAAATTAATATGGGACTATATATGGGCTACTTTTAACAAACCCTGATGAGAACGGTTAATGATAATCTAGCAATTAGTGTGGCACATAGCTTTTTTTGAGTTTTATCGCGTACTTTAATGTCGGTGTACTTTAATGTCCCATTGATGTGGACATTATTTTTGGTTTTAAAAATCGAAATATTTTATGTGCGTAGAGGGTTAACATTTGAAATCATCATGGAGCAATCTAGGTTACTGTCAACAAACCATCTAAATTTCTTAAAAACCGGGTATATACTTTTGTAGCTATAGTTGTTTATAGGAAAAAGTTGATTTTCATGCGGAAGGGAATTGAATAGACGGAGAATTTTGAAATTAACATTGTAGCGACAATAGACTAATTGTGTCCTTACATCTAAATTTCATTAAATTCAGACCAGAAATTTTTAAGATATGTTGGTTCGTAAAATGTTGATCGGTAGACCGACAGACAGGCTTAAGACTACGTAATCTAAAAAGAAGTTTAGACTTTAACTTTAATATTCCATTAATGATAAAATTGAAGAAAAAATAAACTCCCAATTGGTATAGCACATAACTTCCTTGCATTCTGTCACGTGCATTATTGATTTTATGCTTTTACAAGCCATTATTGTATAATTTGTCTAATTGTTTCCCCTGTTTAATAATTAATCCAACGTTTTTTAATCTCTCAAAATTGTTTTGATTTTTTACGTGAAATAAAGTATCAATTTAGCAAAAGTTAAATAACACACTGTTCAAATTATTCTGGGGCTATCTACGAGTTACTTTCAATATACTCTAAAAGTTTCATACAAATCAGATAAGTACTTTTGAAGCTACAGGTGTAAATAAAGGTATGTTTGTGCGCATGTGGAAGAGAAACAAATAAGCGCAGAAGGTGGAAACTTATAAGGGACCAACAATGACCTACTATACAAATTTAATTAAAATCGGACGTGTAGTTTTAAAGATGTGTAGGTTCACAATAATTGAGCGACAGACAGACACAAAACCAATCAAAATCCCTGATGTCTGAAACGGATTTCTGTCTCAGAATTTTTGAAATCGGAGACATAAAATATTTCCGTTCTTCAGAATGATCGCATAGCTTCCGTCACCTTCGGTAAGCTTGGAACCAATAAACACAATCACCAAAAAATACCGTAATACATTATTTTTTTATTTCCTGTAATCTATAAACCACATGTGTTTTAAGCAATATATTATTCTAGTATTTAACTCCATTAGTCCACACTCCACTGGTGTGTATCTCTGGCAGCGTGTATTTCGAATACATTCGTATATCTATTGGGACTACAGAGGGGGTTTATTTGCTTTTCACTGAGAATAGCTGGTCCAATAAGATCAATTCGCTGGTTTAGACAATTAATCCAATTTCATTGGTTGATTGTTATTCAGGCTTATGTATAATTCCTCTCTATAATGTCCTCCGAGGAGTATTAATGCTTCTACTTTGTACATTTGCTTAATGGATTCCAGACTGATATTATGATGAGCCCTGATCCATTTATGATCCCTACTAAAACTGTTCTTCTTTGATTATATTATGCAGTTAAACTGTTTTATTACAGAATTCATTATTGGTTTGAGTAAATGTTTTTGTCTATTGCTTTCAGTAAAACGTTTTTGCTGATTAAAATGCATATTCTTGGAGTTGTTAGAGTAAATATGTAGTTAGAGATGTAAATAAACAAAAGGTTCCGTTTTATTTTAATTTTATTTATTTTATTTTTTGTTATTAAAAAAAAAAAACAAGCCCCTCTTTTTTTTAAACAGGAGCATTTTTTAAACTAATTTTTATTATATTAAGGGCTTAATTATTGAGAATGGTTATTTAACTCTGATAAGAAACAAAATAAAATCAAGTACGCTTACACAACTTGCACAATATCTTGGAAATAATATTGTGCTCGGATATTTACTCCTGTTAATACGAATTAAATAATTATTTAATATTTAAAATAGTTAGACAATCTAATCAGTTAATCCACTGATGGCCAGGGCGAAACTAACTTTTTATATTTAAAAAAAAAAAATCATAATAACTTATTAACTAAGTACAGATTATTCAATTAGTTCAAATATAATTACACATTATGATTTCTTATATAATATTATAATCTTATAATCAAATAAAATATTTTTTATTGATTGATTAATAAAATTGGAGCAAATTTGTATAGAACAAAATCAAAAAGTTGGCAATAAAAATCGGTTATTTTTTTGGATTATGTTTGTGGTGGAGATTATTATATCGTGTAAATATTTTTTTTTTCATCATAAATCTTAAATATATATAAGATTGGAGTAGTGTCTGTACATTTATCCGATTGGGCTCAAATTTTGTATTTACACTAAATGAGTAGTACTGATAACGAATTTAAGTTTAGAAAATGTTGTGTCTGTTTGTCTGTGCGTCAATCACGTCCAAACGGCTGAACAGATTTTGTTAGTTTTTGAGTACAATTTTAAGCTCAATTCTGCGGGTGTTATAGGCTATAAAACTTTTTGCTCGCTTGTATGGGGCGGAGAATGGGGATTCTAAATGGATCATATCGCTGTCATAAAAAATGTGTCTTTTTGTCTGTGAAACGTATATTTTAAAACATAATTAAGTTACTTTATATGAGCAATGAAGATAATCGATTAGTAACATAGAAATACATATCTCACTTTAAAAACCCGGCTTTGCAAGAAAGATAAGGTTTTAAAAGCTTCCGTTTACGCATATACGGGAGAGGAAGCAATATATTTAGTAGAAGGAGAATATTTAAATGAATATGGGATCAAAAGTGGGCTAATTATGACCAAACTTCAGAAAATCAGATGAGTAGTTTTTAAAATAATATGGTGGTTCGCAAAAATGTTAAACGACAAACCGGGTTTATGTATAAGAATTGTTGAATTCGAAGAAATAAAAAAAAACTGTTCCCAAATTTTCACAATGCTACCGTTACCTTCGGTAAGCGTGGGGGTAAAAATAAAAACTAAAATCAATTCAATGAGAAAAGGTCTTTTGCATTGTTATAGAAAATATATAAAGCATTGTACTTATTTTAGTTGAAGCGTGGGACTCATTTTAATTGGATCAATTTAGCTTCGAATCTCATCTGCAAAAATAACTTTTATACTATTCAATGAAACAAATAAAAATTTGATTGTGCCAATGTACTATATTTTTTTTTTATAAATGACCTGCAGTACAAGGGTGAGTTAATATTGACTTATTATAGTAGAGATAGATGATGGCTGTTTGTCTACACCCTTAAGGGGAAATGTCCTCGCTGTTTCAGTAACGATAAAGGCAATTTGAATCGACTAAACCATTTAAACGTGCTTCTATTGTAAAAGACTAATTTGTAACTGTATCATTCAGATATTTGTATGTTTAATTGTCTGCAATAAGTTGTTCTTCTCTATTTAAATGCTTTAGCGCTTAACTTTATATGCAGTATAGATCTTATAATTTTAGATTAACTTTGTTTTAAATATTTTTTATAATACTTGGGGGCTCTTCGACCTACTTGCATTGCTCGTCAACAATTCGTAAGGCGTCCGCTGCCTTGCGAATCCACTGCTTGGGGCTGCGCTAGTTATTCATGATAAGTTGATTGTTAAAGAGGATGATTGTTGTATAGAGCCGAGTAGCGAGGAAACAGGACTGTTCCCTAACCCTCTCTCCCTGGCCAGACTCCATTTAAAATATTATAAAATATATCATTTCATTACACAAAACTTCTGCTTGAATCAGGTTGAAATTTTGCATTCCTGTTTCAATTGTACTTTAGATGATGTGTATAGTATAAAGTTTTATTAAAATCGTTACTTAAGAATGTAAGATATCGGTAAAAATGTTGTTTTCTTTATTTTAAATGTTAAGGTTCGCTTTAATAAATGTAGCGATCATTATCACTTCATTGCGGTGTCGGTGTTGGTTTTACTAAAATAAAATATTTAAAATAGTTTTTCATTAAATAGATGAAGTTAGAATTTTTTTCCTGTCCTAATTTTCAATTTTACTTTTGAAGCTTACGTTTACGTGTTGCGCACGAACGCGTGGGCAGATAACTTTGTCCTGCGAACTCGTCCAGGGCATTAATAAAGTGAATATGTGTTCCAAATTTCAACTAACTACTCAAGTTATCATAATTGTTCGATTTCGTAACGGTCGTTTTTTTCGGATTCACTCCAGGTTCCAGACGTTGTAACGTGCCCTAAAAACTTCGTTCCAAAAATTAATTTTATACTTCACAACTTCATAGATTTCAGAATTATAAATAAAACTATTAAAGACTGTTACATAATATTATAATGAATAATTTAAATTATATTGAAAAATAATGCACACGAAGCTAGAATGTAGTTAACGTTTCGTGCCACAATTAGATTTATGTAAAATGTCCTTAGTATATGAGTATTATACTATTTTATCGTATTGCACGATTTTATTGTAAATAAAAACTATTGATGAATATTTTTCGCCATTACCTTCGCTAATTTTCATTCGATTTACTTATTTTCATTACATTCGACTCAACTTTGATGGTTTTTTAAACAGATATCACAATCTTAATCTTGACTCACAATCTTAACAAATAATAATTGGAAAATTTTTAAGTCAAAATATTTTTGAATACGATTCTGTATAAAACCTCGGTAAGTCTTACATTTTAGCTCAAATATTCCTGTTTTTAAAATCATTTCATATGTCTAAAAAATTGGAAGCACATACCCCAAAATAGCAGTGAGAAGTAAAATGTTTTAAAAAATCTGTTTAACCTAGACTAAAAGAGTTTTTTAAACTAAAAGAGAGTGTAGTGCGAGATATCTCCTTCCTCAACAAAACAAGTAAGGCGCGCTTCACGTAAGTACGTGAGCGTGAGGCCTATAATCGCCGGTTTCTGTACAATTAAGTGTACAATTTTAATGGTTGCATATTCTTTATCTACACTTCAATACCTTTAAATTAATTTATAACATGTTGTGATGACTAAAAACGTTTTTTAGTCGCCCGCCATATTGAAAATTTTAAGTGCGAAAACTCCAAAAAGTGTGCTGTTGTTTCAAATGCCGAGATGCACCTGTGTGCCGAATTTCATGTTCCTAGCTGTAGTAGTTTATGAAATTAAACAAGCCAACGGACAGACAGACAGACAGCCGTTATATTAGGTTTCTTTTCGTACTTCGTACAGAAACCTAAAAGGGGAGGCCACCTCTTACTCCTCTGCTCAATTGTTAAGTCTATCTTTCTCTTTCTTACTATTTTACTTAAAAAACTGTTTTAATAATATAGAAAGCTATCTTTAAAAAATATTAATTTATTATTTTTATCTTTTGGATTCTTTTATCTTTTGGGTAAAAGATGTAATGTAACAATATTATAGTGAAATAAAACAATTCATTCATTCACATTTTGGTGTGCAAAATTAAATTAGATTAGATATTACCTTAAAATTAAACTATTAAAATAAATCGAACGATCGATCATAGGAGTCTTACTATAAAGCCAATGGGTTACAGGCTATCAAGATAGAAATTTAATATTATGATGACCTTAAAACTAAAGGGTTTAGGGTTATTACAGTATTGCGTTTTTATCTTGTTTAAGTCATATAAGACAATATTTTTATGATATAACTGCTAGAGCTCTCTTGCAAATAGGGGGGAAAAAATGTAAATACCGAATCGGACAACTTTAAGGTCCTCCCTTTTGTAATCTAATGTAAACATTATTTAAATTACACAGTTAAAAACAGATTTATTTTCCGAGAGAACCTTTTATTGGTAAAACCTGTGTATTTTATTGTTGCTTCTAGAATTTCTTTGTCCCTTGTTTTTTTTTTTTTCTCTCCGGTTGAAAAAAGAATATATATATATATATATATATATATATATATATATATATATATATATATATATATATATATAATATTATATTACGAGATTGTTTTTTTCTTTTTTAAAAAGCCACAAACGATATGTAGTGGTTTTAGGTTGTAAAGGGAAGGATTTTAGAGAAAAAAAAACAACAACAACAAAACCTAAAGGGACCACACCTGTCTCTCTTCAAGGAGCCTCACCATTTAATGGATTTTATATTTGGTTTCTGTTTGTAGTGGTGAAACGCTCCACTGAACCGGACTATTGGATGCCTTGCCAATCTTAAAGATATTTCACCCGGGGCAACGCAAAAAAGAAGTATAGAATAAAATGACAAATCTTGGTTCCGGAGTTAAAATATTCTTGACTTTAGGGGGGATGTTTCAAATCGGTTATTTCATATATCACATACGGGAGTTATGAGCATGTTTTTGTTATTAAACTGGGAATTCTTGAAAAAAAAAATGGTAGTTCATATTTTAATATATAATTTATTGTCGTATGTATTACTATTATATTTGTAGATATCAGACGTGTTCATTTTTTGCTAGATTTTTCTACGAATATAATAAAATTTATATTTTATAGTTTCCCTTATATAGAGCTTTTCTGTGTATTTATTTATAAATGTATATTTTTTGTGTTGAAAATTCAAAAATCAAATAATAATAGTAATTTGTGCTAAGATTAAAAAATAAAATAATAATATACATAAGTAGTAATATAAATAGTCTTTCCAGGTAAACTGACTTATTTGTTTATTTTATTCTACAAAGCAGGTTTAAGCCTTCATAAGGCCATCATCAGTGCCGGAATGTGAAAGAAGTAGTTACATAAATAGTTGTTTTCTTTACTTAAGTTAGATTTCCGACACGAAGTAGACTAGACTCACTAACTTTTCATTTATTCGATGTAATTCTACTTCTTCCACATTGCGGCACTGATGATGGCCTTATGAAGGCTGAAAGTTGCTTTGTTGAATAAAATAAACTAATAAGTCAGTTTACCTGGAGAGACTATTTGTATTATTCTTTAAGATGACCTCCATAGACGCTCCTATATCTACGAATTATAATAATCAGTCGTGATAAAAAACTTAAATTATATACATGAATTGATAAGTAAAGGAGACCATAACCAATTACAATTTTTAAATCTTTCAAGTTTTGATAAGTAATAAAATATTTAAAATATAATGCCATTAGCAACAAAATAATAATTTCATATTATTAATGAGAAAACATTTTAATACACATCACATACATATTATAACAACATCAATATTCTATATTAAATACCATTTAGCATTACAATTAATTTATTTAGTTATTTAAAATTAGATTTCTATGTTTAATAATAACAATATAAATTTATTGTTCTCTTTATAATTACTTAATTTTAATAACACAATTCTAATTACTTAAATTAAGTGCAGTATTGTACTTAAATTGATTAAAAATAAAAACATTTATTTAATTTCATTTTAACATAAATTATGTTTGTGAAAGTTGGATTTCCGTGCTTTACTGAAGAGTGTGATATTTTTAATTCATTTTGCTTCCGAGCTTACTGAAGGCAAAAAAATCATTTAGACGAAATTTTTTCATGTATCCGAATTCATAACTACTTACACAAAAATCCGTTTTAGACACAATAGAACGTTATTGGACTCTTGTATAGCTGTCGTTGATTGCTTGTGAGAACGGGTTTTCACACAAGTATAACCACTCACCTAATTTTAATCAATTTTGGAGGATGTGATAATCAGTCCAATGTTATCAAACTTCCGCACGCATGCAAACCTTGTTAGGGTTTAAGATCATCCTAGAAACCCTTAAACTTTTGGTAGTTTATCGGTCTGTCCGTCGCATCTTAGATCATATCTCCCGACCTATTGCAGCCAAAGATTTGAAATTCGGTATTCAAGTTAAATTTGTTTGCCCAAAAATAGGAAACAATTTGCGAACCTCACAACTCGAAATTTCTTCGATCACCAAGCAATTGCAAACCCATTGCAACCTATTTTATTTTTTGTAATTCTTTTCTTTTTTTTTTTTCTTTTGGGTTTTAGTCCCGATCAACTGCCAGGGTTATTATTTGTAATTTTTAAGTGGGGTATCATTTTACAGGTACATATTAAAATGTAGATTGCAAAAGTATATTACGTTTCCAAAATGGCGGCCATTTAACCCCCCGAAATTATCAAAACAAAAGCCCCCCCCCCCCCCAAAAAAAAGTTTCTCCCCCCGCTACCCCGTAAGAACAAGTCCTAAAAATGAGGGAAAAATTCATAAATTTACTTCTCTGTGGGCCAACGATATTTCCGGGAGTCAATGTAAAAAAGTCAAATTTTAGAAATTTGAGGTGGCCGTAACTATGGTGACCCAAAATTTTTATTTTTTGTGGTGTTTCATTTTAAAGGTATTCAAATGCAGATCACATATATACATCGCGTTTACAAAATGGCTGCCATTTTACCCCCCAAAAGAACCAAATAAGTGCAACTTTTTATACTTATTTTAGTATAAAAAAAAAACTAATGTAGGAAATATGAATTTTTATGACCTAAGAAACCCTTTTAGTAGCTTACTGGCTGGTACTTGACGGAATTTTAAATTAATACCCATATATTTAAAAATGCACATCCGATGTTGAAGAAATTTGGACAGTGTGTCAAAAGTAGCCCATACATGGTACCATATTAATTTCAACCACCTCCGCTAATTTTATATTCCATAAAAATAAGTGTGACCCAATTGGGAATAGAAACGAATCCAAATCTTCGACAATTTGTCCAATTTTAGAACGCGAGGAAGCTATGTGCCACTAAAATTGGTAGACTACTTATATCATTCATTTTTAATAACTATAAATTGTAAAGTACTGTTAAAAGTTAATTATAATAAAATAATTAATTTTATAAATTATAAATAATAATTTATTAGTTAAACATTACGTGTAAGCGAACAAATAAATTAATTTTGCTTAAAATTCGATATGAACTTTGTTAAATATTCATTTCTTGCGTGTAGTTCTTTGCCGTTAAAACATTCTCATAAATAATAAATTTGTGTTATACTAAAGTTAAATTTATTTTGAAAACTTTTGATTTATTTACACATTCACACATTATTCATTTGTTGCATGAACCGTGTTTCACAAGAAAATAATAACATTATCCATATTTAAAAAAATAGTAAGTAGAAATTGTTAAAAAGTAATGTGTTTTTTTAAGTAAAATGTATTCTTTAAAGTGTATATTACTTGTTCAGCCTTAAAACTTTAGTCGATGACAATCTATTTCCTAGCTTTTCTACTTACTGCGCTGGTGATAACAAGCTAAAACAATAAATTTTGACTTATCGACTACACTACACATCCAATATATATATATATATATATATATATATATATATATATATATATATATATATATTTAATCTTTCCGTAGTATGAATACTACCAAAATGGTAAAATATGAATATATATATATATATATATATATATATATATATATATATATATATATATATATATATATATATATATGTATGTATATATATATATATTAAATTACTTTATCTTCAATTAAACGAAAATAATTGAATTAGAAATAATCGTTTATTTGATAAAGGCATGTAAAACAGAGAATTAGGGTCTGTTTAATGAGTAAAATAACATAAAATATTTACCCAAGTGAAACATCAATTTCAGTAAAAGCACTAATTACTAGAGCTAAATTATTGGAGAGCCATCAAGACATTAATAATTGAAAATTTCATAAACAGGTCAAAATGGCAAATAATTTTCTCTTGGCATAATATCGTATTTATAATATTCTCTTTATTGAGGTAAAAGTATTTCATGCGTATTGGATTTTTTGCATGTTCGCCTCCGAGGTAATGAAAGCTGTGGATCATTCTGAATGAAGGCATTCTTATTATGTCTCCGAATTAATAATTTCATACGGTTTCAGTCATCAGGAAAAATGTTTTGGTCTCGTGTCTTTCTGCCTTGATGTAATAATTAGTCCACTGATAATGTTTCCGCGTCTCTTTTTCTCCTCCGTTTACTTACAAATTTTTAAAATTTACTTATTCGTATATGAAAAAATTTGGTTGGTTTGTCGAAAGCAGCCCAGAGATATAGTAGCGTACTTTTGGAACGAAGAAGTATGGCACGTTCTGGAGCCCGAGAGTAAATCCGTCATTTTGTTTTTTGTGCATTGGAAAATGATCAGTCATTTTGTTTTACCAAAGTATTATTACTAGTCGATAAATCGCTAAATTTTTGGTAATTAAATTCAAAATCAATCAATCAATTGTAAACAAACACGACCGTTTCAATCATTTAATTTTTAACGGCGAATATTTCGATGGAGAGTAGTGTACGCTGGATTGGAACCCTGATTGCGCTTGTCAGCTAGCTCTTAATGTGAGAAAGTAATACATATTATAAATTAATACTCTTGAAGTATATACCTGTGAGCTTTACTCATATTAGTACTTTTACCATATACACAATATTTTCTAATTCATTGTTCGATATATGATCAACAAAGTGATCATATATCAAACTCGTTCATTAAATTTGATCAGTTGTGTTGAACAGTCTGAAGTCCCCCATACAGATCAAACATTTTGCGCAAAATGTTTGTGCAAACCTGATGTCGGGCAAATTTAGGCCATACGCGTCAAACATAATGTTTGCGCAAACATCAAACAGCCCCATACACGGTCAAAATGTTGCGCTTGAGATTTGAACCTGATATTTTAATTTTTGGATATTATTATTTTTAATTTTGTTTTAATATTTGTGTGAAGGCCCCCATACACGGTCAAATTTTTTGACCGTGTATGAGGCTGTTTGATGTTTGCACAAACACGATGCTTGACGTGTATAGCCTAAATTTACCCAGCATCAGATTTGCGCAAAATGTTTGATCGTGTATGGGGGTCTTAAAGTTTATTAACAATTTAAACTATTAGCTTAATTTATATTTATATATTAAGTGCAAATGCTAAACATGTTACATAATTTAATTTAATATAATATTAAATATATTATTATGCACTATTATTGACATTAATATGCATGTTATGTACATTCTTGTCATTAATTCCTCTGGGTAGTTACTCACGTCAATATGTCTATGCTACTCTATAGCCTTTTAATGTATCTATTTTAGTTGAAATATAAAAATATAATAGTTTTTCATTCCTCGCGTTCTTTAATGAGTTTATGCTTTAACAACTCATTATTGTCTAATTTATTATGTATTCTCCCCAACCCCCCCCCCCCCCCCCCCCCCCGCTTCCGAACTTGCCGCAGGTAACGGAAGCTATGTGATCGTTCCAAAGGACGAAATTTGTTTGTCTCCAATTTCAAAAACGCAAAGAAAGCTATCCGTATCAGACATCAGGGAACGTTTTGGTCCCGTGTCTCTTCTTATCTGTCGCTCAATTTTTGCGAACCAACACCAACTTGTCTTAAAAACTACTCTTCCGATTTTAATTACATTTGGGTCATAATTTGCCTATATTTTGTCCCAAATAAGTTTCAATCTACTGTGCCTATTTGTTTCTCTTCCTCATGCGTTAAACATACATTTATTTACGCCTACATCTTCATAGTATTTATCTGAAGTTTATAAAATTTGGATGCTTGGTCGAAAGTAGTTCGCAGAGAGCCTCAGATTAATTTTTAACCCTCTCCACTTATTATATTTTGCTAATTTAGAACTCATATCCATGTAGAAAATCAATGTCAATTTTGACATATTTAAAAATATGAGGGAAACAATTAAATAAATTAGACAATAATAATGGGTAGTAAAAGTATACCATCAAAGTACGTGATAGGATGTGAGGAAGCTATGCCTCATTAATTGACAGACTATTTAGCTATGGATAGATGTACATACCCATCTAGTCTTTTAAATCGTAATTAGGAATGTCTAGTGTCTAGTTTGTTAAATATTATTAAAATTCCGCTTTAGACTAGTTTTAAAAATAATTTTAAGATTTTTTTTTTTTTTTCAATTATTCTGTTTAATAAAAAACTAAAGATAATGTTTTAATACGCATAGATGCATTTTAGTGTGCTCAAGGGTTGATAACTTTAATTTCAAAATGAGTTCATTGAGTTGAGTCAGGAAGAGAAAGAGGAAATGTTAAAAATAAACAAAAGAATATTTTTAGATATTTGTACGTTTTATTCAATTGATATAAATACAACATTAGTATTTGTGTAAAACACAGACAATTTCGCATAAAAAGTCCCCCCTAAATGCTGGCTAATAAACTCGCAAACTCATAAATAAACTTCCTCTCCCACCTGTTTTCATTTCAAACCATCACAAATTCAATAATTATCTTCCTCTTATTGCGCTACCTTAAAAAAATATTAAAAATTGATTTATTCGATAGAATTCACCCTTGGAAAGTGACTGGGATAAATATTTTCTCTACTTCTCTCAATAGAGGAGCAATTAATGATTACATAAAAAAGATCAAATATGAATCCTTTTTGATGATTAATTAGAAAACTTAAAATAGAAATTGACTGGATAATGTTTTTTATTATCCGATATTTATTAGTTTTGGTTATATAAAGTTTATATTTTAATTGGATAAAAAATTAATATTTATAAGTGAACCTTTTTACATATGCATAATTATAATGAGAACTGATTTTGAGATTTTTATAGCTTTTCACGTTTTTGTTCCATGTGGATGTCAGTTAATATGAAACGGTGGTTGCTTGACCATTTTAGAAAAAAAAAAAATATTTCCCCTGTTGTTTCCTTCATCTTAAACCATTTAAGGGTGGTGGCCATTTTTTATTTACTCATCCGCCTGTTAATTTTTGTTCTTGTGGTCATTTAAGTCAACGCTCATATCTCCTAAACTATTTGTCCTAAAAGGCTTAAACAAAAACCACTTTAAATGTAATTTTCCCTTGTTTAAATTAAGCCGTCCATATTTCATCCAATACTTTTTCTTGCATGAGAAAACTTCACTCGATGTTGGATATCAAATCAAGAAAATTTCACTTTTCAGACTTTGGTTCTCAAGGAAGAAGTGATTTATACATTTTGATATTTTTTATGTGGATAGTAATATATCTGTAGCATAACCAAAAACATACCTATAATATTACTTACAAACTTTTATTTTTATAAATTTTTCAAAAGTGACATTTTTTTACAATTTACCAATTTTAGGCATCTACATCTCTGATATATTCTCAACATACGGCGTTCTCGCATTAGGTGAATTAAAAAAAATCTAATCTATCATATGACTTACTTTTTCGGAACGAAAATCTATTTAACGAGGTATCGAATATTATCATATAATGTCAATCATATGTCAATATTATATGTAAATAATAATATCAATATCATAATAACATATATGAATAATAATAACATAATAATAATATTATACATAACATATAACATAATAACAATATCATATGTCAATCATATAATGTATGATAGTCGGATTATCTTTTTATAAATTGTTGAAAATGTATTTAAGTAAATGTATTTAAGTTTTGACGGATTTTTTTTTAAGTAATCTAAGCATCAGACATAAACTTGCCTGATATGTACTGTTATATATATATATATATATATATATATATATATATATATATATATATATATATATATATATATATATATATATATATATATATATATATATTTGTATATTTAAATAAATAAACTTTCTTATATAAGTATAAAAATTGTCAACGGATTGTAAGAAAGACTAAGGTAAAATAATGTCGTACCTTATGTGTTCTCAAAATTCACTCTGAAAAAATAAAACTTACGACTTTCTTATGTAGATTTTTGTTCGTTATTCGAAACAAACTTCTGAACGGTTTTTTTCTTTAGGACTGAACAGGGAGAAAGAAGTTTTTTTTCGGTTTTCTAATCCACTTCCTTTCAACCGTAAACATTTCAGGAAATACATTAAAAAAAAACATTTCTAGAAATAAAAACCACTTTTTTTTAGCGTTCAACCAACCTTCTTTCTTAAGGATTCGAAGGATTCGGGCTGGTGGGGCTACCAATGAATTATACAATGTCTTCAAGGGTAAAAAGTTTCCTTACGAATTTCTGAGGTCCTATGTTTTTTTTTTTACCGAACGATCCTTTTTTTGGAAAACTTGGAATAAATAAAGATCTTATAAAGTTGAATTTTTGAAAGAGAAACCGATACCAAGAAAGAAACCCCACAGTTGTTTTATTTTTACGAGATTTGTTTTAAGGGGGACCTCATCCTCCTTTTGCTCTCCTTAGTTTGTTAAAGTAAGTTAATTCTGAAGAAACATTGAAGCTTTGGTTTTCCTCTTTTTCGCCACAAATCTATATCTAGAAGAAATTAAAATATTAAAATTAAATATAATAATAATAAATATAATAATATATAAAAATAATAAATATAAAAAAGTGTGAATAAAATATAATAAAGGACTTTCATTCCAAAAAACAACCAACTACTTATATTAAAATTAAAAACCAAAATGGTGCAGTAAATTTTGTATAAATTTTACCTAAAGTTAGGGGTTAGGTATAATTTATACAATGTTACGTCTTGACTAACCCGTTTTACATTCTTAAATACGTAGTTAAATATACAAGGTGTATTAAGACCCCCATAAACGGTCAAACATTTTGACCGTGTATGGGGCTGTTTGATGTTTGCGCAAACATGATGTTTGACGTGTTTGGCCTAAATTTGCCCGACATCAGGTTTGCGCAAACATTTTGCTCAAAATGTTTGATCGTGTATGGGGGCCTTTAGAGGTGTCTCTAACTTACGGTCTGCGGGCCGAATCCGGCCCAACATGATGTGTTTATCTGGCCCAACTCACCGCAAAAGAAGTTATAAAAGAAACTTGAACCCACCTTTAGGAACCCTCCTATAGAACCTTCCAAGTGAAATGAGAGTCCCACCTGTCACTACCATCAAAAATAGTGCAATGTTTGAGTGTTTATCTTTTGCTTTAGAAGAATCTTTAGACACTTCTGATTCAGCTCAAGTTCTATTGTTTGTTAGTAGAAAATTTATAATTACCGAGGAACTGGCAGTTCATTCAACGGAAAGTCATTCAATTGACTCTACAGTTCAAGGAGACATTTCTCGATTTCGATCGAGAACGTGACAGATAAATTTATTTCAATTTGATATTGATGCGCCCTCAAACCTTCAACCAACTAAAACCACTAGCAACATTTTCAAGATTATTACAAAAACAGTGATCTTTCACTATCAAGCTCCTTGTCAAATGAAGACTTCTAAAACTTGAAAATCTTTCCTTGTTCCACGATTTTAGTTTTTGGCTCTACTTATGAGGCATTTCCCTAGATGAACTATTAAATTAAATTTAAAATCCAATATTTCGTGCTTTTTCCAGTGTATTCCAACATACAAATCCATATTAATAATCCCCACCCAAAGTTTGAAACTTAGTGGGGAGATTTTTTTGAGCTCGAAGCAATTCTAATCATCACAGAGAATCATCATAACTATTCTATGTACATACTTCGCTATACTTTCTTTATTTGATCTTATCCATTTGATCGTAACTCATTATAGTAATATGATATTACTAGGCTAATATGGTTTGGTTAAAACGTTTTAGTATCTGCATTATTGTTTTGCTTACTTCATTCAGGCCCGATTTTAAACTATCCTATCAAGATCCGACCCTTCAACGAAAAATCGATCCGACTCAAATCTCGGTTTCAGATCCAAGAAAATATGAATATATTGTTATCTATACTGGTATATATGTACTGTTATGGATACGCGTGTTGATTCGCTGGCTAGACTGTGAACCCACCTTTAGAAACCCGTTCCTACAGAACCTTCCACCTTCCAGGGTGAGAGTCCCACCTGGCACTATCATCTACTCCAATTATCCTTTTAAACTATAAAGTTATCATGATTAATTTGCTTAATATTAAATATTTATTGCATTAAGCTCTCTTCAATTATAAAGCCACCTGATGCCTAGTTAATAAATTCTAGAGTAATTGCCTTAAATTGTGTTTTCAAAAAATAATCAACTTAATATTTAAAAACATTTGATTCCTTCAACAACTATTAGGCCCCGTTCACTCAAGTGGTATTTCAACCACTTTGCCTTGGTTATGAAAGAGCCTCTTTCATGTAGCACATAGATTCTAATGGAAGTGTACCCACGATCGGTAAAATAACCGCGGCGGTTTTAAAAACGCGACAAGTTTTATTTTCAAGGTGGCGCGATAACCACCTGCGGAACAGAACTCCCCATGAGCTGTTTATTAGTAGCCTCTGTTCCTTACATTCAATTCAGAGGAGCAGTCTCTCTTTCTCTTCTTTCGTTGTAATTTGTTCTTTGAAGTTGTTTAATAAATTCTTTAAAATCTCAATCAATACTATTAACTGCGTTAACTATCATTGACTTATTAATGGATGCACTCATTTTGTTTACGCTTTCTCAGCCAGACCGCCAAAGTATATAATGCAACCTTTTCTTCGATTCCTTTCCATTTTATTTATTAATGGCGTCCATTTTATCCATTGTCAGTAAAACCGATTGTGCAGTGTGGGAGGCTCATGCGGTTGTTTAATCCCTCGTCTGCACATCCTTTTGAAGCTATTTGCACTAGAATAACAAAAACGGAAGCCTCTCCACAAAATGAGTTTTAATAACCAAAACTAGCTTTCGGCCTCTCGGCCATCATCAGTGCCGGTAAAAGGTAAAGAAAAAACCCGACGTGGAGTCAGAGTAGAGACAAATAACGGACTGATGACTAGAGTGTTACTGATGACATTTTGTGGAGAGGCTTCCGTTTTTGTTATTCAATTGATATCAACTCCACTGGCGCTGCTATTCTTCAGACTATATGCACTACTTTTAAAGCCATTAAACAGCCGCTGGTGTCTATACGGCTACGTGGTTGAAAAACCATCCGTGTAAACGAGGCCTTATAGCTGAAGCATTGTGGTATAAGCACAATTTTAATAGACACAAATATATGGTTCCATAGTTCGCAGATTCTACTTAACCCTCTGTAAAGCTTATTGAAAATGAAAAATTATTTGGACGAAACTCTGTTATATCTCAAAATCCAAAAAACATATATTGTAAAAAGTTAAAAAAATTTGGCGACTATATAAGCTTTAAAATGGGGCTTTTTAATCTAAAATATCCTATTTTAAGTCAGCAGAACAAAAATGATTGAAAAAAGGTCTAACCGCAGGTTAGCGGGTTGCCCTTGATTAAATTTGGTCGTTGACACCACCAATGGTTTTATTTCTGATGTGCTCACACTTCTATTCATCCCTCCACTTCACCCCCGCCCCCCTCCTAAAAATGATAAATCGTTTTCCTTGATTGATGAAAATAAATCTGATTTTATTAAATGTGTTTATCAATAAATTAATTAAATGAGGTATTATGGAATACAAATTCAGTATGACGATTGTTATTGTATGTTTCGAATCCTGTGTGCATGAATAAGACTGCATTGAATATTATGATTATGGTATTACTATACGAGAATGGGAAAATGTAGATGTCGCATGATTATTACATTTTACTTAAGTATTGACCATTTGATATAACTTAGAATCCACTCGATGCTCATTTATCCCAGGATATGTAATCCAGCTTTACATGATTCAAGACACATCTGTTCAATTGTTATCATTTAACCACTAAACTTGAAATCAAGAATTTCATTGAGAGAGATTTTATTTTCCTATACATGACCTAATATAAAGGGAATTTAGCTTACTAACACCAATTGTTGCAATTTGCATATAAATATTCGACTACAAAACCAGGAAACAGATTGAAGACATGCAGGTGGTGAAATAGATAGACTAAAGGAAATGAAAGAGAAGAGCTGAGAGAAAGGCACCAAAGTCTGTTAAGAAATAAACAAAACCGACATTCGTCGATTTATAGGAACCATCTTCTTCTCTGATTGAAAGAAATCATACCGAGCTCAAAACTGCATCGGTCTGATCTATTTCTTTTTATAAACAGACAGCTGTCTTTTAACATCAAAACCCTTTGGTTGATGTACGGATGCAATTCTAATTTAATTCTATTTATATATAGCTCAATTAATCATTTTAAATGAATTATTTTGAACTTTGGTCACACAATTAGACTATGAGTACCTTTATAATGACCTCAGTAATTTAATTTATGGGTAATTTTTTTAAGCAACATTTTGTTTAAAAAGAAAAAAATCTGTTGGTATATTATATATACATTACTTAAATATAGGTACATTCTTATTAACAGGTTATTGCCAATTATTATAAACTAAAAAATTGTATAATTATGAGGGATTGATCTAATAATGATAAAAATCGGTCCGAGACAACTCAGACAAACTTTCGTATATACGAGTTCATAAAAATTACTTAGCACAGTGTTATCCATTTAATAGTTTTCGTAGGTAAATTTAATTATTATTGAACCTTATATCAAAATTTATCATAAAAATAACTTCTCGGCGGCAGGGAATCGAACCCGACCTCTCTCCTTCCGCGTTTAAAGCTTTTTTCTCAGGAACTAGATTTTTCCAGGGAAAATGGCGTATACCGTTAGATTCGTAATGAAATGGACTATATCTTAGAATTTTTTAACCGAACCATTTTCGAGAATTTTTTTAAATGTTTTTTCAGAGTTTGAGCGCTCTTAATTTTGAGCTAAAATTCATTTCTAGATTTCGCCTCTGGATATTATTTTTCTGAACATGTATGCCAAATGTCTTCGAAATCGGCCGAGTAGTTTAGGCTCCTTGTCTGTCAGACGACAGACAGGTATTGATTTTACTTAGGGGGGGCCTCAAAACGTGTAAATCCATCAACATCTCAAAATAGTATTTTCTCTCCTTCACAATAATTTATCTCAGACACAATCTTTTTATGAGAAAATAAAAACACTAAAAAAACAAGCTTTCGAGCCCTATACTTGTGTATTATATACATTTAAAACTACAAATACAAGCTATCGAGCCTTACTTGGGCTCTTCGTCAGATGAATTGATAAGAAATAAAAACTCAAAAACAGTTAGATTTTAAGTTGTTAGAAGCTTATAAACAGTGTTGTCGAAAAAGTGCTTAAAGAAAAGAAAACTATACAGAAATTTATATCGCCCCGCCCAGTACATTAATAATTTATGTTATATGTAATTATAACATAGTTAAAGGAGGTAGGAAAAAAGATATCCTTGATTTGTAAATCTGTGTATAGTTTTTTTTTCTTTTAGTACTTATTAGACAACACTGTTAACCAATCTAAGAACTTAAACCATCACTGTTTTTGTGTTTTTATTTTTTATCAATATAGGTACCTGATCAAGAGCCCAAGTAAGCCTCGATAGCTTGTATTTGTGTTATTTTTATATATTTAGTATACATACTTATATATTCATACTTTTAAAGCCAATCTTTGCCTCTGTACTTTACTGTTGCCAAATTTGAACTATATTTATTCTTGGATTAAATTGACTACAAAATTATCATAGAATTAACTCCTGAGTCGTGTACCCTCTTAAACTTTATAGTAAATTTACTTATTCTTTTTCCCTGATAATACGTATCACTATTTACTGCAAAATTACGACTAACCGAATCACTGTAATATCAAAAGAGTTTGTTTTCTTGTATTTTATTTTTATTTGTTTTGGTAAAGCTAGTAGAGCTCTGGAGCACTTGTAGCGTTCTATCCCCTCTTCATTCTTTATTAAACACCAATCAGTATTCATATATCCTTTTTATTGTTGAAGTTTTTACAACAATATTTATTAATTCATTACTTTTATATTAGTTTCATCAATGTTTTTATTATTCTATAAGATGTTACTTTTCTATGCTAAATAAATCGAAGTATAAAAATAAAAAAGCTCAGAGGTAAAAGAGAGTTAGGCAAAGTCAATAAGGTTTTTTTGACGGTTTCAATCTTTTACTTACTCTTGGTATAGATACATTTTTAAAAAAGAAGTCTATTCAGTGTTATTTATTTATTTATTTTTTTTTTCATCCCCGGGATATCCTCTTTTTGGGTACACAAAGCAGCAGAAAACCAAATAAATTGGCCAAGTATGTGCCATCAGCTCACGCAAGCTGTGACATTTGAACCATTCATTATAATGACGTGAATCAGATGCCTTTATAAGCATTGTGATTGTCCAAGCGCAAGAAAACATAATGTCTAGTTGACTTAGTGTCTACCCAATCCGTTCCTATGACATTAAGTGTTTAAGATTTTGGGGCAAATTATGTATTTCTCACAAAATAATATATTACGTATAAAAAATACCTTTTAAAACCTTTTTTGTTTCGTGACAAAGAATAACTATAATTGTTTTTAATAGGTTTCTTTTTTTTTTTAATGAAAATAATGAAATAATTCATTTAGGTTTTTATCATAAAATATGAAATTAAAATTTTTAAGTTTTTGGTAGTATTCATACTACCGAAAGATTAAATTTTACTTTAAATCAAATTAAAATTATCAATAAAATTTCTAATAGATTGTACTACGTACAGGTACTAATTGAGTACTTTATAATTACATATAAGCGTTAATTCTCGGTCTAGTTCTATTGCCGTGAATATTTGGCTCACTAGATTTGTAGAATAAGATTGAAAGCTTGCATTCGGGGAATATGTATCGGTAACGACAGAAAAATCATTCTCCCGTATAGCTCAGTTGGTAAGAGCACCTGTAACGGATTAATAGGAGGACCCGTGGTTCGAGTCCCGGTGCGGGGGTCTATTTTTCTCTGTATTGTCCCGTAGTTATTGATAATTATAATTTGATTTTACGTAAAAATTATAAAATATGGTTATATTTCGTCCCTCTTTTTTGGGGCATTTTCAAACCTTTTGGGTAAAATTTTTTTAAAAAGTAAATAAAATTGCAGTTCTGCAAAAATTCACTGACTTATTGAAACGCAATTATTATTTCTAAAGTAATTAGTCACAACCACTGAAAGTCACAACACTAAAAAGCACTAAAAAAAAGAAATAAAACTGCAAAGTGAGTCACTTTACACTATAGGATATGATCCATGAATCTTTCTAGAGTTATGGAATTTATTTTTTTAGTGTTGTGAGTTTTAGTGATTGTGACTAATTACTTCAGAAGTAATAATTGTTTTTAAAAAAGTTGCATGTGACTTTTTGCAGTAGGTATATTATTTATTTTTCTAAAAATGTTTACCTAAAATATTTGAAAATTTCCCAAAAAGAGGGACGAAATGTAAACATATTTTATAATAAAAACCTAAATGAATTATTTCATTATTTTCATTTAAAAAAAAAAATAAAAAAATAAATATTGACTCAAAAAGAAGAAATCATATTGTAGGTATATAAAAAAATTAAAGGGGACAACCAATATAGAATTAAATACATTTTTTTTTTTACGTTTCCTTTGATTTGTTGAAAAAATAGAGAGGGGGACTCGAAAAATAAAATTTACAAGGACTCCAGGCGCAAAGATTAATTATTGCAAAAACGAAACCAAATATATATTTGTAATCTGGGTGTCCTCTTTCATTTAACAGCCCGCATGACGCATTTCCGTTAAATAAAAGTTTCAATCCCTTAAAATTTAAGCTCTAGTTTTTGAAGAGGGTTTTTTTGGAGTCCCTTTCATTGTCCTGTGTTTACACATAAGATAATTGCAAAGTTTCAAATGTTTATGTTTGGTACTTTCAGGGATCAGGTGCGTTACAGACAGACAAACGCTGGAATGTATAAGGGTCCTCGTTTTGCATACGAACCCTAAAAAAGGGTTTAAAAAAGTTAAAGAGGAGTTAGAGGAAACAACAAGTGGCTTTTAGCCCTGACGACTGGCTGACAGTTTGGTGCTTTAGGGTCCGTGGGGGGTCCAACTTCTAGCTCGTTGACAACCATTAAATTTAAGTGCACACAAGGCACAGTAAAGGGAGGGAGAGGACGCGAAAAACACATCCTTAAAAAACAACAGAAAACTCGTAGCTTAAACACATAAGGAAAAAGACTATAAAATAACACCAACTCCCTCCGACCCACTTTGCATCGAGAATGAAAACAATAAACCTTTTTACCCCGTTTTTTTACCGACCTTTGTTTTCTTTTATATTTCTATGCATTTGCTATGCTTTATTGAATCATTTTTTTGATGAAATAAAGGTACTGTAATAGAAACGCAGACTTAATTTTTAACAAAGCATACATGGTTTTACTTCAGGCTTATATTTATACTTTTAAGTTGTTATCTAGAAAGTGCTCTAACATGGAATCATATTATAGCAAATAATTATATATCCCAACAAAAACATGTGTGTAAAAAATAATAAGCCAAATCTTGCGTAAAACGTTGTGAGATCTTTAGTTTAGCCTTAGCCATGTCTCCTCCTGTCCAAGTAAGTTCTACTAGGTTTAATTTATCCATTACAAGTGTAAGTGATGTTGTTTAACTGTCCCTCCCCTCTATTCTCTTGTCCCTCACAAACTCTAACTTTTCTTTCCAAAATCACTCTATCACTCTTCAGACTTGAACTTTTCTTACGAGATATATTATAAATAATGTTTTTTTAAAACCTAAAGCCTTTGTTAATTATGCCTCAAAATGAGTGCCTCACTGGTGGTTATTGCCGTTGAGAACTCTTAAAAATATGAATAAATAAATAATACTTATAAAAAGTAAAATAATACTTTAGTTTCAAAAATGTCTATTAAAAAGTGCTAGTAGCGCAAGTTATATAATATGTACATGTGTTTTTTTAATATTTTGAATAGGCGGTTTTTCTATTATTCTTGAGAGGGGCAAAGAACCAGATTTATGAGAATTTTTAATTTTTATTTATTTGTACTATAAACTCTACCGATATACAGAATTTCAAGTTACTAGGATTGCTAGAAGTGCCTTAGAATTATGATGAGTCAATAGATCGGTGACAAAATAACAAAACTTTAGGCTCATACATCTTATGAACTAATATGGGTAATAGGTGACGAATTTTTATTTCTGGTTCAGTTAGTAATAAACTCTAATATAAAATTAACGTTACTTTTTTAAGTTTTTTAGGTAGTATTCATACTACGGAAAGATTAAATTTTACTTTAAATCAAATTATCATTATCATTAACTACGGTAGACATACAGAGAAAAATAAAGTCCCGGTGCTGGAGTCTATTTTTCTCTGTATGTGTCTCCCGTAGTTATGATAATTATAATTTGATTTAAAATTAATTTTACATATTTAAGTATATTTAATAAGATAATAGAGGGGGTCCAAAATGCTTTGAGTTAGTTCCAGTAAAGGAGGGTACGCTGAACATTTTCTTTTCTTTATGTGTTTAGATAATATTTTAAGATTAGAACTACCTACGGGAAACAGACAGAGAAAAATACACTCCAGCGCCGGCCCGTGGTTCAAATCCCGGCGCTGGAGTGTATTTTTCTCAGTCTGTTTCCCGTAGTTAATAATAATTATAATTTGATTTAAATTAAAATTTAACCTTCCGTAGTATGAATATTAATATACCTTCCGTAGTAAATCTGTCAGTTACGGAGGTGACATATATGTATATATTGCTGTAGTAGGTGGTGTTTGGTTGTAGTTAACTCCAGTTTCATTTTTATTCATTATTGTAGCAACTGTTAATTGAAAGTTGTTTATATAAATAAATAAATATATTTATATACTATATATATATATATATATATATATATATATATATATATATATATATATATATATATATATATATATATATATGTATATATATATATATAATATATATATATATATGTATATATGTATGTATGTATGTATGTAAAATATATTTGACCTTCGTTTTTTTGTATTTAGAGTAGGTATATGTAATAGGTATATCGGTAACATTTACTTGATAGTGAAGTAAGTCAGACTTGTATAATATGTGAGCTCTCTGACAGTATAAAATTTCCTGCCGGTACCTGGTTAGAATACCTATATGATATTGACAGTTGATTTCCAAGTGTTTGAAGCTCTGTTCTATTGAGAGAGACTTAGACGATCTGGGTTGATGACGGATATCCACAGAGCCCCTGTATGAGAGGTGCTAATGGAGTTACAGTGTTAGCAAATACAGGGAAGGAGGGGAGAGAGTCATTGCATGGCTTGTGTTCAGAGATCACACACAATCCTAGGCATCAGAGAGAGAATTAAAACAAGCCAACCTTCTATCTTCCTGATGTGTGTCATACTCCTACCCTTTTCCTCTACGGACCTTTGAAAAGCTTTCCACTGCCAGGAAAAGCCCTCGCATCAGCCCTTCATCATTCTCCCTCTTCTTTTTCATTTTATTTTATTTTCTTTTATTCTCTTAACCTTCATCTATCTGATCACGAACTCAACTTAATTAACTTCGTGTCGAGTTAGAAAGTAAATTGAATAACTAAGTAAAAATTAGGGAAACAAAGGGAGGTTGAGGAAAAATTCCACTTTATTAAAGAATTCCCTGTTGTTTTGTAGTCACTAGAATTTTATTTATTCAATCGTGTGTTTTTCCCAATGTTCCTAAAGTTTTGCTAATTATCCTTTTTCAAACCATTATCATTCATCATTATCCAGTAGCTCATATACCTATGGTTCATCAATGTCTTTTCACCACATTACATAATCATTATATGAAAGCTGGCTTTATTCAGTATACGTTTATTATCAGTCATGAAAGTGCTTTTCAGGGTCTCTGTCAACCACTGTCTGATAAAATTGAAATGTATAGTAAGGAGTGTAATGCCAATATGATATTATCATAAAATAGTTACATTTAGCTATCTCATCCTATCACCGACACAAGAGTCTCGATGAAACCCCAAAATAAATGCAGTTTTCTCTTAGGACATTGATTATACAAAAGCAAATTGATTTCTAAACATAAAAATCGACATAAACCGGCAACAACACATAAAAATGACATAAAAATACACATATCACATAAAAACATGCATATCGACATAAAAATCGGTTCTTTTCGATATGAATCGAAAAGAACCTCTAATCCTGGAACACCACAAGACCTTAATGTACTAAAACACAAGACTAGCTGTTTTTTTTTTTAAAAAAAAACCCTTAAGCCCGTGGCAACTATTATATTTATAAAAATAATCAAAATTAATTAAATTAATCTAGATAAAGTTATTATATCTATTTGAAGACCAACAAATCAAAACACATATTTATTGTTTTATTTGGTAGTATATTACCCTCTATATATGTATATTAGTAAACTGAGGATTTCTCCATATCCTGGTCTGTTGGGTACTATGTTTTTTTTGTTTACATATTAAAATCCAAACATGTTGAAACAGTTTGCTATATTTAAACCCCTTTGGGTCATTTTCAAACTTTTTACATATAATATGTTTCTTTGATTCCAAGCATTACATAAAATTATCACAATTCTAGTTAACATTTTACACACCATTCACTTAATTTATTTAAATTGATTATATGTGATAGTATCACTCAGACTCAGATTCTTACGAGAATTTTAGTTGAAATTTAAAATAAAATAAGTGAATGGTCTGAAAAATCTTAACTAGAATTGTGATAAATTTATGTAATGCTTGGAATCAATGAATTACCTATATGTAAAAAGCTTGAAAAGGACCCAAAGGGGTTGAAATATAGCAAATTGTTTCAACATGAATGGATTTTAATATGTAAAAAAATAAACATAGTACCAGGATAAGGAGAAATCCCCAGTTTACTAATCATTTATTGTTATTGGAATAAATGTGGTTGCCTTAGGCACAAAGTGTATTTATTTACAAATAAAACAAATTTTAAGTCAAATTGGAGAAAACGCCGACCAAATTATCCGAAATTTTATAGATAAGTCTACTAAGTCACGAATTCTTTCCAATTTTAGTACAAAACAAAAAGTGTCTGACTTAGAGTAAATCGAAAAATCCATGTACAGCCCTACATATAAAGCTCTAAATAAAGCAACTAATTATTTACAATTAGGGCTACCATACTCTGTTCAAACGCTACTAGCCCAAGTAAGAACATCTGGACAGGGGCTCCTGAAAATGACAGTTAAAGGAATAACATATAAAATAAACACAGAGGAGTTTTGCACTCTGTGCAATTTGAATGAAAAAGAAAGCCTCGTTCATATTTTATTAGACTTTCCGAGGTACAACGTCTTACGAAAGCAATATTTGTGTCAGGATGAAGTCAACAGGAGCGTGCCTACTCAACTTAACACTAACTCGAAAGAGGATGCAAGAACTATTTTTTATTTTTTCATTAATTTCTTAAAAACTAGATCCTTCTTGTTGAATGAATAAAGCAATGAACATTTTTATTTTGAGAGCCTTGTATTACTGAAAGAATTTATTTTTGTATATTTATTTTTAATGTTTGTTATTACTGTTTAGAGTTTTATTGTTTGCTATTTTTTTTTTTTAGTGAATGCATGGATGAGAGTGTGTGTGTATTTATAAGTAATGTATGAGAGTGAGTATCATGTCCATGTGTATTAATTAATTTATAAGATTATATTGTAAATTGCGGAACCTCTTTGTATAAAGCCTTGTTGCTTTAAAAGCAAATAAACTTATTATATAATTATATTATTATATTATAAATAAACATAGTACCAGGATAAGGAGAAATCCCCAGTTTACTAATCATTTATTGTTATTGGAATAAATGTGGTTGCCTTAGGTTATCAATAGCAAATCATTTCTAGGTACGTAGTCACCGGGACACTACTCCATTATGTAAATGATAAACTTTTAAAGTTTCGCTTTCTTTAAAGCACCTCTACTAATAAAATTTCTCATTTTAACGGCTTCCTAATAATTAGTACTTGGACACTTGTATTTGATTTCGTACTCAACTTTTCTTCTCCGGTAATTAAAATAATATTTAAATTTAAACTTAGTTACTTATTGAATGATTCTATAACTAATATTAATATTCTCAACTTAATTGCTTAAGCTCATGATTATTTTTAAACTATTTTATTCTCAATAGTTTGGATTTTATAAATTAGAAGTAAAATATTAGACTGTCTTTATAAGATAATTTTATTCAGTCCAAAAAAAAAAAAAAAAAAAAATCTTGAAAATTTGTTTTAAAAGCAATAATTATATATAATAGGTTTTCCAATTATATTCAGATAAGTTGGCATTCAAATTGGCGTGTTTAAAATGTTTTCTAAAAATTTCTCTAAATAGTTTCCATTTAATTTGACTATGATTTTAGGAAAACGTTTCTGTATAATTTTAATTTTTTTCCATTTCAAATGCTCTTTCTTATATTCGAATTTCATTATTCTAATTTTTACTTGGTTTTGTCTACTTTAGGAATAGTGTTTTCACCTTTTAACGTTACCATATAATTTGAAACAAGTCTTTTAACAACCTTCTATAAAAACATTAAAATATTAATAAAATGTAACAGATCTAATAAAAATTCATGTTCATCTTTAATTTATAATTAAATTTTAAAAAAAAGTGAAACCCTTTTAAACCTGGCCTTTGATAAAAAAAAACTAATTACTAGATTAAAACAACGAAAAAAAAAAAAGAGCAAAAAATCTGATTAAGAAAATATTAATTAAATAATTCGTGAATTCTCTGTTTAACTAACATTCACCCCTCCTATTACAATTCCTTCCTATCGCTATTTTCAGAGGTAAAAAGCTAAATTAAAATAGGGCTTGGAGTTGAGATAAGACCCTGACAGTTAAATGTGAAAATTATCTTGAAGGACAGCAAGGGGGTGATGAGAGGAAAGGGTGAAAACCCAGGATGAAAAGCTCTGGAAGTTCTCTAATTTTATAATAATAGGCTTATATCATGACACGACCTTTTACTTTTTGGCCGGTCGAAAAACCCCTTAAATATATTATTTTTTATAACAGATTTTGACGCCTCTTCACTCTCTGCTGTCAAAAGTTGTACATTCCCTTTTTCACTTTTATTTCCAGTATTTATTAAAACCATTAGGTCTGATATTATTACCATAATATCTTTCTGAACTTGATCTTAATATGTATATATACTCTTATATGGCCTGAATATGTACATAACTTTATCTCCAGGAGTATTATGACGAGTCTAAATTTCCTTCAGTTGCGTAAATTGTAAGCCAACTGATTTATTTCTTACTAATCTTTTATAAGAGTGTATCAATCACACAAAATAATTTTACTCATCATTCATATTTTTAATTTATGTCAGCCATAGGTAATCACATGATAATCTATTCACATACTTTACAGGTCTTCTCCAATTATCAGCGGCACCCAGGCATTCCTATATTCCTATCTCGGCGGTCTTCCCGATCTCTCTCCAAAAGGTTCTGCTTCTTCCTTCTCTTCTTTCTTTTGCCGGCGTCAAACGCACCTTTCCCATCCTTCTCACTTATGTGTGGAGGATTATCCGTATCATCTGAGTGCTCACTCCTCAGCCCTTCATATCACCGTCCCTTTCACTAAATCCCCTCATTCCTCATCCTAATCATGATAAACAGAAGTTTAAATCGCTTTCTTTCTCATCATCATTGATAATTACACTTCAGAATTGCTAAGAAACACCTTGTCCTGGTGACCACTCCAGCACTTTTCACGTCCAGCGCACCATTCCCATCCTTCTCACTTATGTGTGAAGGATTATCCGTATCATCGGAGTGCTGACTCCTCAGCCCTTCATATCACCGCCCCTTTCACTAAATTCCCTCATTCCTCATCCTAATCATGATAAACAGAAGTTTAAATCGCTTGCTTTCTACCATCATTGACAATTACACTTCAGAATAGCTGCATAGAAGCAATGCAATAGTATTCTAATTAAATGATATAAAAGATAAATCTAATAGTGATAAAAACTTAAATTTAATGTGTCTTATGTATTGTTAAATTCACTATTAAGTTAATTTCATCCTGAGAATAATTTCCAAAAGTTATGATTTGGCTTCCCAAAACAAACTTCTTTGACAAAAGAAAAAGTAATTATTTCTCTTTTATATTCACGTTTTCTTTAGCGATAAAACTTTTTCATCCATCTTTTTTCCTTCTTTCTTTTCCAATAATTAGCGTATTTTTTAATTAAAGTTTCTTGTTTATGTAATTTCTTGTTTCATTAATAATTTCTTCTTGTTCTAACGGAAGGGCTTCATCTTAATTTTTTTTTCTCTCCTTTTAGGGATAAGAATTTTTTTTAAAACTTTCCACTTTTTTTATTTTCCTGCTTACTCCTTTGAAAATCCTTTGATTCGTAGTGGGAAAGGAATTTTTTTGACCTTATTTTAAAAGGCGAAACAATTTCTGATAAAAGAGAAGAAACCCAATTATCGATTATGTTTAAAATTAAGTTTTGATTTGTGCAAATGATTTTTACGTCTTTAATTTTTTCTTAATTTGACCAAAGATCTTATAAAAAAACGTAAACATTAAAAAAGATAAAAAAAAAAATAATGCTTTTAAAAATTGAGATTTTTGATTACTTATTTAAATTAAATTGAGTTCATTAAAATTCACATATATATTTATTTACATTTAAATTACAGTGTGGTGTTATAATTTTATAGTAAAATGATAATACCTAGTTTAAATTTATGTATGAAAATAGTTAATTATAAAATTTGCATCTGTGAAGGGAAAAATTAGTATGTTCATCTTTAACATACTAGTCGTTTGATTTATTTATTCATTATATAAGGTTAAATATAGGTAATAAAGCCGCAACGTTACTTCTTTAGACTTTTACTCTCCTTATAAAAAGAGAAGTGTGATATTACTTTGTCCCCCAATACATTAGACTAGCGTAGTGTCTTACTAATATATGAAAATTAAACGTTTGTTTGTATGTTTGCAAAATTTTAATCACTAAACTAATCATCTTAAAATGTTCTCTCTCATTCATTAGCTTTAGACTATATATTTTTCTCTCGATTCAAGATGGGGACATACATATGCAGTATTCTACGTGTTAATATCTCCGGAACCAATTTACCTTAACCAGAACGCCCCTATTTGGAAATAATCTAGGGCGTTCTTACAAACCATCTAAATTTTATTAATCAGATGATTACTTTTGAAGATATAGATGTAAATAAAGGTATGTTTGTGCACATGTGAAGGAAAAACAAATGGGAGCAGAAGGTTGAAACTTATATGGGATCAACAATAGGGTAATTATGGTCTACCATCCAAATTTCATTAAAATCGTACGTGTGGTTTTTTAAGATATGTTGGGTCGCAAAAATTGAGCAACAAACTGACAGACACGGAACCAAAAATGTTCCCTGATGTCTGAAACGAATTTCTGTCTTTTTGAAATCGGAGATATACAAAATTTTCTCTCAGCAGAACGATCACATAGCTTCCGTTACCTTCAGTAAGTTCGGAAGCAAAACTATCTAAAAATCATATTATCTTTGGTACAGTTTACCTTAATATATTTAGAATAAATTAATCTATATTCAGATCAGTGATGTATTTCTCACTATAAAGTCTATCTGGTTGAAATGGGAAGTCAGGTTTCTTGTTGTTCTATAATTTATTAGATTTCGACAACAATAGTTTTTGTTCTGTGTTATAAACTCAAGTTTAATTCCTTGTTTAAGTTCTTTTGTTCGACGGTGTTATACTTAGAACCCGTTTCCGTTTTCCTCTTAATCCTGTCATTACTGGTGGTTTGGTGTTCAGTTATCAGTTTATCCTGAAAGTTGTTTATCTAAAAGTTTGATATTAGATAATTCTAGAGGTTGTCTGTTGAGGGTTTATCCTTCTGTATCAGAGAGAAGTTTGCTTTATTTTGTCCTAGCCGGGAGTATTAAGGACAGAGTTAAGGTCTTTTTCTAAGACCCCGTGTCCGTTTCTCAGTGACAAAGGTTACGGTAAGAGGACCTGCGGCTTCTCGATAATCAAGCCAGATGTCCTAAGGGCTCTTATACCCCTTTTAGGATCAATAAGTTCCTTTATCGAGAAGGCGACTCAGTAAGCTTCTTTAACTCCTCTTTCTTCTCACACTTTTATTAATCTTCTCTTTTTTTTCTCAAAAATGATAAACTTAGATAAGTCTTATAAAAATTACCTCTAAGTGGAAAATCCCGAATCAAAAACAAAGAAGTGATTTATTTCTGAATTAAGCCTGCGATAAGTTTAAACCTGTGACCAGATACAGATTTTTGTTCCAGTAGTAAACACAGTTTAGTTCAGTTATTCAGTATTCAGTTCGGCAAAGAGCTTGAATAAATAAGAAAACATTTTATAACTAGAAAATCGAGCGTAGTGAGTTCTTCATTTCAGAGACTTGGACTTTGAAACGTTTTGTGTTCGTCTAACGATAACTGGCGATAAAATTCGATTTTGATGGATTACTCATTTTGAGGTCCCCTGAGTCCAAAAAAGTGGTTTTTTAAAAAATGTCTGCCTGTCGTAAGTGCACAGACGCGTAGAGCCTAAACTACTGGGCCAATTTTGACGAAATTTGGCGCACATGTTCAGAAACATTACCCTGAGGTGAAAGCAAGAAAGAAATTTTAGCTCCAAATATGGAGGCGTTACCCCCAAATACTCCAATTTTTATTAAAAAATTTTAAACTTTAGTCTAATTAAATACGAATCTAACGATATAATTCGTTTAACCCAGGAAAAACCTAGTTCCCGAGATATTAATGAAAATAAATCTATATTAGTTGAAAATAGTTGTTGACAAATAAATCAATTAAATGAGATATAAATAAAGTTTAAAAAAATGATAAAGTTTGTCTGAGTTGTCTCGGACCGATTTTTTACTTTCTTATTTACGTTTTTTTTTATTTTTAACAATACGTTTACGTGTTACTGGTTGTCTAATTAGGTTTAAAGATTAGAATTACTAATTACTTATGTGATGCTTAAAAAAATCTGTTAGTGTATTGTTTGATTTGTAATTTATTTTATTTTTATAAAGTAAAATAATATTTCATATTTACTATATTGAACCACTTTAGTAAATAATTTTTTCCAATACTTATAACAAATAAGACCAATAGTTTATTAATTTGGTATTTTTTTAATAAGTGTGATAAGTTTTCAAGAAACTGAACACCATGTACATAAAATTAAGAAAATATTTAAAATTTTAGAGGAAACTCTCACTTGTTCTTAAGTGGAAGTTTTGTTTTATAAAGAGTATACTGTTTAGAAACCTAAAAGTAAGAAAATGTTGCCTCTTGGATACGTGGATTTTATTGGTACACCCACAGAACACTAGGAAATTGATGACACAAAAATTATATTTTAAGATTTAATGACCTTTAGGGTCTCGTGCGTACAAAAATTAAAAAAACAACAACATGCAGCCTAAACTACAAGACCGATTTCGATCAAATCTGTCAAACATGTTCAGAATAATCATACCCCGAGGCAAAAAAGAGAATTATCATTTAGCTCTAAAAGAAAAAACCTTTAGCTCTAAATTTCGGGGGTGCTTCCTCAAAAAAAAAATGTTATAGGAATGAAGTTCAATATCACTACTTATACATGAAATAGTTTTGCGAACCTGTGTTTATGTATATAATATTTTGGCTTATATCGAGGATAAATAATTTATTTTATATATTCAACTACAAATAGAGGACTTAGACTTGAGTGCGCGACTATAATATAAATATATATTTGGTTCTTTCTTGTTCCCTTATAACGTAACATAAATAAACATGATATGGAAAGAAACGTAACTAAAATTATGGAAAAAAAACAAAACCAAAATGATGGAAATTAAAGAAAATCAAAGTGATAGAAAGAGAAGAAACCAAAGTTATTGATAAGGAATAAACTAAAATTATTCGGTACTTTTAATAGCAGTTTTGTTTTATGATTTATTATTAGTATTAAGAAATCTTTATTACTTACTAGTAAGTATATTATTTGTACGTTAAGCTGTGTCAATTAACAATGTAAACTTATTATAGGCGGCAAGGAGGATAGCTGAGATATTAGATTTCTAATACAATTTTGTTTTCTTCTTTTTCAAAAGTCAAAAGGTCATGTGCTAAATAAATCAAATAGTTTATCCATAAAACTAATTACAAAAAATACCCAAAACAAAAAGACTTATTAGATCTTATCTCGAATTGGGTAATTAAAAATAGTTTTGTGCTAATAAAATTGTCTTCTTCAACGAAGTATTAGAAAGCCTCCTCTATTTATTATTGTCTCTTAGATTTAGAGAACCAATAGAAATTCTTCTCTTATCGAATTTGCCCAATGTTTTGGCCAATTAAAGTAATTTTTCTTTTTATCCGTCAAATTCCGTTTATCTTCCAATGCAGTTACGTTAAATAATAGCTTATAGTTGTAGAAAAATAGTAGAATAAATACATATTTATTCGCATAAAATCAATTGATTGCAGTTTTGTTTATTACACAGAATAAGAAGAATTTCAGGAATTAAAGCGTTGAAGGAGGTTATCATAATGCATACAAAGGAACAGTTCCTCCACGTGAAATAATATTTGTTTATTTTTCTAAGCAGCTTTCGGCTTTTATGAAGCCACCATCATCATCAGTGCCGATTATGAAAGAACCAGAGTTACATTATACAAATATAAATAATAAAATAAAAATTATAATGTAAGTCTAGTTCTTCCATAATCGGCACTGATGATGGCTTTATAAAAGCCGAAAGTTGTTTTATGTTAATTAGTTTTAAATAATATATTGTCTGTTAATGATTATGTTTAGGTCTATTCCGTTTGACATAATATAAATACTTTCTTATTAGATTTCCTTATCCTTTAGGTCTTTAGGGATGAAAAAGTTGAAAACAAATACATTTTCTTTTTAAATTTAAAATCTGGCTATATTTCGCCCAAACCTGGGCATCTTCAATTCTTCAGGCCTAAATTAACAAAACAAAGAAACACAATGTAAATCTTGATCTGCAATTCAAGGTAAAATAGTTATTATTTAATATGCTTGTTCTTGTTTTTAAAATTAATATCTGTTATTTATAATTTTTATAATATGTTATTTATAATTTTTATAATATGTTATTTATAATTTTTATAATATGTTATTTATAATTTTTATAATATGTTATTTATAATTTTTATAATATGTTATTTATAATTTTTATAATATGTTATTTATAATTTTTATAATATGTTATTTATAATTTTTATAATATGTTATTTAATAAATTTTTTAAAGGAAAAAAAAAAAAAATAATAATATGTAAGATCAAAATATAATATTTTTTGTTAATTTAGGCCTAAGATGCCCAAATTTGGGCGAAATATAGCCAAATTTTAAATTTAAAAAGAAAATATTTTTGTTTTTAACTTTTTCATCCCTAAAGATCTAAAGGATAAGGAAATCTAATAAAATCATATGGGATCAAGTGATGAAAATTGACAAGTAAATACTTTCTTATTAAAAGACGCAGAGGACCTAAAAACGTGTAAAATTTATGAAAATCACAAGGTATAGGAGAAATAATAAATACGAACTCTCACAGCTGAAACAAATTAGTCAGTGTAAAAAGGCGATAAATAAACAATTTAAATTCTATTGGAAACTGTTAATCGGAGGAAATATGTCAATATTATTTAAAAGTTTCCCTTTATATCTACATAACACAACTGTATAATATCTAAATTGTTTAAAACCGTAGGAGTATCTGGTAACAGGAAAAGTTGTCCACAAGGCTCAGGCAATCTGGCTAAAAGCCTTAACCAGATGGGGAGCAATATGCTCGGGCAATCGCACGAAAATGACGTCGCATTCTCGTCTACTTATAATGATAGCGGTTGAGAGAAAAAAATACCGACTTTATATCTGGTGCTCGATAATGTCATTTTTTTATCGCCTTACATTTATTCAATGACATCTCATGTCCAATTTATTTAAGTGTTTTACTTAAGTTTTTTTAAAAGAACGTTGATCTTTTATTTAAATTGACTGCTTTTAGCTAATTGATATTATCATTTAAACTTATATAGATGATATATTTTTACCGTCGAATAACCTGCATGATTATTATAGTTAAATGAAAGTATTGTGAAAAATTCGATTTATATAGAATTTACATGTTATTTGCCTTTTATTCAAAACTTTCTACTTTGAGACTGCACTTTGGAAACGATTAAAATTAATTTTTTTATTCTTGATCAGAAAAACCATGCCCGAGGTGTTTTAATATCTTGAAATTTAAAACAAAAATCGTTTAAAACAAATATTTCTTAATAAACATAAACGAAGATTTATTTTATTGGGACATCTTAAATTGTAATATATTTAAATATCACTTTATCAAATCATATTGTCGATTTATCTTAAGAAATCTATATTCAAAAATGTAGCAATAACTGTAAATGGTAAGACGGGGTTCGATTCTCTATAGGATAGGAATATTTTAAATTTTAATTTATCAAAATGTTCTTAAATTAAATAACCACGATCACGAAAACCAAAACAAACAGAAAGATATTGTAGGTATGAGTAATATTGGACTATTTTTTTATTTGTATAAACCATAATGCAATCTACAGGGCTGGATCACCCGTGTTTCGCCACGGAGTGTGAGATAATTTTATTATAAAAAATAAATAAATAATTATTATACCGTGATTCTTAGGCCGCTCCCTGACTTGTCGGTACGGTATCGGTAAGGTCTTTCGCTCGGCACCGATTCGGTACAGATTCTTTACCGAGCGCCTATATCTTAATGAGTGCTCCCTGACTAGGGTGGTATGCGTGGGAGCGGGGCGGTAAGGGATCGGTATACCGAAAGTCGGTACAAATAAGCAGTAAAACCAGAAGCGGTAAAGTACTATCTTCTTCTGACGATATGATCATGTCACGACACTACCGTTACAGCAAGGTTCTACCGAAAGTATACCGACAAGTGCGGGGAGATAAAGACAGTATCGGTAAGCTATCGGTAAAGCATAAAATACCGCATACCGATACCGTACCGACAAGTCGCAGTCGGAGCGGCCCTATTGACACATTTCCAAAAACTCACTTGTAAATATCACTTTCTTCTATTTTAATTAAAAAGATAATATGGAGCTCAATTTGACTCATGCCGAAGCTAAGGGACTACTCCAGATTATGTATACAACACCCCATAAAATGTTTCATCGAGAAAGTAAAATTTGAAAAAAAAAAAAAAAAGAAAACAATATAAGGAAATGAGGTATCGCTGTGAATCATCGATACGAATAATAAAAAAAAATATTAGTAAGATTTCCTTTTTAATTATATCCTAAGCAGCCCTAACGTTTGTAAAAAAAATATAGTGTTTCCTATTTTACCCCATTAAAAGAAGAATATGTTAATTTTTTTTATAATAACATAATATACCGAATACCATCGAATTTAAGACGCACATTGTTTCATGATTTTGAGCTCTCAAAAGAGCGGTGCGCCTAAAATTCTATAGGGCGTCTTAAATTCGAATGCGTCTTAAATTGATGTATTTGTTTATTTATCACTTTAACTGCTTTAAAGGGGACAGAATGAGGAATAGTAATACGTTAGCGGTATCTCTCCCAAATAATTAAGATAATAAACTTTCTTCTGAATAAATTAAGGGAAAAGCCTTCTTAGAAGGTAGAAAACCGACAAATTACTATAAAGTCTTCCTAGGTGTTGTTTATATTTTTTCTAAAAATGCGGCGTTAAATGTTGTTAAAATTAGTAAACTGAAAAAGTTAAAATTAGAAAGAAAAGAAAATGTTCCAGACAGGTAGTTTTAGTATTCGCGGAAAGCTTGTGATTCTTAATTTTACTGTTTTCAATAATTCAATTATAAGAATCCCCAACATTTCATTTCCGTTTCTATTTCGTTTGGATCGTCCGTTTTAACACTAATGTGATCATGAAAGACGACTCTTCTTCAAGCAATTCCAATTCCACTGTTTCTGAGTAAATTCATTTTTATGTGTTACTAAAGTACCTATGTTTATGTTAATGATGGAAATAAAACTTAAAACTACATTAAAATTATTAAAGGGCGTCATTTACCAAATAGGTTCTCAAAATTAGGGTCCCGCTTAAATTCGTTACAATACGGTACTTTATTCTTTAAGAGCTTTTATTATGATAGCTTCATTTAATCGCATGATAAATTCTTCAGGTATTTTTTTTATACCTATGTACCCATAATATGAACCCTAATTATTTAAAAAAAAAAAAAATCATTAAACGACTTCAGAAGGTCTTAAATAAATTTAAAAAAAAAAATAATAAAAAAATACCATTTATACCTGAGCTTAAACTATTTATTTGGTAATATTTGAGTCCAAAGTACTAAAATAGAATAACATGATTTTATAATCGTAATCCTGTCATCAAATTAGATATGCGTAATTTTAAATATAAAAATAACATTTTTTTCTGATATTCCATTTTACTCACTTCTTAAATAAAAAAATGACAGAATTATACATATCAACAATTATTTTATTCTCAAAGTACTTTATAACGATATGCATCATGAAAGGTATAAACTACTTTGGCTTTTGTACCACAAACTCCTGTGTGCCAAAATTTAAATTTCGAAATCTCATGTAGTCAGTGACCTTCCACTTGCTAAAGACAAGTGTGTAAATTTTTTATCACGTTCGGAATCAAACTGTAGATTTGTATAAAAGACGTACAAACTGACACTTTTACATATTTGTGCATGTCAGACATATATGTATATGTTTGTATACATATAGCCACTCTTCTTTGTATGTGTACATTGTGTAGTTTTCATCAAGCCTTGAGTAATTTTTTTTAACTTAAAGGCAGTCACTTCAATTAGCACTTTCAGATTAATTTTTTTCTTTGACTCGAAATAGTTACCAAGATTTATAAGGGAAAATTGAGATGTATAATGTTAGGTAATATGAAATGAACCACAAAACTCGTTACTTTGACACTATTTGTACTTCTCTTGTTTGACTAATGAACTAAACTCTGACTAAACTAAATTGGTTCATAATGTCGATCGGTAAATATCTAATCGGTAAATAATGTCGATTTCGCATTATGAGCAATTACAATTTAAAACGTGAAAGCTTTGGATGAATTATGCATCTCCTGTATATCAAGTGACTCGAAAACCCAGTTTGGTTAGTTACTTTTATTTTAGCCCTTGGTTTAACGGCAATTTGTATTCACATTAACTAAACTGGCGGTTTGTTAATTTATAAATGATCTGACCTTATTATTATGGAACAGAGGATTTGAAATTAAAATTACATTTACTTTACCTGAGTTAACTCTTTGAAGTTATAATTAACTCAGTAAATTGAAATTTGGTAATTGATTTATCTTATATGAATATTTTTATACTTTCTTTCTGTTATAAAAATTATAATAATTTAAAAGGTATATTTTTCATCTTCATTAACAACATGTGTTAAAAATCAAAATATCAATATTTTTTATTATCCATCTTAATCTTTGGAAGCTATTCATAATAATATAAATATTTATCAAAATAAAGAAATACCAAAATACATTTATACATTATACATATTTACATACTAGTATTTGACCTTTACCCTTATGCGTAGAAATTCTATTATTGGAATATATTTTTATAGAAAACAAGCTTTCTTTACGATTATTTCTAGGATTTTTTATATAACACGTACTTTTACATATATGAAGATGTAAAAAAATAACTACTAAGCTATAAGTATCGGACAACGATGGAATTAATTTGGTAAAATTAGTTGTTATATTGAATGCTCTATAAATTTGTTACCCAATTTACGTTACTTATTTTATCGGAAACTTAAATGGATAGTTTCGGATTATTTTTGTTATCTCGTTAGATCAATATATATATGTGTGTGTGTGTGTGTGTGTATGTATATATGTATATGACCGTTTTCCGAGTTTGTGTTATCGGAGTGATCTTTATAAATATATATATATATATATCCCTTCTTTAGGATTGGTCGTTGTCTGATTAACGTTATCTCGTCTGACCTGCGAGTAAATTACGTTTTAGATAAGAAAGTATTGATTTTGATAATTCGGAAAATTATTGGCCAATATTTTTTTTTTTTAGTTTAATTAAAACTAATCAGTTTATCATTTACTTATCTCTATAACTATATTCGAAAATTGAAAAACCATTCGTATTTTTAGTTTAGTATAGTATTTCTAGGGTAATTTCCTTGTACAGTAAATGTAAAATATATATATATATATATATATGAATATGTGCAATATTCATTTATTTGAGATTGTTTTCATTATAATTCAAGAATTAAATGCTTTTCTTATACGCCTCTCTTTAAAACATTTTAAAGTTTATAGCGTATGGTCTCATGTAAATCTTTTTTTTTGTCGGTGATTTACTTACTCAAAGCAGAGCTTGTTGGTAATGTTTTTATTAGCACCTTAAAGCACCTGTGTGAAACATGGGACTTCGTGGAAGGATATTAATATAAATATATATTATAATAGGGGGTCTAAGCCGATTAGGGGTACATAAATATTTGATAAGATAAGTTAACTATGGTGAGCAACATAACAGGGCATTTAAGGGAGTGTTCGTATAATTATTTTTCACACCTAATATAGATCTATATGGTCTCAGTTTATGTAGAGACTTAAATTAATAGCCTGTTGAGCCAACAAAAGTATGCGGCTGCGTCGTGTAATCTGACTAAAATAGATCTTTATAAATTCAAAGTTCTTTAGGCTGGCGTAAACAAGTTCCATGAGAAGAGCTAGATTTTTCCTTTAAAATATGATGTAATATTTTTTAAGATCGATATTTTCTAGTGCATTTTGTTATTTCGTTTGTAATCCTAAAAAGAAATATGAAGTTAGTTTGGTCTGATCAGGTGGTGGTGCGTTATTCTCCAAGTGCATAATCCTTCCATAGTACGAGTTGTCCTTAAATCTCCAGAATCATGCAGCTTTTCTTAGGTTTACAGCAAAGAAAAAACATTCCCTCTTTTTCTGACCCTAGTACAGAATGAAAGTCTATCGGTTTTCAAGGGATATGAAGAAACCAATAAAGGAATGTGAAGAGGGAGATAAATATTTGAGGGTTGGTAGGATATGAGGACACGAGGGGACTCCTGTATCCTGCAGGAGGGGTTAGTAATGTTGAACCAGCAAGCCAAGGACATGCTCACAGGACCTTCAAGGTTAGGGGAATGAAGCTTTCCATGGCTTTACATGCTCAATAAGAAGAAGGACACACTCTGAAACGGATTTCCTCAGGGTTTTTTTTATGGCCAAGTCTTTCATTCTCCCCCTTACTGTGGATTCAACAAACCTCTAATACTTTCCCCACTTGCACCCTCTTCTAGTTATAAACTGACTTCATCCCCCACGATCGATTTTAATTCGATTGGCTGTGGACAAAAAGCTAAGATGATACAAGCCTACTACCTCTTTTAACAATTTATCGTAAAAAAAATAACTTATGGGATAATATCTTTAATTTGGTCGAAAATCTATCGTAAAGAAATATAAACATTATTATTTCAACATTAAATTAAGGATGAGGATAGGAATACTGAACGTATCAAGCAAATAAATATACATACCTTGCAGTTTGAAGTTTTACCTGGGACTCATTAATAAATAATGAATAAAATTATTTTATTTCCTTTACTTTCTTACTTTTTCTTAGACCTGATGTCTTTAGCTCTTATATCATTTCGACTTTTTCGGTCTCTTACAAAAAAATCAGGAATAAAATAAAAAAAAAAGAAGCACTTGTCTAACTTTTTTGCGGTGGAGACACGGAGGATAATATCAAACGCAAAGAGGATTTTCAAGTACCCTACAAGAGAGATACGAAGGGTCCCGTATGAAATAAGGGAAGGGATGTAGTACCCAGAGCCCTAGTGCAGAGATTTCGGGAAGATGAGGCGAAGGACCTCGTGGCATAGAATAGGACCAAGGACCAAGCCCTTATTCCAAGTTAAGTAAAGGATCTGTTTTCAAGGACCTTGCACACACTTTAAACCACCCTCAACTCCCCACTCAATTTCTCCCATAACTATATTCACAAATTTCATACTCAAGAGATCTTCTTTCTTTTTTACGTTCCCCTCCCTAGTATATAGTTCTTGTGTTGCTGCCCTTAGGCTCTTGAGGGAGAAGCCTCAATCACTTCCCAAAACCTTAAGAGAGACAAGAGCTCTTCAAGTACCCTCTTTTCTTATACTCTTGACATATTTATTCTGCTCGGTCGAGATTCTTTTAATTCGTTTTACATACGTCTCTTTACGCATTGTTGATTGAACTGCCATAAGACACTTGGAAAGCGTGTCGATAAAGAGAGGCAACCCTGTCATAAATTGTAAGTGCGTTATGTCACCCCCTTTTTCCACTCGACTGCTTTGATGTCCTTTAACTGGGCAGAATTAACAGCCATTGACGCTGGTTTTAATCTTAATCGCATTACAATATTGGTGAACCTTGTTAATGGAAACAGAGCTAGTGCTTTTATCTCATTTATATCTGAATAAATCCCATTTAAACTTTTCCCTGACCAGTCTGATAACACATGCTTTCAAAAGCCAAAAGTTCTAGGGGTATATGCTTTGTTAGGTTCATTATTTTCAGCTAAGTATTCTTACCAATTTATAATTGGTAAGAATATATATAAAAAAAATCGGGTACGGGGTTCCTCGGAACTTTTCCTCACTTCAGAGGCCACTGGAGTTGCCTCTCCTGCTGCGTCGCAGCAGGAGGAAGCAGCATTGGACGTGGTCAGTACTTGGATGGGTGACCGTTCTGAACTAACTGATTTATTATCATTTTTACAAAAAAAAACCCTTATTTTTAATACCTATATTTTATTATATTATTTTAAGTTTGGCGGTATTTTGACAGATGTAAACAAACTTTGACGTCATCAAAATTATCGCACTAATAAGTAATTATATTCACTTATAACTTTTAAACTAATTGATAGAATTTCATCGGGTTTTTTTTATATTTGTTCCTACATTTTTTCCGGTTCCAACGATATGCTATAAGTCAAAAACCTATATGTAATTTCAGTATTATTAACCGTCAAAGTTTGAAAATTCAAAAATTTACAACTTCAAAATGGCGGCCAAAATCAAAATGAAATTTAGTGGGCATGTTTGTCATACTGTCATACAGAGAGGTACATTCGAGACAAATTTCAACTCGATCAGGACCATTTTCGATTTATAACGATTTTTTTAAATTTTTGCTGACTCAGCAAACTGGGTTCAAGATGGCGGAAAAAGTTGATTTTCCGGGAGGCACAACTACAGGTTAGGACTGATTTTTCTGCCAAGTTTCAATTCTCTAGGTTAAATACCTTGGGCGCTACGATGATAACACACATACACACATACATACGTCATGCTGAAAACCAATCAGGAGGTCTTAAAAACACCTAAAACGGATAATTCCGTTGAAATCTCGAAAAAAAAAAACAATACTTGAAAATGAAAACAATACTTTTCCTACTATTAGTAGTGAGGAAAAGTAAAATATGAATTCAAGTATTTGGTGTATTGTCAATATGAACTATTTTTTAGGATTTCTCCTAAAATAATACTAATTATTAGAAGCAAGAGCTGTTCTTATGCATCTGCAAATCAAAATTACCTTCAATTACATTTTTGTTATGCCTGTATAAATAAGAGATATATTTCTAGTTTACTGAAGGCAATAACTATTTTCATATTATAAATGTGTAAATCTAGTTTTCCGAAATATTTAAATTACTTACTGTTACATCAGGCCTGCATTGATTCTTTGAGGTAGATTTTTAAGAATTATTTATTTCTGTGTTTGCATTCCGCATTTCCTCTTTAGTATAGTGAGGGAAGGAACTCTCCCATATCTCTTAGTCCTAGATTTCAGAATGCATTATTCATTCAATCAGTCTTTCTTGCCCATTGACGTATGTTTGAATAGATGTAGTACTGAAAATTTGCAAGCCTCTTCAAATATATGCTGAATTCATATCTTTATTAGGGTGGGAAAACTGCAGCTATTTCTCTTCTTTCTCCGTCTTTCGCTTTTTTTCATTTTGTGCAACGGGATTAGATTTATTCAAGCTTATAATTTTGTGCTGTTAAAGCTTTATCTCTAGTTTTCAACATATTTTTAACTTAATTCACATTGATAGCTGATGTATTATTTCTCTTCTCTCACTCTACATTTAGTTATAGTTTGTTAAATAATCTTTAACAATATGTGCTTTCCCACTCTCATTACAGTGGTGTTCATTCGAACTAATTTTATCTATTTTAATTTGATCGTTTTCTCTTTATTGGGTTTTAAACTTATCAATGTGCTACCATATATCTTTTCTGATCTATAATCTTAAAAAATCCATTGATGGACTGTAGTCAAAATCCTTATAAAAATGTGCTACTTCTCTTCTTTTTATCTCTAATTCTAAAAATTGGTTGATTTTTAACTATCTGTAATATAGATATTAAAATATTATTTTAATGATTCACTTTTAATATTTTTCTTGGTCTTAAATTAAATTTTCTCCCATTTTTCAGTGAATCTCGGTTTTAGAGCAGGAAATGGTTTGGTTCCGTGCCAAATTATTTTACAGCTAATTCGGTTTTACTGCGTAATATCATCACAGTTTTTAATTTATCCCTGTTTATGGTGTGATTTATAAATAACACTTACATTTTGTACATATGTACATACATTTTACATTTTGTAGTGTAGCTAGAAAAAAATAATTTTTTTCCGTTTGGAACATGCAATAAAAAGAGTTATTTAACAGAATGTTATCTATATATTTTTTATTCTGATAACTGCCTTGAATTATTTATAAATGTTTTATGAATTAATGAGTCTGTTGTTTGGATTATTATAGTTTTTTCTTGCTCATATAATTAGTAAATGTTGAGAGAAAGTATAATCTGCGGCATCAAATTTTTGATATTTCGTTGGAGTTACACGATTTAAAATCCCCTGAATCTATTAAAAAAGATATCCCAGGGAAGTACTTGCATTCAAGTAATTTTAAGGGTTTCGTAGGTTATTAAGCATATACTTTAATTATATTCTGAATATATATATATATATATATATATATATATATATATATATATATATATATATATATATATATATATATATATTATTATTATTATTATTATTATATTTCCCCCATTCCAGCCTATATGAAAGTAAAAAAAATATATTCCAACAAGGAGTAGAGTAGGGGTCCCTGGTTCGATCTCCCGGGGGGTAACAATGTTTTTTTATCGGTAATAACGAAAAGGTAAATTAATTTTTTTCCGGAATTTTCATCGCCTCGCCATTAGATATAGCATGAATTATTCCATAAATTTAGGACTAGCTGTTTTAGGGTGGCATTTTTGACTTATAAATGCAACAAAAAATTAAATTTTTAAATAGGTTTATCTTTTATATATGTAATCTATATATATAAAGTATCAGTAGCTTTCATTTGATACCCCACTCAAATATTTAAAAATAAATAGAAATTTTCGCTCACTGCGCATGTGCGCAACATTTTCAATTTATAAAAAGTTTGAATTTTATTTCGGACATTTTCATCGACCTATCATAAGGTATTGGCATGAATTATTTAAAAAAAAATTAGGATTAACCGTTGTAAGGTGGTTGGGAGGGGGGTATTTTGTTTTTAGTGAAATTTAGGCGCTAAAAACGCAATATTGGCGTTAAAAAGCACAATACTCATAACTTGTTATTTTGTAATCTACTCTGCAGGAGCTTTTATTTGATACCGCTCTCGACAATTAAGAAAAAAAAATGTTGAGCTTAGCATATTTTTGCGCATTGTACATGCGTATATTAAATTTTTAACTCAAAATTCTTGCTATGTGTGGGTAAAAAAGTTACGCCAGTATTTCAAATTTCAACACTCTAGCGTAAACGGTTCGGAGGATATGAACCAAAGTACGACAAACGAACAGACACATCACCTTCGGAATATGGGTTTGAGGATGATCTTAAAATGATTGTCATTTTCTTTTTATTCATAGTATATGATCTTTGCAAACTTATAAAGCCTAACTTAAGAAACTAATATATATGAAATTTGGTATGATTGTTGAGAAAAATCTCCAACTAAAATCAATAAATTAAATAAATCTAAAAATTGAGATGTGCTATTCCCTGAAAGAACTTAAAAAAATCCAAATTTTAACATTTCATGAACTTATTGCTAAATTTAATCTTGAGAGATACATAAGACGACACAAATGACTCTGTTCTTGATTTTAAGTTTATTCTATCAACTTTTACATAATTTATTTCAAGTGCGAGCCAGTGGCGTAACTATGGGCCCGCATGGCGGGCGCATAGAGCACAATAATATCTAAATACCTTGGAATCATACATTCATTGTCGGGGGGCCCCATTCAGTTCTGAACAAAAACCCTTTATTTTTTTGCTCATTAAATTTCTTTGGCGTAGGGCCCCCAAAAAGTTCTTGCGGGGTGCCCCTAACGCCACTGGTGCGAGCGTAACTGTTTGATATACAGACTTAAGGACTAATAGAACGTGGTGTATATCTCTACATAAGAATGTTTGCTTTCATAACATTATTAAAAATACAATTTGAATATCACTCAATTGCTCACTTACTTCGAATTTCTCACACAAATGTTCTCCTTTATTTCATCGAGCTTTATCCTAGTTATGGATATTTGCTTTTATTCTGGAACAGTTGTATAGTGAACATTACGTTTTGTATGAGGTCAAGCTAATTAAATTAGAATGAAATAATACAGGAATGGGTTTATTATTCCTGTGTAACCCTATATCCTTTAGTAGCATGTTTTCTGAATAAACATTCCTTCATCTCATAGAGATATCGAGTTGCTTACAACAGATACTACAGTATACTACAGATTATATATTACTCTGTCTAATATATAATCCATTGAAATATAAGACAGCTCTTTGCATAATTCTTTTAATGTAAAACCTTCAAGTGAAATATCGAAGGACACGTATACTTTTTAATTATGAAATAATAAAAAAATTATAAAAAAAATGTTGTAACATAACTTATAATTGATATGATGATAACTATGTTATTATTATTATTAAATTATTGTATTTTTCAACAATAGATAATAAATCTTAGAGGTGCGATAAACACAGAGGACAATAACAATTATTGGATCGGCGTTGACAAGCAGTCTTCTTGCAAACCTAGGTGGCTAAAATCTAGGTCACAACACTGATAATCTGGACTGTTGAAATTCTTGAAATGTAATTTTTCATGTTCAAGATATAACTTGTTTCATACTAATAACCACATTAGAGAACCATAAGAATAGATGAGTAACCACAGAATAAATGAGTAAAGTGGCCGACATCCCGTCCTTTAATAAAATAAATGTAAAAAAAAAAAAATCATATACGTGTTAATAATTACTTAGTCCCGTGTTTTACATTTATTAGTTTTCGCGTTTTCGTAACTAGATTTAATTATTATTGAACATTTAATCAAAATTTAACATAAAAATTACTTCTCCTTGGCAGGGAATCAAAACCAGCCTCTTTCCGACTGCGTTTAAAAATATTTTCTCTGGAACAGGATTTTTCCCGGGAAATCGGCTTATATCGTTAGATTCGTATTTAAATGGACTGCATTTTAGATTTTTTTTTTAATCAAAATCGTTTTCAAGAAATACATTTTTTCCCCTTTTTTTTTTTAGAGTTTTTGAGGGTTAGCGCTCCCAAATTTGGAAGTAATATTCATTTCTCGATTTCGACTCGGTGTATGATTTTTCTGAACATTCCAAATTATGCCAGAATCGGTCCAGTAGTTTAGGCTCCACTCCACGCGTCTGTACAGACAATAGACGACTGAGAGACATTTTTAAAAACCACTATTTTTGATTCAGGGGACCTCAAAACGTGTAAATCCATCAAAATTGAATTTCCGCGTTATCACAATACTTTCTCTTTATATGAGAAAATAAAAAAAGAACATAATAGATATGGGTCCTAAATGTTAATAGATAAAAGATAATAATTAATAACCCTTAAATTACATAGTTATTAGTTAGTTAATAAAAAATATAAAACATTCGACATAAAGAAAATGGCAGCGTGTGTTTTTTTTTTGTTTTTTTTCCACGGGTCTTTTACGTGAAGAAATTATGTTATTTCTTTAAAAATAAACAGTTTATTGTCAAGTAGCCGATGTTAGGAATTTATTCTGGCTATTTAATGTATTTAAATTGACATTATTTAATATATTTAAATAGACATTATTTAATATATTACACAGTCAAACACATTTAATTTATTAATATTAAATAGTTAAAATTTAATTTAATAATATTAATTATTTAAAATTATTTGAACATTAACAGTATTAGAGCAATATTTCCACGTGACAACTATTATCGGTTAGTCAGTAAACAAGTAGTATAAATCTAATTGTTAATAATTTTCTTGTTCTTTAAATAAATTCATAGAACATATTTTGCTAATATAAAATTAGCTTAATAAGAATAGTCGGTGATAGTACCCTTTTATTTCTAATGTGCGTGTGCGTATATAGGTGGATCTTCTATCTTGTTCTTTAAATAATTTCAACAAGTTACGTAAAGCGGACCTCATACGGTCAATATAATTTCCTTCAATATATTGAAGGAAATTATATTGACCGTGTGAGGTCCGCTTAAAGGTTTGTTTTGGAAAAAGTTTTCACGAGTTGCCACTGACAACGCTACAATACGACCAAATATTGACGGAGCTTCAATAAAAATCAAATAAGTTTGATTTTTATTGAAGGTCCGTCAATATATTGACAACGACAAATATTTCTTACATAAACCCCTCACACGGTCAATATATTGACATAAATCAAATATTGAGTCAATATATTGACCGTGTGAGGTCCGCTTAATGGGCGACGTTTCGACCTATACAGTCATTATCAAGCCTGAAAACTATTGAGCTATAGCTTCATACCTTTAAAGGTATATATTTTTTTTTTTTAAATTGTTGATGATATACATAGTTTATTACTTCCTCCTTATCTACTAGTCCAATGTTATGTTTATTATTTTATGTATTGCTTAATTAAACACATCGGTTTCAGGCTTGATAATGACTGGATAGGTCGAAACGTTGGCAATTATGTAACTTGTTGAAATTATTTACCTTTAAGAGATCCACCTATATAGGTACTTACAACTTACATTTGCTTAATTATATTATTCTGATTACACAAATATTTATCAAGATCCTCGATCAAGATCCTCGACTGTGGTTTTCTCTAATGTTTGATAGCGACATTTTGTAATAGCGACTCATCATGAAAGAGGTGTAGTTCAATAACCAAACAACGTCTTCACACAAAAAAATGTGAGAATTTTTTTGTCATGGTTTTTAAGTACTAAAATTATATCATAAAAAGTTCCGCACGGAATATTTTAGAGATACTTCGTTGAGGGTTTTTTTTTTATTTATTTATTTTTTGGGATTCTCTGGAATTGTTTGTTTACGGCTAAAAGAAAAAAGAAAGGGAATCTTGTTATATCGTCACTTTAAACCTTATATTATATCACATGCCGAGATAAAACTTTTTCTTTTGAGAATCTCAAAATAGAATAATAATAATATAAAAATAAATATAATAAATTCTATTCAAGGTTTTTGTATGTGATATGACCTCAATAATTTAATTTAATATTTTATCAACATAAATAAATTGATAAACTGATTTTATTAAACATCAATAAATTGATTAACTAATTTGGTATTTTTTATTAACAAATAAATAATAAAATAAATTTAGAATTTACTAAAGAAACATGCATTTATAAATGAACTTAAGATATTTAAATTTCCTACTGTCGCAGACTTTAATTATTATTTTTTACAATGAGTTAAATTAAACATAATTTAAGAGTACACCCTATTTTCATGTATAGTATGAAGTTATGATGGACGGTGAGGTGTAAAAAGATTTAAACTCAGAAGTTATTACATTTATGTAGAGACGTTTCGACTCATAGAATTGTCATCTTCAGTCAATTTATTTCTAAACAAATCATCAATACATATATAATTTGAATGATTCATTTCTAGGAATTCATAATTATTATTAGTTTTTTCAACCAGAGAACATTACACTTTATACAGGTTCATATATCTATTTGACTATTATATGCATTTGTTCAATGGTAGACTGATATTAATTTTATTTACTTACAATTTTTGGTGATAGCATTAAAATCTTACATCTGCCTCCGTAGGACGGGGTCTAGGTTTTAATTTAAAATTTTATAATTATTAATTAAATTAATATCACATAATAATAATAATAATTTATATCTAAACCTTATATAAAACAAACTAAACAATTTAACAATTAATTAAAAATTAAGGTATTTGTAGTACTTAAACATTACCATTCTCACCGAGATGTTCTATTGCTTAATTATTAATTCTTAGACAAACTACTCATTTATAGATAGGGAGAATATATACAAAATGTCTATTTTTAATCTGTCGTTAATATACAATATAATCTATCATGATAGATTATATTCTCACCTATTGTATATATATATATATATATATATATATATATCGTTATCTTGAATCAAAACAGATGATTGGTAACCCCTTTTATGAGATTGTTGTTGGAAGTTTTAAATTTGAACATTCAATAGCAATTAGTTCCGGAGATAGTGTATTGACAAATTATTCCTATTAATAGATCGTAAAAAGATTTCTTAGCGAGGACCTATGGTCCTATGGGCGCTAACAGGCACATAAAATCTACAACATTATCATGGTAATAGGTCTAGCTGAGATATATCGCGATTAGCCAGTTAGCGGTATTTGGATTGCATATTTTAATATAAAGAATTAGTTGTAGATATAATAAAATAATTGTTATAAGTGCAGAACTACAAATAAAAATAATTAGTTATAATTATAAACTAAAATAATTGAAAAAGCTCTAAATTAAAAATGTTTCAATCTCCTTCCGCCTAAAAAATAGTAATAATAATAAAATATTTCAACCTTCTCCAGTAGCAACAATGAAAGCATGAAGAAAATCTAACAAGCTAATATTCTTGATAAAATAAATAATGACATAAGTTTGATTTCATTTGTTAAAATGGATTTTGAATTAAATTGCTATAAAGAAGTCAAATAAGACCTGGACACGAACTCTCAAATGTCAAGTTGTCATTGGGTATATCATAAATCACACACACACTCATATATAACATATATATATATATATATATATATATATATATATATATATATATATATATATATATATATATATATACTTTTTTTGCTTATGCCAGAAACGTTATTTTATTATATCAATTGATTTAAAATTCTCTTGGAATATTTTTTTTCGTCGTTTACAATAATATACTGATATTTTTCTGTATTTAATAAGGCGTAAATCTGTTGCCTATAGAAATGGTATTATTATCATCTACCAAAAAAAAAAAAGTTTTATCTTGTATAATTTTTCCTATTAATATAATATTTGTCCGCTATAAACGTGGGGAAACCCACGGACAATATATATTTTTCTGTTATTTTTATTGCTTCCTGACCCGTAAAATTATTGTACCAATGCTTGGGGTTTGACCCTATAAGGTGCTTTAAGGGAAGGAAAAGTCCTTTTGATAAGAACGGGCCTTTATATCGGCTATTTCCCGAGATTTTGCATTTAACTCGAGGACTGTACCGGGCACCCGAGGCCGTATAACTTGGGATCTGCCAGGGTAGTTTCCTCTTGCCTGACCCGTATAAATACCCAGCCTGATAGTGGAAAGCAATAATCTAATATTACATTGCTTCTAACTTGCAAGCCTTAAATCTCTTTCTCTCCCTGTTTTTTCCTCCGGAAAAGCTTTTGATACTAGGTAGTGTAGGGAGGTACTTCGTGTGAATTATAACCCTTTCCTTAAACACTTCTTTTACACGAAGAATGAGAGTTTCACTCATTCTATAAAATAGGGCTTTTGAAACGAAATTTTCAAGGAAAGAAAAGGGGGCCTAAATCTTAAAATCCTTAACCCTTTCGTATTCGAAGCAGCCCTGCCTATTCTTAACTCATTCTAATGTCGCCCTCGTCCCTAACTTCAATGTTTTTCGTTCGTTCTTTAACTCGATCTCATCTCGAAGGCTTTTCCCCTTCTACGATCCACTCTTATCAGCTTCCTCCTGCTCTTTTTCAACCTTCTAAATTGATACCTACTTTAAATCTTATTTATAGGGCCCGTAGGGAGGATAGAGAAGGCAAATATAAGGGCACTCTCTTCGCTATCCTTGAATAAAGTTGAAATTGTCCTTCTGCCCCTCCTCTTTTTTTTAAACAAAAGAAATCTCCCTTAGTACTTCAAATATATATATATATATATATATATATATATATATATATATATATATATATATATTGCAGTGTATACTTTATATATCCTTTTTTCCAAATAAAAAATAAATGTAGAAGTTGTGACAAAATGCCTTCACCTTTTATTATCCCTTTTGTATTTTTCCTGTCATTGTAATCCAAGTTTATCTCTGTTTTATCAATTCAACCATCCCTAATATTCGGATAAACTCAAGTCAACTTGGACGAGGACATACGAGTCAACTTTTGCTGTCCAAGGCCTTAATTCTATATTTTGCATTTAAATATCAGCGAAAAGCAAGAATTTCCAGAAAATTATGATTATTTTAAATTTTGCGAAGACATCCTGCAATGAAGGGTCCAAGGTCGTTTTGTATTAAATGCAGAGAGCGACAATTTAACGTACTTTGTATGGAAATGGAAGCTGATAAGAAGGGTTGTTGTTCCCTGAGGTGAACTTTATAACTATCACGAAATCCAATCCATGCTTTCATATTCTATTGCATTACTAGGTAATACCGTTGTAATGGAAATTTCTTTTTAAACAACTTGGAAATTAACTACTATAAAATCTAGAGCTTTCGTGCGAATAATTTAATAAGCCATTTTAACTATCGATGGAGTTTTGGACTTTTACGTTTGTGAATAATTCAAAAGAAGGCATCACTTGACCATTATCATTATTCAATCTTATGTTAGGCAATTCCTGTTCTCTACGAGGACTCAAAAACTTCGGTCCGGTTGGAAAAGCGGGTGGAAATACGCTTAGGCTTCACCCGTTATTTCCGGGCTAATGCCCTAAAAGCAAAAGCTAAGAGAGTAATTCCCTTAGAGCTTTAGAGTCCAGGGAGCCTTGTATAACCTCTGTAATTTGCTTTTAATGCCCTTTTGCGGGGAACTGAAGTCCTGCGGCAGTAACCCGGCCATTACCGCCAGAACCCTTGAGAGCGACGTAGGATCTGTCCAGGGCACTCAGCCTAGACAAACCTAAACCTAGCCAAACAAAACATACTTCCAAGACCTTACCTCTAGCAACGACTGCTCCCCTTATCAATGGCATTAAATATATTTTACAAATTTAATTCTCTCGTTATAAAGAGGTTCCCTCTTTTTTCCGTGCCAATTATTTATTTATGCATTAGCTCCGTAGAGATCCTAATTACCTCAGAAAATTTTGAGTGTATGAAGGCGACTAGGTAACAATATCTTATCGCAATTTTAATTGCTCTATATTTTATTCATAAAAAACTACCGTTTTCCTAAATTTTCAAGCATAATGTTTTTTTGTTTTTTTTTTTTAAATTTCATTTGGAGTGAGTTTTACAACAAGTTACAGATATTAAATCTCCATTGTTTACTTTTAAAATCTTTCAAGTTCATATTTTCTGATTTGATAGAAATAATGAATGTAAAAATGTAAACATTTAGAAAAAGTAAATTCATCATGTAAAAATTTGTAAGTATGGTAGTATCCTGAATATATTACATAAAAATCGGTCCGACAAACTCAACAAAACTTATCTTATGATATAGTGGTAGGTAATGAATTTCAATTGCATACCTATTTTAATAATTTATTATAAACCACCAGTTTTAAAAGGTGTTTTTTAAAAAATTGTATCATTGTTTTCAGCGAGGAATTTTTTTTTTTTTTTAATAATATCTCGGAAACTAGGTTTTCCTAGGAAAATTGTTTATATAGTTATATTCGTAGTTAAATTTAAATTGACCACCTTTAATGTTATCCATTATCATTGAAATCATTGAAACTGTTTTTGGAAAAATAATTTTTATTCGGGATTTTAGGATGCGCACCCTCATATTCTCGATTCTCAAGGTATGATTTTTATTAATATTTTTGCGAATTTTAATCGTAATAGGGCTAGTAGATTAGGATCAATTGGTAAGTATTTGTCCACGCGTCTGGACTGCCCTGATTTCAGACATTCTGACAATATACAGCAACTTTTTAAAATCACTTTTTTGGACTCTTGAAGGGAGGGTGCCAATCAAAATTTGATTCAGTCGCTAGATCGTTTGAGGGAAAGATATGATTAAAAACAAATTTAGTCATGATACTAATTTAATGGCCACCCAGGCAACATATTATAATACTATGTTTATAAGAAAGTAAAAAATTGGTCTTCCCAAGAAATTACTTTTACCCGCTAACCCTGAATAATCGTCTTTCATCTAAATAAAGCTTTGCATTTTAATTTAAGTAAAAAAAAAATAGTATTCTCTGGTTTTATCAATATACGGGTTATATTAAGCTGGTCCATTAGGCAGGGTTACCTAAGATACAATCTCTAATAGGTAACTACTGTTGCATAAAATAAATAGTATACAAAATTGAAGTCAATTATATTAAACGAGCCCTGAAGCCCATGGCAACGGGCTTAATTTTATATTTAAAAAAAAAAGTAAAAATTAAGTAAATTTTTTTAGATAAGTTTTTATATCTATTTAAAGACTAACAAATCAAAACAATCCTTTATTTTTATTGGAGTAAATTCGGTTGCCTTAGTTTGATAATAACAAATCATTTCGAGGTGAGTCGTTGGGACACTACTCTATTAAATAAATTATATAGAAATAAGAATACAATTGTTAAAAGTGCATTGGACATTTTTTACTAGTTAAAGTACTAGTTAAAAACTATTATTATTGTAATATTTCTTGTTGTTATGTTGACTGTTGTAATATTCAAGGCGTTAAATAAAGAGTTATGATGTAGGAAGTATTTTTAAATCAGTATTAAAAAGAAGAATGCGCATGTGTTACTATTTCGCAGTATTTAAAGTATGAAATAATTATTGTAGGAATATTTGTTGTTGTTACGTTGGCTGTTTTAGCATTTAAGTCGCTTGATAAAAGGTTATGATTTAGTCTTAATTTTCTCACGGTACTAGTACGCGAACATATCTGTTTATTTTTAAGTTTTTGAGTGAATGTAACAAAATAGTTAAGTGTTGTGTCAATCTTACCAATTAACTTTGTTGTTTCAACAATTAGTAGAAAGTATCCATAATAGTCGATAGTTTAAACGTTGAAAAAAGCACTTCTCTAGTGCTTCACTTTGTTTTTTTAAAAACGTCATTGATCGATCTACTTACTTCATAAAATGGATAAATGATGTGAAGGTATAATAACAGAAATGATTAAACCAGATATTATTAATATTTTGATTTGTATTTGTAAATAGTTTTACTTATTTAATTGGTGTTTATAAAGATCAGGAGAAACCAAAACTAATAGGCCGTATTATTATAATCTTCCGTTACGTATATTGTTTTTTTGTTTTAATTTCTGATCTTTCTTCGTATCTCTCTCACGTAAGTTTTGCGATTAAAGATAAGCAATAGTTAAAATAGAAGCAGTCAATAATAATAATAATAATCGACTAAAACTATTCATAATATATTAACTAATTATTCCTTTCGCAACTTTATCTACCATCTTTTTTTTTCTTAATATTTAATCTATAATATCATGTTTTTGATAATTACTTTAAGAAGCAAATAAAAGATATCCCAAATTTTCAACTTTCCTTCTTACTGCCTTCTTTATTTCAACATATAGATTAAAACAAGACTAATTTCTGGTTTCTTTAATTTTGAAGAACTATTGGATGCAGTTACGTGTTTTTTTCACTCTAAATTGATCTTTGGAAGGTTTAGTTAACCTTCTACTCTGTCTTTCAATACTTCGACCTTTTCTTCTATTAATAAGATTTCAAAGTTTATAGTTTTAATAATGCTTAAAGAGATTTTAGGTTGTGTAAGATTTAAGTTTTGCTAAGGTGTGTGACATGAGCATTGGACAAAGGCAGTATTATTTTTTGAAAACTCTAATTGTTGACACATTTTTTTTTTTAGTGTAAATAGTAAACAAATATTGGTAGAACTACAGTATATGGGGCTACTAGATATCACAAATCGATACTATCGATTGTTATAATGACGCCATATTTCGATATATTGATCAATTTTACACGTTTTATCAAAGAAGTGTTTGTTTTGTGTTTCAATTCAATTTTTTGGTAAATATGTCGTATCTGACCCTTTTTGACTAAATAGCTACTACGATAAAGGGATATTTTATCTAATGTGCATTGGGACAAAGGAATATCACACTTTTATATACAAAAGTGTGACATTCCTTTGTCCCAATGTATATTAGACTAAACTACTAAACATCCCTTTTTCTTATAGTACCTTAATTTTTTTGCCCTAGAATTTTCAATCGACGCTCATTTTCTAAAATAAAACAATCCTCCTGCATATAAACCAGGGAGAGGTCCAAATCTAAGATCAAAAGAGTTTAACGGACAAGATATTAACGGATTCTGATAACGTATTATCAGAAGGGGTCCCATATACTGTAGTTCAGCCCAAATGGTATTACTTGAACTCTTCAATATGTTAAGAAGTGCAAGGGTTACTTAAAGTTAAAATATTAACGGAATATATATATTATTTTTTATATACAATAAGGCTTTTTATTTATTGTTATTTATTTGACTGTATTTTTTATTTCTTGGTAATTGCGGGTACATCTTTATTTTTACTATTCCCTATTTTCTTCGACTTTGTGTTAATAGCTTTTATGATACCTTTTAAATATGTTATTAATTGGATGTCGGATTTGTAACGGAATTATCTATTTGTAACGTGTAACGGTATGATCATCTATTTGTGAGTAATTTTTATTTCGTTAGGAAGCTCTTTACTTCTAAATTTCATTGAGCTGTATGTTGTTTAATTCTTTATTTATAATACTATATATTACCAAGTAACTATTATTATATTACTAAGTACTATATATTGCTAAGTCTTGCGGCATCTATTTTACAATAGGTAATATTTTTGGTACAAGGCGATACAGAAATTTAATTTACTTGTTGAAAAAGTTAGTTAATTTCCAACGCTGATAAATTTATAACAAAGACATTTATAGAAATAGATAAATTGAGAAAGGTCTATTAAATAGACATGGCCTAAAATGGCATTGCGTTTCAATTATATTAAAACTGCATTATCGAAATCCGGAGACAGTTAATTAAGATATTGAAGTGAATCGATTTATAATTCTAACCTTAGGTTCAAACTGTTACGTCCGATCGGATTCAAGTGTCAAATTTAACGTCGTAGCAGTTTACCGTAGGGCTTACTAGAGTGAATTATGAATATTTAAAATTGTGTGCCGTTCCAGCTGCAGCTCTTCTCCAAATGATGAATTTTCCATTATTGCTTCGTGCAACCTTCACTTAGATAACTGAGTAGATACAGAACGGACTTCGAAACACAATAGGTTTATTGAAAATTGTTTATAATTTGAAAACATTTAGCGTTAGTAAACATTTCGATCTTATCAGTAAATATTTGTATTGCAATTACCTCTTCTAGTTATCAAAACTGTTTATCAATTTATTTTTCCGATCTGCGGCAAAAAAGGTTGAAGTTAAAAAGTTTGTATACATGTTAGTTTTACCTCTAGGATTCCAAAACAAAATGAGAAAACAAGCTTTGCAAACTTTTCTATGGGATATAAAGATTTAATTTAACTCTCGCTTGTACAAACGTAGTTTTGGAAATCACTCGTTTATTAAATATAAAATAAAGAGGAAACTATTACATGTTATTTTTCCTAAAGGGTTAAATTATATTATACTTCTTTGATGTCATATATCCATAATGTATAACTCTGGGACATAGAAACTCCTAAAACTCATTAATTAAGACTAATGTAATTATAAAATTACAAAGCGTTACTGTTTATCTTTAAACAAAATAACCAACATTTTTACAGACTGTTTACTATAACACCATGAGAAGTAAGTGATAGTAACCTATTGGGATGTTTACTAATAAATATAATAATAATGATTTTTTAAAAAAATAAAGTTAGTCTACCTTGTATTTATTTTATATTCTTATACATATACATTATGTATTTTACAAACTTTTATTTAACTTGCAATGTTTGTATCTATGTATTGGATATTCGGGTCAAATCTTGTATCTGAATTTCAAAGCAGTTATCCTCAACCGAATGCATTGAAATTTTGCAAACAAGTTTAGTTTGGATGACAATGCATGGTTACCTAAGTGATGTCATTCTAAATCCAATATGGTGGACAGCCCAAGACGAAAATCAACGACACCTTTATATTGACTCCTAATTTATTAGAATAAGACAAATTTTACTTTTTATTAATGGCGGAGGAGGGATTTTTGAAATTCGATTTTCGACATTTTTATTCAGAAAAGAAATATGCAATAGTACCTAAAAAAGATTATGAAGAATACTTTTTTTATGAATAGTCGAAATTTAGGCCGGTTTCCTCATGTACAATTTTAGAAAATTGTACTTTTTGGGTACACTTAACTGTATTACTATAAATCTTTATTTAAAAACAAGCAGGAGATTTTATGAAGAGTGATTTTCCTTCGACAATTTTTTTTTTAATTTAATTTTTTTTTTCATCACACGTATTGGCAACCCGATCCAGGGACACACTATTTATATATAAAGAGAGAGGGAGAAAATTATAAAGATAGCAATAAGGTCTGTATTGGACCACGGGCCTCTATTGTACCGGAAATAAAGAGGCCCGTCTTTTGTGGTTCAAATCCCGTCGTCGGAGTATTTTTTTCTCTGCGTCTCTCCTATCTTTAAATAAAAATTTGACTTATATGTTGCTTCCTGAAGGATGAGAAACAAAAAGAAAATGGTGTGTATATAAATATTTTTTAAATTAATGTTTTTTTTGTGTGAATGTTCAATTTTTGTATATTTACTCTGCATGTGGTATATAGTCCTTTTTTATTTTTAATTTAGGGTTTTCGTGAAAACTGAAGATGGTGGTTATGTAGGTGTTTCGCTCCTTTGTTGTATGAGAGGGATGTAATCAGTGTAAGAGCTTTCCCCGAAGTTGTTTTAAGGGCTGTTGTATAAGAAAAGGTTTTCACATCACATTGCTTTCCTCCTTCTTGCCGTGAATTTTCCTTCAAAGGTATAGAGAGGTTTCTGGTAGCAAAAGGACCACCAAAAACTTAACCACTATAACGGTTTGTTGCCTGGGCCTACTCTTTACAACTTGACTTGATTCTACAAAGAATCATCCACTCAGCCTTTGTTTGTTTCCTTTCTTTTTCCAGCAAAAAAACCCTTTTCTCGTACATTGAATCAGTATGTGTTATCTTTTCTTTTATTATCTTATCAAATTATATTTTATCTTGTGGTCGGTTTTCATCTTCATTTAAAATCTCCTTCGCAAAAGAATTTAATAAACAATGGAATTACAACTAAGATCTCCACCACAGTAGGACTTTTAGACCTCGTATACAATTTTCTAGGTTTAACCTGCCTAAAAATAAATATATCCCCTTTTAAAAGAATTTCTATGTTTAACCTTAATTTTCAGGTCTAAAAATGAATAAACCTTTTTAAGAAACCATGATATCAAGAAGTGACAACTTATTAAGTGTAACTCAACAGTCCCTTGCGCTACAGCATGCTCTGTGTCATTCTTCTAATCATTTGGATTTCTAACAAAAGATCTGCACCCTCTAACCTGGGGCATCTTTAAGTCTACTTCCATGTCATCGATCCAACGTAGCTGAGGTCTTTCTTATCGCCGATCGGCATGTGATTGAACATGTAAAATCTTTATAGGCATCATGCCATCCTCCATACCTCTAAGCATGTCCAAATAGCCATCCCAATCTCAGATATTTCGCGAATCTTTTAATATCTTTCCCTTTCAAAATTCGATTGACCTCAAGATTTGTGCAGATCCTCCACTCATCGTTTTCCCATATCTGTCCACAGATACGTCTAAGAGCATTGTGCTCAAATACTTTGAGAGCTCGTTTATCCACTGCCTTAAAAGTCTATGACTTAGCAATAGTACGTTACTGCAGGCCGTACCAGAGTCCTGTAAAGTCTTAGGCCCTATTCACTCGGGGGTACGCAAATATCCTCGAAACTAGGAGACTCGGTGACTTAGAGACTTAGAATGTGTAATTAGGTGGCGCTACTCAGACGGAGGTACTCCAGTACCGGCAACTCAGAGGCGCTGCAACTCGGAAACCAGGTGACGCTGCATTCTGGTCTCCCAGTCTCTCAGTTTCCTACCAAACGTGGCTTGTTTAACTTTGTGTCGCAATGAGTGAACGAGAGTTTAATTAAAATTCGTGGCGGGATTGGAGAAGTTTCCCGTGCTGTGTAATTACAGGCTTAATGAATTTTCAATCCGATTCCTGTAATTCTTTTGCAGCAACAAATAATTTTTGATGTAAGGATACACCCAAAACGAGCTCACTTTTCTTCTTCTTTACCGGTGCTAATAATAATACTGGATAACGATATCCTCGTCGCTACTATATTTATAATCACTAGATATTGTTCGCGGAGGTGAATACGCGATGATGAAGACGAATTGGGTATTTACTTGGCCTGTTGCTTGTGAAGACTGACTTTACTTTCTAATCAAACCTCAGACAACGTGTTTGTACGCACTACTCCAGTCGTGGTTGTGTGATGATGACGGGAGACTTGAATTACTCAGTCTCCCAGTCTCCTGGTCGTGCGGAAGCTCGAGACGGATTTTGGTGTCTCCGTGTGAATAGGGCCTTAGTCTTGTTTCCCTAATTCAAAATAACCCCTAGTACCAGCTTGTGTCCTTCCATTAATTTTTGACAAGCCTGTCTAAAAATGCATATATATATTTAGCACCGATAATCTCAAGTAATGACAACTACATGGGATTTGTGCTGGAGGGTTATAATTATTATAGGAATATCTTATGAGATAATACATTGCCTGATTACTATTAGATTAACCTATCTCTATACTTCTCAGTGTCTTATGTCTAAAAATACTCCTCATCTACTCATTCTGAGAAGAATACGATAGGTATATTTTAAGATATGATTATTTTGTTAATTGATTTTCTTTTAACCCAGAAGTTTTCATTTTAAATTATTACTTTGTTTCCTTGAATGAATAAAATAAATTGATTTTATGGTAAGACATGATTTTACACCATCTATTCATTCATTTTTCTCATCAATCTTTTTTTAATTTCATTCCACATAATTTAAAGAAATTTAATATTTTAAAGCCTAAACCCTAAGAAAAACATACAAATTTCGTTACTTCTTCATCTATGAAAAGCAACGCAGTAATATTGATCTAAGCGTTAGTTTATTAATGTTTATTGGATTGATTTTTGTTTAAAGAAATCCCTACGATTAACAATGCATAACAGTTTTACAAGACATTGTTGTAAGAATGTTGAGAATATAGTGAGTATATTTACAAGTTTGGCTTAGCTAAGCTATAAACTTAGGAGAGGTTCAATCTCTCTACACTGCGCGAGGACTGAGGTTGTTGATTATTCAACGCTTTACCTTCCCCCTCGCTTACCACAAACTCCCCGGACAGTGATCATATACAATCAAGTAATCAATACCATGTAGGTAACTAAGTATCTCTAAATTAACTGTTGAAATTTCAAAGCTCCCTCCTCCTCATCTACTTTACGGTTTAATTGTGCTATTTGCTAAACTACAGTCGCAGTAACATTGCCAACCTGTAAGTTTCAATACCTCATGACACGGCTTTTGTCCGGCGGAAACAGTCTCCTAACTAATTGAGTTTCTCTGTTTCGCTATTATACCTTCTCACCTCTTGTCCAATACTTTTTTAAACGATAAGTGTTAATCAAGTCCATAAGATATTTAAGTATATCTCTTCATCTCTTTCTTTCGTGTACTTATAAGCACAAACATATCTATTTATAGCTAGAAATAGTTCTATTTACTTAGCGATATTGACAATGTTCTCGAAAGGAAAATCGAATGGAGCATTTTAGTTTACTTTGTACTTGACCTCCAGTTTAACACCTCTATATTGAAAACTTACCTTGACCAAGTTTTGACACAATAGAACAAAAATGTTTTCTAAGAGACATTTATATTTTTCAATAAAATTCTATTCTTTTATATTAAAGATAGAATTGCCTTTTTCCCTTTTCAAATACAAATACTTCTTATATATTTATATAATACAAAAAAAACATTAAGGTTAATTCGGGGAACAATCTTAACCTTTGTGATGATAACCTTTAATCATTCAAACAAAAGAAAAAAAAAGTTCGCCTTTACTGTTTAAATGTGTTAATGTTCCACGCAGAAAATATTTCTCTGCATGAGATAAAGATTTGGGATGGCCCTAATGATTTAGAAGAAAATAATTAATAATGAGTCTCTAAACAAAATCCAGAAACAGTTTTTTTTTTTCAAATCATCTTTAAATATGCATAAATGTTTATGGAATATGGAAAGAAATTTAATCTCCAAATGAAGAGTTCATTGGTTTTAAAAACTTTATACATTCAATTTTTAAGTTTTTGGTAGTATTCATACTACGGAACTCCTTTATAAATAAAGGAGGCCCGTGGTTCGAATCCCGGTACTGAAGTCTATTGTTCTCTATCTATCCCTCGTTGTAAATAGTAATTATATTAAATAGTATGTTTATTAGTATTATTTACCTTTGTTCTCATCCCTTTTCTGTATTTCTCTACACATTATTTATTATATAGACAAAATTATAATTAATTAAATGATTAAATGATGACAATTAAATAAATAGTTGATAAGTTAGTTAATAGTTTGTAAAAAGAAAAATACATAAATAAAAAATAAAATAAAAAATAAATAAAAAGAAAATAAATAAAAAGAAAATAAATAAAAAAATAAAATAAAATAAAAATAAAAAATAAATAAATAAATAAATAAAAAATAATAATAATAATAATACCTAATAAGTAGCATTATAATTTTCTTACTTATATGCTACCAATCTGTAACAGAAAATATCTCTTCCTAATTTCTCTGCTTCTTAATTTTGATTACAAAAATATAAGTAACATTATAATTTTCTTACTTATATTGTTACCAATGTGTAACTAAAAATATTTTTCTACTTCTTAATTTTGATAAAAAAGAAAGAAAAAATAAATAAATAAATTGTAACTAAAAATATTTTTCTTAAATTTACTACTTGTTAATGTAAATATTGATTAACAATTTTAATTATCTGTGTTATCTATTAGTTAGAATGAGGAAATCTGTATTATATTTTTGTAATGTTTGCCAACCCACTTAACGGTGTCAATTCACCAAAGTTGTTCACATTTATACTTATACATACAGTTATGAATCTTTTAATTTTATATTGAAATAAAAATGTGTTTCTTTTCTATTCTATATTAAATAGTATGTTCACTATGTGCAAATTGAAGAATATAATATTTAAATAATAGGCTGTCAGATAGCTTCCTAGCGTCTCATCACGGGATAGATGGTCACATTAGGATAATTATATTATCCTAATGTAATATTATCATATTATGATAAGTACACATCTGTTACGTTCGGTAAGTTTGGAAGCATAAAACTTAAACCATAATAATATAATCTATGCAATTCTACAAGTTCTTTTATATTTCCATAAATTAATTTTAATGTATGTTCTTTTTTGTTTCAGGTATGTATCCTTGCCCAATACATAATTCAGCTTACTTATTCCATCTTGCATGTAAGTTATGTTATTACTGTGTAATTTTTCATATTAGTTTGACCCTTTACTAGTTCACTTATAGCTTAGAAACTTCTTAAAACGACTTATTTTATAGCTTGTGAAAGTAGATAAACTTATATTCATTTGATCTAAAGGATGAAAAAACTTCTTCAATAGTAGTACTTCAAAATGATCGGGTTCTTTTTAGTTATGACCAGTTCGATGAAGTAAACGACTTTTTCCATCTCTAATTTTTGTAATGCCTTAATTTCTATATATAGTTGCTCATATTAGGAAAAATAGTTTTTGATCTCCACTCCAGTAGCATTTGATTATCCCATTCAGTTCAGTTACACCTTTACAATCTCTTATCATAAACCTGCTATCATATTTATTGTTAGAATTCACCTCGTCACAATTCTGATCATTAGTTTAGCTTTCAAGTAGATCTGTAGACTTGTTACCATATATTACATTGAGATGAACCTTAAAGGTCATATAGAAGTATAATCGTACGCTTTCTGATAGCTTAATATAGATAGGGGCTCTTTACTTATTAGTTGGTATTGAATAAACTATTCTCATGATTGAATATGTCGTATGGTTATTGGTTATCATTCATAACTTCATGTTCAATATAATAATTCAAGGATCTAGTCTAACATAATTCAATGTTTCAATATATATTGAATAATATAATTTAATAATAGATTTACTCATCAAACCATACCTGGCCGAGTATTATGTCCTTAAATATTACACGAATGGAAAGCAATACTATGTACCACAATCTTAAAATGTTTTTAACAATTTTTATCGTTAAACATTCCTCAAAAAAAATTCTTTCAGAAGTTACCAACATTTAAAATGTTCATATTGGTTGCATTGTAAAACTTTCGTTTTAGAGAACATTTCGTCACAAATATCCAATGTTTTATATTCACATGCCTTAAATGCCATCATCAAACACCGATAGCCAAAAAAATATAAATGATTTTTTTTATGTGTATATGTAACATTTATCTCGAACGATGTTACTATAAAACGTTTCTTATGTCGAAGGCCATTGGATCACAATAATGTCCTAAATTCTCCCATAAAATTCATAGAAAAAATGCAATTTAATTTCATGTACGTTTATATATTACCCTATAACTATTTAAAAGGATTGGTCCTCGTGCCAAAATAAAAGTATCTAATATGTTAATAATTATGGAAAAATAATGGTCTGTAAATTTTAAAGTGGCTTTCCCATCATTTATAATAATATAACATCGTAGACCAGATTTTCTTAACTCAAACTTTTTTTAAAAGGTCAGATTCTGTGAAAATTACCCCATTTTCATTTTAATTTTTCCTTAAACATGTTTCTTTGTAACGTACTTTTTCCGTTCAAAACTGTCTCCATGAGCCAAGTAGAAATAATTCATATTGAATGGGGACTTATCAAAGGGTTTTGAAGTTAACTCTTGAAATCAACTTAAGCCACAGGTCTTGCACTATCTGTTTCCACTCTATCTCTCGCTTCGCAGCTAACTCAAAGTTTCCAGCTCTAGTTGAATTATTTAGCAAAGTCGAAGGAGTTGGCCTGATGTTGGATGGGGTAGTGGAAAGTTATGGACTTACCATGTCGATAAACTGGATGTGCTGCAAGTTGGCCGGTCGTAGCAGGCTGATTGCTCATTAGACCGAGGCTTCCTACCCTTTCCTCATCTATCTCTCTATAACTAAGTTCTCATTTCCTGCCTTGGAGTGGCCAAGGATAAACTAGCTTGTTGACCTCGACTTCCAAGCTTATATTCAACCTAATTGCAACTACTTTCAGACCTACCATATACTCCTTGACATCAGTTCTTAATTAATTAATGGCAAATGCCTTTTTGAAATTAACAAAGCCTTTTTGAAAGCTTGTATATGTTGATAGATCACGAGGAGCAATCAAGGGGAACTCTTCACAAGAACTTCATATACATTTCAGTCAGCTATTCCTATATTATTGATTCTTCACCAGCTCCAGTAATAATTTTCTAGCTATGCATTACTATGAAAATGTTTAACTTGTTTTTTCAACGTTTCTTATGTTTATGCCATAATTTATAAGGTAAAAGCACTCGTCAGCGAAAATTTTAATTATTATTTTTATATTATAGTAGAAGAAAAATTTATTACTTTACTTTCGCCCACTCTAGTCGGTGGACCGAACTTTCCTCAGTCAATATAAATATGTCTACAGAGTCCAGAGTGGCAGTACTCCAGTAGGTCCCTCCCAATTTCGTTCAGCCATGCACTTCTCGAACGCCCTCATCTTCTACTTACAATTAATCTTGAATCCAATATTTTCTGCTCGTCGACCCTAGAGACCTATTGCATTTAATGAGCTTTACGATATGTTCATTATTTTAAAAGGTCTCTATTACTCCGTTACGCCAGTTCCTCTTACATGTGTGGCTTCACCAATTTATTTCTTTTTATTTTATTAGATAATATATATATTGCTTCCGAGCTTACCGAAGGTAATGTAAGCTATGTCATTGTTTTAAAAATGTCATTTTTTTGTCTCCGTTTTCAAAAATTTCATGACGGAAATCCGTTTCAGACTTCTAGGAACATTTTTGCTTCCGTATAAGTGTGTCGCTCAATTTTTGCGAACCAATATATCTTAGAAAATTACACGTTCGATTTTAATGAAATTTGGATGGAAGGTCATAATTAGCCCTGTCTGTGTAAGTTTCAACCTTCTCCACATTCCACCATTTGTTTCTCTTCCACATACGTACATACATTTATTTACACCTATATCTTCAAAAGTACTCATTTGAGTTTTATGAAATTTTGATAGTTTGTCGATAGTCGCCCGCAGATAGCCTTAAATCAATTTTAACCATCTACGCTCTTTTAATTTTGCCCAACTAATATACCTAATGTAAAATAGACTGCCAATTGGTGTGGCACATAACTTTCTCGCACCTGCACCGTATAATTTAATGATTTTATACTTTTTAAAGCCATTATTGGCAAATTTGTTTTATTGTTTCCCCCGTTTTTGTAATCTGTCAAAATTGTTTTGATTTTTTACATGAATTAAAGTATTAATTTAGCAATAGTTAAAGAGCGCTGACGCGATGGTTCAAATTAATCTGGGGCTATCTGTGGGTTACTTTCGATAAACTATAAAAGCTTCATGCAAATAATATAAGTACCTTTGAAGCTATAGGTGTAATTAAATATATGTTTTGAGAGATTTAAAAAATGGGGGGGGGGGATTAAATAAATTTGTCAATAATAGGTTGTAAATGCATAAAGTCATTAAAGAATACGAATTAGGACCCGAGGAAGTTATGTGTCACACTTATTGGCTGACTATTTTTTAAATTATTTATACTAAATTTTTGGTTCTATTATAAAAATAATAAACAGCACATCTTTTATATTTAAGGGTCTCAAATTATTTACTTCATATTTATAGATTAAATAAAATGATGGCAAACTTGTTAACTATAAATGTGACAAAGGAAACTTGTTAACTATGGATGCGACAAAGCAAACGTGTTAACTATAGATGTGACAAAGGAAACTCTAATCATTGCTGAAGTTATATTTATAGTATGACTTCAAATGATTAAAATTTAAAGGATGTCATGTTCAACTTGAGCTTTATTGATTGGATGTGATACAAATCTGTTCATTGTAGTTATCGCGTGAAACGTTAAGCTGCACAGACCATACCAGTAAAGGAAATCCTGTAGTTGAAACTCTATTATTAGGGATTCTGACACGCGTCATGACATTAAGCCAAGGGCTCCTTGTATTTGTGTAAAGGTCAGCGCGTAGTGTAAAAGTCATGCTACCATATTACTCCCGCTTGCAAGCTATGTCTGAATGCTTTCAAAGGGCACATGTCCTAAAGTCTGTTTTAGCTTCACTGATTTAATTAAATAACTCATTAAAATTTTATAGTTAGGATTATTGGTATCTTTTATACTTTCTCATGTATACATAGTCTATACAGTTGAAGTATTGACATTTTTTATGGATAGATACAAAAGAAAAAAAAGGTTTTTAAAAATATCTGTCCGTCGTCTGGGCAAGCTTAAAAATATGGGATGATTTAAATTTCGTACTTTATTGTAATTATTCTTCAGTGCCTTTAACTTTTGTTGTCAGGGTTAATAATCTAACAAGAAACTTTAATGTTAGAAACGTTTTACCCCCAACTGGGCATCTTCAGACCTATGATAACAATTTTAATTAATAATATTTTCAAAAACCAAACAAGGTATTCACACAAAATTAACTGTCTCTTATACATTTTTTTGTTTTTAAATTTTTCAAAATACAATTAATTTTGTGCGAAAACGTTTCAAAACCTTTTACGTAATGAGTAGCTATCGCATGTTGGAGAAAAACGCACAGTTTAGAATGGTTAAAATTAATCTGGGGTTATCTGTGGAATACTTTCGAAAAACCATCCACTTTTCTATCATCATATGAATAATTTTGGAGATATAGATGAAATTCAATGTACGTTTTTGCGCATGAAGAAACAGAAATAGAAGGAGAAGATTGAAACTTAAATCGTACCATTTAAATTTCTTTAAAATCGGACAAGTAGTTATTAAGATATGTTGAGCAAAAATTGAGTAACAGTCCAAAGACAGACAGATATGGAACCAAAAATGATCCCTGATGTCTGAAACAGATTACTGTCTTGGAATTTTTAAAATCGGAGACTTCAAAAAATGTTCTTCTTTAGAACGATCACAGAGCATCCATTACCTTTGGTAGAATGCAAAAATATTTAAATTAATCTATTCAAATTCAACACCAAAGAGTAATACTTTATAGGTCATTTAGTAAAATATCTCAAGTGGCCACATTTGAAGTGACAAACTAACATCAAATTGAATTTAGGGGTATTAACTAATTTTTCTTAGGATCCTAAAAATCACATTTACTGCCAAAATAGGGGGAAGCTGTTAAAAAAGAGGAATGCGGCCATGTGCATTCCTCTTTTTTTAAACAGCTTTTGTCCAAGCTATGTCCCGCAGACGAACTTTGCTTACCACATTTTCTTGGAGGACACCAAAAAATTAACTCATTCACAAAATTCTAGCTTCATGTTAGTCAGTCAGTTTTATGCACTTTTATCACAAAAAGCAATCTTATTGAAAAATATTAACTGACATTAAACCGCTTCTAAACAACTTCATAGCCGGGGAAAACGAGTAGAATAGTAAAAGAGGAATAGTCCGTGGTGGAATTTATACCGAGGTTTAAATCTTACTCCGATTTAACAGAATCATTGAAATTTTTATTATTAAAATACTTATTCAAACTAGATCTTGAATAATCAATGTTAGTTCTTTTATATACAACAACTAAACAACACAATCATATCCAAAGAAGAAATCGGGATATGAATTTTAACTCTATACTTAGAGGCGCTACCTCCAAAAACCTTAACAATACATGAGAGATCAAGTTCAATGCCCTGCCAGGGAGGAACTATTTTTATGGTAAATTTTGATAAAAATGCTTAATATATATAATTAAATGTAACCGCGAAAACTCGGAAAAGCTACTAATGTATTACTCTGGACCACGTAATTATGTATATATTATGTGAGAAAGGTTAATATGAGTTGTATCAGACTGACATTTTACAAATAATATATAATTAGTTTGGCGAAATTTTGGTTCAAAGAAGTAATCTCAAATAAATTCCCGAGGTTATCTATTTAAATTAGATTTAAATGTACTTAATAAATCGTTTTAATTAAATATTTTAATTTAATAATTAATTTATCTCCATTTGTTCTTTTATTTTATTGACAGAATAGGAAACATTGTGACAAATATATTGTTTGTCGTTTCAAAACGATTTACTCAATATATTTGATTGAATGGTTTAGCGACAAAATTTAATTACGTTAAATACAGTTTCAGAACTTGGAAAATGGTTGCATCTTTCATTAGTATTAAGAATTTGAAATTGAATTAATTTTGAAAATTCCATTACAATTCAACATTACCACCATTATCAAATTACTTCTCTTTACAATTAAAAGTCATGTTAATGTTTCTCTTTATCTCACAATGATTACATTCATGCTATGAAATTATGACTTAATGTTGCTTAAAATGTGCAGAACTTGAAAAACAGAGCCACATTTTCATATCTGATTTTTTAGAAGGGGCGGATGGTCATAGGGGAGAGGTTTTTCAATTGCTGATTATAATTAGACAAAGGGTCTGGAGAGAGATATAAAAGTTTCCGAACTGATTATACTCTCCCTCCATGTTTCTCCATTAATATTAATAAACTGATTCAGATGGTTTCCGTTTTTTTACGATACAGAGATACTCGGGTTATCACGAAGTATATGATATTGTTAGCCGTATGCAAACAGTATATTTATCGGTGTCGTATGCACTCTGTGAATATTCCAACTAGGGAAAATCTCCCGTCCCTTAACTGAGTTAATCGACTTTCAGCTTGGGAATCCCTCCCTTTTTTTTCCCCAAATCCTCATACTCTCTAAACTCGTGAAATCGTTATCACGATTCGGAAAAACGTTAAAGAGCAGGGAGAGAATATAGGAGCGTGAGGATCCAGAAAATCGAGCGGGAAAAAGCGTAAAATTGCGGGATTTCTGATACCAAGGTCCGTGCTACGGGGTTTTATATATATATATATATATATATATATATATATATATATATATATATATATATATATATATATATATATATATAAATATATATAAAGCGATAACGAGGTTGAAAAAAGAAAATCTCTGCATCCTAAAACATAAAAGAGAAGAGTGGAAAAAAAAGTTAAATTTTTTTTCACTGGATTGGTGCAACGGTATGAAATCAAGCGTGTTCGTTAACTCTAGCACCGTAGCTTGACTTTTATTTACATTCCCCCCCCCCCCCCACTACTTTTTTTCAAACGAGTCCCAAAAGAGTAAAAAAATGAATTTTCTGGAACGCAGCTCTTGTTAGTAAAATGTATATCACCTCACCTTTACACTGTCATCGGAATGGCTTTATACATAACGATGAATGTAACTATTTTAAATGAAATTATTATTTTACGTAAAGAAATAACGAAGAAGAAAAAAAAAATTAAGCTTCACGAATTTAACATTAGTATAGTATACCCTGAGTCTGTTAAGCCCAACCTACTGTACACCTATTGCCCCTTCTATTCTTATAAACTTGCATTCATTGTTTTATTCAGTACATAAGTATTACATTATAATAAGATGGTGTTATGATAAAACAACAAATTTATTTGGTTATTTGGTCATTTTTTATGGGTTAGCAAGTTTTAAGGGTTATTTTTACTGGTCTTATATTACTTTGCTTTGTAAGTTTCATCGCACATTTCCGTTTCCCCAATTTTGCACCACTTCCCGTGATTCAATCTTCCCCAAATTTTGCATGTAGAAACAACTATGGTAAAGAATTCAGAAACCAAAAAACACAAAGAAAAAAAAGGTTGAAAATAAGACTAGTTTTGAAAAATGACATTTTTATATTAATTATTCATTGTAAGCACGTCTAAAGTAAATCCCAATTAAAGTATTTGTAGCTCCATTTTTGAAGTGATACACGATTTGCACAGTTACATTGCACCGAAAATAGAAAGTATAGAGCAAATTATATTCATAGGTCAAAAATAATCCATCGACCATGACTTGGCTGTATAGAAAAAATATTGTAACATTTTCCCTACAATTTAATTTACAACATTTGTTTTATAGTTTAAAAGATGATAAATTAATTGATGAGTTTTTTTTAATAATAATTAAAAAAAAAATATTTTAAGAGCGAGTGGGAGCTATTGAATATATGATTAACTATTGCATACATTAAAATTTATTGTTTGAATATCTAATACAAAGTCCCGTAGGCTTTTGCGGTTGATAATATTCCAGGGCTTCCGGTGGTTAATGTGGTGCAGATGGCTCCAATTATCGACGTTTTAACCCCGTAATGGATGCATCTTCAGATGGTTTGTGGTGTTAGCTCTAGTTGAATAATTAGATGAAAATGAACTTCTCTACAAAGAACTTTCGGGAGTTTTTTAATTCTATTGTTGAACGACGACTTAAAAATTTAAAGTTTCATCTGTGAAAAGGCGCGTAATGTTTTTAGTTTTACCTAGTGATATCAACTTAATTCCAACAATTATTTTACTTAAGTTAAAGTTCCACGAGTTCTAGAATAAAACCTAAAAATTTAATCAATAGAAGGGTAAATTGATGTACTTAAAAAAAGTGTAGACAAGAACAAAAATAATCTCCTAATAAAGAACCAAACCAGTTCTTTGCGAGATAAATTGTACAAGGCAAGTCCAGAACGTAAGAGTACTGTTGAGGTTGAGCTCTCGTGTGTAGGATTTTTTTTTTTTTTTCAATAGTTGGCAACTCTGAGTGGTAGTGTGAATTTTTCTGAACACAACAGGCACCGGCGACCTTCGTTATTCCCGAAACTTGCCTCGTAGAAATTCGTCCGTTTCTGTGAAAAACCCCGACTGAATATTTTGCATGGATCAAAACTATTTATAGCGTAGGTGTTATGAACCGAACGAATGTGTTTAAGTGGTGTCGTGAGTTTGATGAAGGAAGAACGAATATTCATGACCTTGCAAAGGGCTGGAAGACCTTCAATTTTGACCTATGAGTTGGTGCAAAAAAAATCGACGAAACTGTTCGTGAAGACCGCAGATTGATAGTGGATGAAATTCTGCGATGGTTCCACAAATCTTAAGATCTCTTCTTACACGAGTCAATTACAGAAACGATGTGATTCCGAAAATTTTGCGCAAGATGGGTTCCAAAGAACTGACAGAGCAGCACAAATTGAATCGGGTTGCTAGCGCTCTCGAGTTCCTTAAGCGATTTGAATTGGATGGTAAGGATTTTATGAGCTCTATTGTGACTGGTGATGAAACATGCGTGGCTCATTACACCCCTGAGACAATAAGACAGTCCTCACAGTGGCGGCACACTGGTTCCACATCTGCTAATAAATGCAGAACCTCAATTTCGGGCAAACAAATCCTGGCATCCGTGTTTTGGGACCGAAAAGGGATCATTTTGATCAAATTTTTGCCTCAGGGGGAGACGATTAATGCTACACGATACTGTGAGATCTTAAAAAACCTCAGGAGAGCAATTCAGAACAAACGGAGAGGAATGTTGACGAAGGGGGTGTGTTTGTTAAACGACAACGCCCGGGCCACACACGGCCAACTCCACTAAGGCACTTGTGAATTCGTTCAGTTGGGACATTTTGAACCACTCTGCATACCTCACAGACTTGGCGCCTTCAGATTTTCATCTTTTCACCTTCCTGAAGACTCACATGGATGGAAAACAATTTTCAGTCGACGAGGAGGTGAAACAAGAGGTCTGTAAGTGGACGAAGGAGATGGCGAGCGAGTTCTATGAGGAGAGAAACAAAAAACTTGTGCCACGGCTAAAAACCTGCATAGTACGGGAAGGCGACTTCGTGAAACCTATATAATACCTTCAACATAATTTTTTTTTCTATAAAATAGAAAACTTGAGTACTTACTTTCTGGACATGCCTCGTAAATGTTAAAATGTTAGTAAACGTATATTTTACTTTAGATACTTTTAAAACCAATTACATAGTCTGATTAAATTTCTTGATTTCAAAATGTATTTTCATAATCATAAAAATTATTTTCTGAAGAAAGCTTACGGACTTTAATATTAAGAAAACAACAAATTTCTAAGAAAATAAATAAAGAAAAGAGATGTTTAATAAGAAAAGGTTTTGTTGATTTTGTTGGCAAACAAAATACACTAGAAAAAATAAAAATAAAATAAATAACTCTTAAATATTATTACTTATGTTGTTTACCTTCGTTGTTAACCTTTTTTTTTTACGTAGAAGAAGCTTCAATCGATTCAAAAAATAACCAATATAATGAATAATTTGTTTTTCCATTTCGGTGTAATTCTTTTTTCAGTTTTAAGGACAAAGAAGGAATACCTCGTTAAATCTTTTATTGCGTAACAATGTCAAATTGAATTTTCTTGTCATTTCAAGGATCTTAAAGATGTAAGATAGGATATACATATATATATGAAATTTATTGCCTTAAAGAAGGAGAAGAAAATCATTCTTAAAATAACGAGTCGTTTTTCAAATGAGATTTTATTGTATAGGCTTGTGATATTGTTTGGCTATCTTTTTTCTTGCTTTAATTTTGCGTCAATAGCAGCCTAAGTTATTTCATGCTTTTAGCCTATTCTAAAATCATGGGTAACTAGGGTATAGGAGATTGTTAATTTCTAGAAAAACTTCTTTAGTGTTAGTGATCAACTTAAGATCTTATAAGTATATCTTTATTACCGGTTAATAATTTTATTCCAAGCTGCTCGTTTTTTGTTAATCCTATACTACAAGTCGGCAAAGATAAAATATTAATAAAATTCATATTCCCCTTGTAATTTCTAAGAATTAATTCGATCAGTTTGTAGTCAAACCATATATGCTAAAACATCTCTTTCTGTTAGGTACATAAAATTAATGAAGTACTAAGACTGAAAATTTTTCTTTATACATCAAATATAAAATGAATCTTTTAGTAACATAAAACTATTCTATAATAGTCTGCCAATTAGTGTGGCACATAGGGGTCCTATTTTGTAAAATGTAATAATTTAACGCTACGACAACATATTTTTGTTAAATGTGTTTAATTTTCCCCCGTTTAAATTAAAGTATCAATTTAGCAAACTTTACAGAGTGGAGACGGTTGAAATTAATCTGGGGCTATTCTGTTGGCCATTTTCGATAAACTATATAAGTTTCATAAAAATAAGATAAGTACTTTTGAAGCTATAGTGGAAAAAAAATGTTTTGCATGTGAAGCGCAGAAGGTTGAAACTTATATTGGACCAACACCAACAATGTGCTAATTATGAACTATACCATCCAAATTTCATTATAATCGTACGAGCAGTTTTTAAGATATGTTGGTTCGCAAAAATTGAGCGACGGACAGGCATGGAACCAAAAATGTTCCTTTATGTCTGAAACGGAATTTTTGAACTCGGAGGCATAAAATGTTTTCGCTCTTCAGAACGATCACATAACTTCCGTTACCTTCGGTAAGCTCGGAAGCAAAATTATGGTTAAGACAACACCATAATTTTTATTTTGATAGTCTACAGTCTGCAACATTCTTTCCCAGGAACATATTTTATTTTAGTTCCCATTCTGGTGTACATATTTCTGTATCGAAATCGGTGCAGTTATTAAGTCTAACAGATAACAGTCGACTAATAGATATTCTTTTAAAATCGCTTTTTTGGGCTCAGACGACTTACTTTATTGACTTTACTTGAAATCCAAAAGTATGGCATTTTCACCGTTTAAATTTATTAATATCAAGTTTAAACAACCGTTTGTTTTTCAAGTAAGTACGTCCAGGAAATAACAAGTAATTTTGTATATTTGCGCTAATAACAATGAATGTTTATTGATAACATAGCGAAACAGTTCTTATTCAGTTTCCAAGTTGGTTTTTGGCATCTGTTTTATATTTTTAAAAAGAGCGATATCCAGTGAAGCAGAGGGATTTTTTTTACAAGGCGTGACATTTAGTGGGATGCAGAGCTACGTCTGCACTACATCTATTTCTTCTCTTAGTGTGCTACTGATATCTACATAGTTTAGATTATCTCGCCAGAGTTCAAACTAGCGTAGTGTAATGTGTAATCGGATCATATGAATCCCTTGCTAAAGATGCCTTTTCCTCCAGACTCGTTCCACTATCATGATGTCATTATGTTACACCATCCTTGTCTCTTTGTTCATCCCCCCTACTTCTAATTATATCGTCAAATGATCACATCTTAATAATATATATATTATATGAATTCTACAATCTACTAAACAAACATTATGCCATTTTTGGAACAAAATTCTATATTGCACTTTACAGCGTCTGGAGCCCGGGACTGAATCCGAATAAAAACGACCGTCACGAAATCGACCAATGACGATAATTTGAGTAAATGATGACCGATTTAGTTGAAATATGGTACACATGTTCATTTTACCACTGCCCAGGACGAGTTCATTGGACAACGTTATCCACCCAAGCGTTCACGCGCAACGCTTGCTTTAAACGTGAGCTTTAAATATAAAATTGCAATTTTAGGACAGGAAAAATTTCTAACTTCATCTATTTAATGAGACAAACATTTTTTTTTTTTTTTTTTTTTTTTAGTAAAACAAACTCCGACACCAACTCTGAAGAGTTAAAGATCGCAAAATTAAATGAAGCGGACCTAAACGTTAAAAATAGAGAAAACAACGTTTTTACCGAGATCTTAAGTTCTAACGTGACGATTTTAATAAAACTTCATACACATCGTCTAAAGTACAATTACACAATTTTACACTATACATCTGAACTCAACGCACTTAAGAAAATTACTCATTTATAGCATCATTATTAAGCCCATATTTTCATACGATATTGAACTCTAGAGATTCACCAAGAGTTCCAACTTCTATCTTATCGAGTTCCTACAGTCCAAAATCCTAAGAAGAATAGTGCACGCTCCTTTCTATGTTTTTACCTTCACCCTTCACAACGACCATGAAGTCCCTTTAGTACGTGACCTACCCATAACCCAATATTGATCCTTCTATGACTCCATATCCCAACATCACAATCCGGTATATCTCATTTCCTATTTATCAATTAATTACCTAATTAATCAAAAGCAGTGGCCTCATGACTTATTGAGCATTACTTAACTTCTATATACATATATATGTATTTATTTATATATATATATATATATATATATATATATATATATATATATATATATATATATATATATATATATATATATATATATATATATATATATATATATATATATATATATATATATATATATATATATATATATATATATATATATATATATATATATATATATATATATATATATATATATATATATCAGCAATGTAATACCGTGTTTTTGCACACTGCAATAAGGTACACAAATTGTGTAGTAAGAGACACCAAGGGATGTGCCACGCAAGCGTGACACATAGGAACTGTTCCAACATTAGACTATACGTCACAAAGATGTTGGCTCGGCATTACGCCATGTCCTGCATCGTTTCGTCGCGTCCGACTCATCAGGGGCCCGACGATGCCCACCCAACTCTGGACCTATACCAACTCAGGAAGATCAGGTATAGGGCTTTATCAGAGACGAGCGTGCTCTCACACTGCCATTCTTGCTTGGCTGGCAAAACAAATCAGCAATGTAATACCGTGTTTTTGCACACTGCAATAAGGTACACAAATTGTGTAGTGAGAGACACCAAGAGATGTTCCACGCAAGCGTGACACATAGGAACTGTTCCAACATTAGACTATACGTCACAAAGATGTTGGCTCGGCATTACGCCATGTCCTGCATCGTTTTGTCGCGTCCGACTCATCAGGGGCCCGACGATGCCCACCCAACTCTGGACCTATACCAACGCAGGAAGATCAGGTATAGGGCTTTATCAGAGAGGAGCGTGCTCTCACACTGCCATTCTTGCTTGGCTGGCAAAACAAATCAGCAATGTAATACCGTGTTTTTGCACACTGCAAGAAGGTACACAAATTGTGTAGTGAGAGACACCAAGGGTTGCAAACTTATTGCATTGTGCAAAAACACGGTATTACATTGCTGATTTGTTTTGCCAGCCAAGCAAGAATGGCAGTGTGAGAGCACGCTCGTCTCTGATAAAGCCCTATATCTGATCTTCCTGAGTTGGTATAGGTCCAGAGTTGGGTGGGCATCGTCGGGCCCCTGATGAGTCGGACGCGACGAAACGATGCAGGACATGGCGTAATGCCGAGCCAACATCTTTGTGACGTATAGTCTAATGTTGGAACAGTTCCTATGTGTCACGCTTGCGTGGCACATCCCTTGGTGTCTCTCACTACACAATTTGTATATATATATATATTTATAATTTCTTATAAAACTATACTAAAATAATCTAAAATTGTGATTTTTTTTTAAAATGTCTGTCTGTCTGTGAGCCTCAACTATGGCCAACTTCGATGAAATTAAGCAGAGTTTCAGAAAAATCATTGCCCGAGATAAAATCAAGAAATAAATTTCAACTCTAAATTGGGGGGCGCTGCTCCCCAAAAATTGTGAAAAATTGTATTTTATACTCAATTTAGATCGTCTAAACATCTTGATATCTTATAAATAGATATTTCTGCACCATAAAAAGTCTCTCTCTATAATATGAACTACACATAAGTGAATGCAAAAGTTTAACTGATATTATCTTATTTTAGTAATTAGATTTACTATGGTTCAAAATAAGTTATCTCACTATTAGATAATATTAGGCTAAACAGGTTAAAGTACAATGATATATAACTATGAAATTATCTTGTACCCTTTAGTCGCTCTCGGTCCTTCTATCCAAGTAGATCTTAGTATCCTTCTACTCCCCTCTATCTCATCTTAATTTATCCTATTTTAAAATACTTAATTTTAATTTATTAATGACTAGCAGAAGACAGTTAAACTAATTAATTTTCATTTTAGATTCTTATTTACCTATTTTATTAATTAAGCAATTTCATCTCCTTCTTTAAACAATTTATTAGTTTAAAAATCCTTTACATTTCAAAACTTTAACGTTAGTTAGCGTATTTATTTAAATTTCCCAAAGTATAGTTTTATCATTTGAAGTGGGAATGAGTTGTAGTTTTGCTTCTGATAATTTGAAATAAATAGTTCAAGAGATTCTTCAAATTTTACTTTTTTTTGAGCAATTTTAACTATTTTAATTTAATTGGATTTTTTTTATATTTTAATAATTCAAATAAGTTAATTTTTTTTTTTATTGTAATTCATATTATTTTCTTTTATATAAACTCAAGTGTTGTTTTAGTTTATTTTAACTTTCTTTATTTTTTTATTAAGTGGATTTTTTTTTATTTAGAGATAGTACATTTTTAGATTATTGTATATATATTCTATTTTTTTAATTTTTAATTATATCATCTTTCTTTTAAAATTATTACTTTTTTTAAAAAACTATAAAACTATGGAAGAAAAACGGTGCAATGGCTTGAATAATAACTATACTGTACTTTATTGGGCAACTCAAACATACAAACATTTGTTACAATATCCACTTTCTTTAAGAAATGATGACTCAAGGTAATTGTTATTATTATTATTAATTATTATTATTATTTATTTTATTTTATTTTATTTCATTTTATTGTTTCTTTTATGTCCCGACCCCCACTTTATTAGGTTATTGGGCACTTCTTTCGATTGTTACTCCCTACATTTCTTTTTAGAATATAAATGACTAACTAAACTAAATAGCAATTCAGACAAAGGGATGTTTTAGTCCAATGTACTTTGAGACAAAGATATATCTCACTTCTTTTTTATAAGGGGAGTAACAGACTAAAGATAAACATTCCTTACACATTCTTTAAATTCTTACTCCCCTCTTTTTTTATGAGGGGAGTAACAATCTAAAGAAGTGCCGGTTATTGCAGGCGGGAAATCGGCTTCACTCATTTATTATTGCATTAATTCTATTTAATTATTATTATTGGATTTTTATATTGGTGTAGCTGCAAGATGGAGAGACAAAATTAGACTCCTCATGAGAGTAATTAAAAATTAATGTAGCCCGCTTGAAATTGAAACATGTTCATATAATCAACCAATATCATAACAATTTATAAATATTTTGTGATATCAAGCCTGTGTTTTGTCCACAATCACTTTTTTACCCTTGTTTTTATCGAATCACGGAAAAAATGCCCACGGAAAAAATGCCCAAGGAAAAAAAAAACAGGAAAAAATACCCACGGAAAAAATGCCCACGGAAAAAATGCCCACGGAAAAAATGCCCACGGAAAAAATGCCCACGAAAAAAATGCCCACGAAAAAAATTCCCACGGAAGAAATATCCAAAATATAATTTTTAAATTTCATAATTTTAAAATTTCATTCAAAATATAATTTTGAAGGAAATAATTTTAGAAAAATATTATAAAACATATTAAAATTGGTTTTATAATTTTATTATTTTTTTAATTTATAAAATTGTTTAGGTTTAGTCTCATCGTTTATAAGCACAAAATGAGTCAGTCTCAATTATCATTTTCAATTTTTTAATTTTTCAGTATATTTTTAAATTCAGGTACCATATTAATTTATTTTGTATTATATTTATGTATTTCACTAAAATTTGCGTAATACCAAAATTTAAGTGAAAGTGGCGCGGGTCCTCTGTCTGGACAATATGGGCACAGAATTGAAGTATAATCACGTACGATGTCAAACAGTGACTGATTCTCTTGAAAAGGAAAATATGTTGCTAGAATTTTTTTTTTAAAAAAGACTTTTCCTCCGTGGGCATTTTTTTAATGAAATTTGGAGGGTAGGTCATAGACCTAATTAGTCTATAAGTTTCAACCGTCTGTGCTCATTGATTTTTCTTCCAAAATATCTGTACCATCCTAACTTTAGTTTCGACTTTTTTTGGATTTACAAATCTTGGTAGAGATTTTATTTCAAAAGAAATTAATTAGAAGGTGTAGTTAGTTTTGTGTTTAATATTTTAAAATATATGCTAGCTTATTAGAATGATGATTGCCATACAAATCTCTATAAAGGCTGTATATTATTATATTCTCGTATATTTCTATTGAAATTTACCGAGAAAAGATCATATAATTTTACTCCTTAGTTAGTAAGATAATGAAAGTTAAAATTCATAATGCCTACGATTTTTTTCTTGAGAAATGTTTTTTAGTAAATGATGTTTTAAGTTTTTAGAATTATTTGTTCTAAAATAGGTTTTACTCTCTATTCACTGTGAAACTGAACACTAGATTAAACTAGCCTAATCCTGAATATTTATGGTTATATAGACAGGAGTGGGCGAACAAATCGTAATCCTACTGTTGCACCTGAACTTTGTCGGTATACTAATGGACATATCCCTTTAGTACCTGTGGTAATCCACGGTTTATGACCCCTCTGGGGAAATGTCCTGATTGTCCTTGGTCTGTTATTATGTTTAAACTTATCTTTTGACTTACGCGGTTTCATTGATGCTTAATCTTTAGGAAAGTATGAATGCTTCAAGGAAATACTAAACCAATATAATTTTTAGTAAAATTTATATTTAAATATAAGCCTAAGTTTAACATAGCATTCTTTTGTATAAAATCATTTATCCATGTTAGAACTAGTACTGTTTTGAGTCTGTGTTCACATTTTATCAAACTCAAAAAAGTTGTTTACCGTAATGGAGGGATCAGGGCAAGCACAGAATGGATCAAACCACTAATTGCGTTTATCAAAATTATTATTCAACAACATATACCTATAATATGTTTTAACATATTAGTATAAGGATCTTTCAAGCCAAAAATCATTTGAACCAACATTAGTGTATACGATCCTAGCTTCACAGTCCAATGTAGTTATCCTTTGCAGTAGAATTAGATTTTTAGGAGCCTTTGCAGCTCCATGTCACAGTTTTGTCTTACTTACCGTACCTTACATTCAGTAAACTTGGAAGCATTATGATCGTTCTGAAGAGAGATATTTTTTATGTCTTCGAATTAAAAAAATCGAGTACGGGGCACTTCGGAACTTTTTTAAATTAATAACTTTCTTTTTCAACTTACTTGTATATTATAATATAAGGTCAATAGTCTATAGGGCATATAATATTTATAGTAATCAATATTGCTATTTGAATCATATACAATAGCAAGGTTGATTACTTTATTATATACCCTATAGACCTTAAGGATCTACCGCTCTTTGAGGTTAGGAAAAACAGTAAAATTAAAATTATTCTGGTTCTAAGCAAGATATCAAAAATCTAATCACAGGCTTCATTCCAAATTTCAATTCTGCACAATTTGAGCCCTATAGCAACTTCCTATGATAAATAGTACAGGCGCCATTTTAATACGAGTTTTATCTACCATTAAACATTAAAGTTTAATTATTTTGGACATTGGAATTTTTTTCGTGGGCATTTTTTCCGTGGGCATTTTTTCCGTGGGCATTTTTTCCGTGGGCATTTTTTCCTGGGCTTTTTTTCCGTGGGCATTTTTTCCGTGGGCATTTTTTCCGTCTACCCTGAATTAGAAGCTAATTTACTTTCTTCATAACCTGAAGAGAATTCAATAGCTTTTCATTTACACGGTGATGGTGATAAGGAAGTGTTAGGAGCGATGAAATAATACTGATGGTTTTGAACAAAAAATATTTTATAGATTATATATGACAATATTTTCAATGTCAAATATTTTGGTTGATGTAGCGTATCTGGAGCATAGATTTTGAAAATCTGACAAATATAATGCATATATAATTAAAGTGATTCCTGTATATTGATAAAAATTGCATTATTTATAGATACATTTTCTTTTCATACTCTCTCGTAAAACCAGATACGCTACATCGAAGCCCAGTTAATCTTCGTAATACATACGCCCAAGATTCGAAAAATCGACCTGTATACAGCTGCATCTAAAAATTGAGGACTGAAGATGGAAAATGTATTAAGAGTTATACTTATGAAATGAAGAAGTATCCATAAGTGGTGCATTTTTTATCAATCTAGAGAAATGACTTTAATTATATGTGCCAGTTTTTTTTATTTCTATACATGAAACCCCAAATACGCTACATCAAACAATATTTTTTGTTCAAAGCATCAGTATTATTTTATCGCTCCTAACACCTTCTTTTCACCATCACCATGTAAATGAGAAAGTTTTATCCAAGTTTACCTGAGTTATTTTTTGTACTTAACATTTTAAATTATTTTTAATTATCTATTCTCCTTTGTATCATTTGATAACAAAAACCTGTAAACTCTATTGACATTTTAAAGTGAAGTTTATATTATTTTCTTCTTTTTTTTAAGAACAAAAAAATTGACAAAATATGACCATTAACGAGGCTATATCATAAATATGAACTGAAAGGCGCTACGTAAATTATCTTTTAAGACATTTTAAGCTGCGAGAAACTTTAACTATAAGCGTTATCTTTTAAAAACTTCTTAATTTAAAGCTTTTTCATTAAGCTCTTGTGCTCCTTTTTTATTTATTCTTCCACGGCGCTTAATAGAAAAATATATGGGTTGAGTTCTTTAAAGCACTGTGTCTTAAAAAGAGCCTGAAGAAACTTCATGGGGTAACTTTTCTTGATTGTTGCTCCTGCCCCGAGGCTTTGACTAATCTTGTAATTTATGAGTTTTTCTTGCTCATTTTTTTATGTGTGAAAATAGAAAATATAAGTAGTAGAGTAATAAGAAGATATAAAGTTCTTTTTGTTTTACTTTTTAAGCATTTATTTAATATGTTTTTAATTTAATAGTAATATCCTAAACATAATTAGAGTAGATAAGCATATAAAATGGAGAAAATGTTAATATAGAAAACCTTTTTACTTCTCCTTACCCTCCTAAAGAAATGTACTGTTTTCACCCCAAATTCCGAATCCGAAATTTCAACGGAATTATCCATTTTGGGTAATTTTAAGACGATTTGAGTGGTTTTAGCTAGATTTCTGTATATCTGTCTGTGATTTAGTCTATTTATCTGTGTCCAGCTTAACTCCCACAGTTTTTAAGCTAGAGAGGTAAACCTAATTGAAAAATCAGCCATTACATGTAGTTGTGCTACCCGGAAAATCATAAATATTTCATGTCATTAACTCATTTTTCTGTGTGATCAAATATTTCAAAAATTCGTACAAAAACGAAAAAATGTCTAATTACGCTGACATTTTCATCCCCCCCCCCCCCCCCCGTATAATACAAACATTTCCACTGAATTTTGTTTTGATATCTGCCTCCATTTTGAAAATTAAAGTCTTTTGAACTTTGAAACTTTAACCCATAATAATTTCTGAACTATTTCGCCGATTTTGCTGAAATTCTTACAAATTTTACCTGCTTTCTGTAAGATAAATCAATACTCTATATTTTATCTTAATATAATATATGCCACCATTTTGAAAATATCGACTTTTTTTTTTTAAATAGGAAAGCGTTTTTTTTTACGATTTTAAATATCTCACAATAACGAACCTCAACTATAACGGATCACATTATACCGAATTTTACTTTTAACGGATAAACAAAAAACAACAAATTATAATTCACATAGTTAAAACTCTGTTGTCATTTATAGGTTTATGTTTGGTATAGAAAAGTTCCAAGACGCCCTGCGTCCGATTTTTTACAACTTTTATTTTGAACTAAATGCAATAGTTTATCGTTTATCGACAAGAAATGACAAAATACCTTTACATAAATTAGGATACCAAATAAAATAATTGATATGAAAAGCAGTATTTAATTGTTTCAAAGTGGAAGCATGTCTTGAAGGCTTTATATGGTTTATTATTTATAAGCGAAACATGTTGTGTGTCGTGTTTAAAGCTCCCTTTTATAACTATGTATAAAGTATTGTGCTTAATGTTTGCTTAACATACAATCTCTTTTTAACCCTCCTTTAGAAGCCCTTCTTTAATATAATACGGCTTAAAGGGCCTTAACGAAACATGCTCTACGACATGACTACACGCACATTTACTACAATAACAATACTTAATTATATTAGAGTGAAAAAATAAAGATAAGACGGAGAAAGAGAAAGTAAGAGGAGAGAAGATAAAAAAGAGTTTATAGAAAGAGGTAGAGAGAGTGATTAAAAGATAATCAGACAAAAAAAAGAAAGGAAAAGAGAGCCATAGAAATATTATGGGAGAGAGAAGGAGACTGAGATACTTTGAGGGTAGAAGTAAGAGGATGAGGTAGCTAATCTATATACATATATACAAAGAAGAGTGTTCTACAGTTGTATTCGGAACTTTATGAAAATTTGCACACATGACCTTCAATACGCAAGGTCGCTGTTTACATGAGATTTTGAAATTTAAGCTTTAGTACACAGTAGAAAATTGTTACATATGGCTTATTTGATGCTAGGCACACGATTATAAATTCATGTTATGATTTAGAATCCTAATTATTATAGATAAAAGAACTGTATTTCAAAAAGATCATACAGGGATATTAAGACAATTATCTCCTTTACCACGTCCTGGCTATATTTCGACCTTGTCTTAGGTCATCTTCAAGCCTATAAAATAATTACATAATTAAAGAAAAGGTTTTAACTATTTTACCATAAAGCTGAACAGGTTGTTATTAACAAATAGAACAAACATAACCTTATTTACCTTATGTGATTACAAAAATGATAGCTATTGTTTATTCCAAGTCAAATTTTACAAAAAGTCTCCTAATACTGTTATCATTACCTCCTTGGCAATTCGTCATCGACTGCTGTTCCAACTAACTTGAAATTTTTAATTTAATAAAATAATCCTATCCCCCCACTAAATAAATAATTTGGACTGTGATAATAATGTTTTTTACGTTTTCCTTGTTAATTTAGTGTTTAAGTATAAGTTTTGTTATACTTGAAATGGAAGGATAGGATTATTTTATTTAATTAAAAATTTAAAGTTTGTTTGAAAAGCAGTCTATGACGAATTACCTAGGAGGTAATGATAACAGTACTAGGAGAATTTTTGTAAAAGTTGGCTTGGAATGAACATTAGCTATCATTTGTAATCACATAAAATGGAAAAAAGGAGGAAAAATTGTTTAATTAATAATTAGCAACAGTATTATTTATAATTCGATTTGAATGAAAATTGGTATACATAAAAAATGGTATAAATGGTCATTTGATGCTAGGCCCACGATTATAAAATTATTTAATGATTTAGAATCCTAATTTTAGAAGATTTTTCAATAAAAATTAACAATGACAAATTTTATAGTTTTTATAATTTAATATTTTCTATGCCTTTTTTTTTATAATTTTTACATAATACAATTAGACATCATGTTAACCGATAAGTGATTAATTTAATTTGTTAATTTAGAAAATAAAGACTAAGGTTGACCTTAAGAAGGGTCGAAACGTCATTAGCAAAAATGAATTATTCGTTTACACCTTATCATCCATCCATCTTAGTAACAATTAGATTTAAAAAGGTGTTTTATAATGTCTTTTTCTTAAATATTATTTTTTACATAAATGTTACATGGGTACAAAATCAAAAGACAAGAAAAATCCATTATGGTGCATCGTTAAAAAGCTCTTAAAGAATGCAGTAATCGCTGCTATGCACAACTTGGTCATATTTTTAAATCCTTTATATTAACTTCACTTTTGTGCCTGGGGGAGTGCCTGGGGGAGTGCCTGGGGGAGTGCCTGGGTGCCTGGGTGCCTGGCGTCAACATTTTTGGAAGGCTAGTTAACCCTATTCTACTTATCCGATCGAGCTGAAACTTGGCACATAGACTCTCTACCAATACAAAAACATTTTAACAAATTAATTAATTAATTTAATTAATTAATTAATTTCTAAATTTAATTAATTATCTTTTTAAAAATGAATGGATTAATTAATATTAAAAATTAAGTAATAAAAATTTATTTAATTAATTAATTAATTGGTAGGTATATATAAAATCTTTATAGGGCTAGTTAACCCTCTTCCAGTCGTCCAATCGAGCTAAAACTTGGCACATAGACTCTCTACCAATACTTCCCCCTCACAACCAAAATGCAAAAATATAAAGGATTTATAATCAAAACTTGGTTTTTATGGGCTGGTATTATTATTTTTAAGGATTAGATAGGGAAGAAACTTTCCTTTTAGCTATTTTATGAGTTTCCAGCCTAGATTATTAATTAAATGGAAAACTTATTAATAATTTGTTACTATTTTTATCGAGACCCTTAGTGCTATACTCATTTGAATTTTATTTTTTTATTTTTAACTTTTTCGTCGATGAAATTCACAGGGGTTTGGCTTGGTCAAATTTGTTTGGGTAAAAATATATATATATTTTTTTTTAACAAGTTCTTTATTGGCATAAGTAACAAAAAATTATCTGGGCATGTTTAACATATAGGCGAATCACTTAGTCATACCAATATTAAACATACCTCAACGCAACGCTGTATTTAAGATTAGGAAAAAGATTTGTTTTAATGGGGACATTTTTTTTTTAATATCGCTAAGTTTATGCTAAATATGGAGTAGTCCGTTAGCTTAGGCACGAGTCACATCGAGCTCCGTTTTTCAATATTAGTTAAAATAGTAAAATTGGTGATGGGAGTATTACAAGCGGTTATAAATATTTGAATACATATATTAATGATTTATTTATTTTTTATACCTAATCTTAATATTAAATTTAGCTCCCCTGTAAAAAACACCGTTGCAAAGCACAGGCTGTTTCCATGGGTTACAGCTAGTTGAAGCATAAACAGTGAATTACAAGAATTGATAGATTGATCGAGTAACGCGCATCCTGGAGACAGAAAAGGAAACAATACACAGGGTAAGAGAGAAAAGGATGTATATATGTGGGGAGAGAGAGAGAGCGAGAGGGGTTGAGTGAGAGCGATAGCAAGAAGATAGGAAGAAGGAAAAAATAATACAGAAGAAATGTATTATCAAAGAGAGAGTGATAGTGATGGGGGGGGGGGGGGGGGGGTTGCAAAGAGACACCTAATTTTAGAGAAGAAAGTACATATATATATGTATATAGTACAAAAAATACTTAGTATGTATATGTTATGTATTAAGTTATAAAGATCAGGTAATACTATTATAAACAATTAAATAATTATATTGTAATATTTTGTAAATTATTTCACTAAAAGTTCGATTTGGTAATTTGGTATGACGATGTACCACTATATCTTCAGTTTTAAGGTCAAAACCATTCCGTTTTGATAGTTTGATTAATATGTGAACGTTTCATTTTCCAAACATTTCCACTGAATCGAGGTCGAATGATAAACATAATCGATATGTGAACAAGAGACCCATGAGGTATTACCTTTTTTATTTGTATATTTTCTCTTAGCGTAAAAAACTATAAGTTTTTGCGTTAAATCTATGACTATGGATAATAGGTCGATAAAAAAAAGTCATTACCGCTAAAGGGGGAAAATTTTGAGGAACTAAAAACATGGTTCTTATGTCAACAAAATTTAATACCCATTAATAATGAACAACCCAAATTTATATACTCTTTTATTTTTATATTCTGCGGGCTTTTAGAGTTCAGAGAGATATTTATATACACTTAAATATATTTTATATATTTTTTAGTAATTTTTGCATAATACAAGTCTTATCTTAATTATTCACGGTCATAAAACATAGTGGTTGTCTGGAGACGGAAGTTTATCGCAGAGCGTTAAGATGGCCGAAGCATAAGGGCTTTGTGTAAGACATGTAGCTTCCATTCCCCTGTCAGTTATAAGGGAGAAGGGCCCCCGTGCCTTGGTATAGGCAACCCAACCCCTGCAGAAGGGGGTCAGATTTACATTTATATTGGGCCATTATCGTATCGGGCCCTTTTCTGGACTCTGTATAAGGGGGGCCGGGGCCCCTGAAAAGACCCGAGGAAAAAAAAGACTTAGGGGCCCATACGCTACAATTTAGAACCTGAGTTGCCTTGCTCATCCTCTCTGCACATTATTTTATCCCATTTATCTGCAGGAGAAACTCCTTCTTGTTTAACAATATTCTTCCTCTTAGAGTGTATAGGAAGCTTTTTTTTCTTCCCCTTAACTTCTTTGACTATATTGAATTTTTTTCTACTCGGATAAAAAACAAGCTTTAAAAAGATCAATTAAGATAATTTGAAACATGTATACACATCTTATAAATTGAAACTACAGAAAATGCCTTTTGGTGTTTCCATCCCATCACATTGTTATTTAAAAAATATTAAAAAAAAACCTAGGGGCACGAAGCTCTCCTTGGAACAGGCTGTTACAACAACCCTAATGTTTGAACAGCCTGTTGTTTAACCCTAATGTTTCACTGTTACTCTTTGAAATATTAGGCGTGAAAATCCGATTGTTTGTGAACGTAATCTTAGCGAACCCTCTTATAATGAAGCTTTCTTACGGTGAAGGTTTTATTTATGTCAATTTGTGGTCAAAAATATCGTAAGAAATTCTTCTCCCCCGGGGAGTTTTCAACACGACACCAAGTTTTTCAGTTAAATACCAACCGATTTAAGTATTTTTACCGTTTAATATTAATACAATCCTTGAAATAAAATTAAATTGGCGATGAATAACAAAAATAAATTATTAAAATACAAATTGTTTATTATCCAAATCGTCTTTTAGGGTCCGTAGGCAAAACCAAGGACCCTTATATTTTCCTGCGTGTGTCTGTCCGTCCGTCCAGTCGCCTGCTCTCACGGCGACACCTTTCGTCCGACCACTTTGAAATTTGGTATGTATGTGTCTTGTACCTACCCACATATTTTAAAAATATAGCGACTTAAAAAAAATTAGGGTAAAAAAAACTTAAGGGTTAAAATTTTTATATTTTTTTTCGACACCGTGAGGGGTATCATATGAAAGGGTACGTCGAGCTGATTACAAAAATATATAATTCTTTGGTTATAACTTTGATAGGGCGAGCGTAGGCGAGTTTGAAGGGGTGTGAAACGTGCCCCCCCCCCCTCTATCTCGCATATGTGAAGTGCAAAAAATCTGAAAAAATTCCTGAACATTTTTCGACCAAAACTGAAGATACCAATTTTTGGAAATTTCGAAAAAAATTTTAATTTTTATTGACAAAATACGTTTTTTATGATTATGGTCTTTTCGATGTATTTATATGGTTGTAGTCCGGTTCAGTGGCAAAAAAATACTTTATCAGAGTGTGTTTTGAGAATATCAAGCCCTTAGGATAGTTCAAAGTAAGCTTTTTAGCATTTAAAAAAAACACTGTTAATACACTTTACAGTTAAACACTATACACTGTGACCTACGGACCCTCGTTGTGTGCTGACTAGCACACACTTGACCTGTTTATCTTAATTTTAAAATCATAGCACCGGCTTTGACCCAATTCTTATTATTTTATTTTCCAAGTCAAAAAAAAAAGTCCAAACAACTGAGGTTGTAAGAGTTATAGTTAATCCAGCATTATTATAAGTTCGATCTATTCATTGGTAGTTAAATTTAAAATTCAGTTTCTTCTTACATTTCTAAATTTACTATTTACTCTGGAAAGCCTAGACTTATTCTTTGACTATTGTCATTTCCACTAATTAAAGCTTCTTGACACACTTCATTGTTGAGCTTTATGATTTCAGCTGTTGAAAAATACTCTGAAGACGTACGTAATTTTAGTTTATAAATATAGAAGGGATTGCGATCATACTATGTTCAAGACATATTCTTGGAGACGTATCAAATGAAAATCCTAACTTGTACCGATATTATCTTCTACTTTTCGTTTATTTATTTAAGTTACCTATGTTTTTTTAAGGAATAAATTTTATGTACAAATATGGGCACTTCTTTAGCCTGTTACTCCCCTTACAAGAACAGGAGTGGATATTCTTTTGTCCCAAAGTACACTGCTAAACATCCCTTTGTCTTAATAGTTAACTATTAGTTAACTTTCTCATATACGAGTTCATAATTACTTAGCCCAATGATTTCCTTTTATTAGTTTCCGCAGGTACATTTAATTATTATTGAACATTTTATTCAAATCTATAATGAAAATAACCTCCTTGGCGGGGAATCGAACCTGACCTCTCTCCGTCCGTGTTTAAAGCTATTTTCTCAGGAACAAGATTTTTCCCGGGAAAATGGCTTATATTGTTAGATTTGTATTTAAACAATCAAAATCGTCGGAACCATTTTCGAGAAATATTTTTTTTGCGTTTTTCCATTTTACTGCAAATTTGAAGCTAAAATTAATTTCTCGTTTTCGCCTCGGGGTATGATTTTATTGAACATGTATGTAAATTTTCGTCAAAATCGAAGTAGTTTAGGTTTCAGGCGTCTTCATAGACAGACGGCAGACGACCGACAGACATTTTTTTTTAAAAAAACACTTTTTTGAACTCAAAAAAGGGTACCAAAAAAAGGAGAGAGAAGTTAAAAGGGGACCTCTAAAAGTGTAAGTCCATCAAAATCCCAAAATCGAATTTTCACGCCATCACAATTCTTTCTCTTTATATGAGGAAGTAAAAATATATTAATGGTGTTGCTAGGTTAGAATACTGCAGAATAAAACAATTTTAAGCAATATTAATGCTGTCAATGCGATACATCTGTTAACTCGAAAAGAGGCAAGCTTGATGATGGATTGTAACAGCTGGTCTCCCTAACTAATTACTTTTTTACTCCAATCTTTTTCATACAAATAATTTGCCAAAAACTCAGCCAAAACAATTATCCATCATTTTTGAAACAAAAGTATACAATGCAATTCGGTGAAATTGGCATTCTATCACTCGTAAAAGTTAAATGAGTTCGTCTTGTAAAATTCAGTATTATAAATCAAGTTCAGAGAGCTATTTTCTCTCTTTGCGTTAAATTCAAGATATTTCGATTAAAACTGTTTTTAAACTCTTTTAAACAAGTCATTCTTTTTTTAATTTATGAATTAATATTACAGAGTAAATTATGCTTGAAATTTAAACGTACTCGTTTATACATCATGGGTGGTTCTTCTCTATTTTTTACTGAATAGTTTGTGTTCTTCTAGAAATTGGGTCTGAATAGTCTTTGAGGGAACTTCAGTTAAACTTACATTGAATGTAAAGAAGAAATGAGTCATTGCTAGTTAAAATAATTTTTTAAATAAGCTGTTTTTTATTCAGATCTTGAAGGAAATGCGATTTTGTATCACATCTGGACATCATTAGTGGCGTCTTGTAAATTCTTTTTTCGCTCTATTAAGATACTTCACCTTGTCATTTTTAATAATATGTACTACCTACTTCATAAAAATGAATGAATCTTGTTCGCAGCTGCCAAATAGGTGCAGGAGTATGTTCCTTGTTTATTAAAATGTAAGTTTCACGGACCTAAAAATATCGTTCATTTCTCATCTGCTTATGAATGATAAAATAAATATGTTGATATTTTACAAAAACCTTTGATAAATTATATTAAGTTTTAAAATGAGAACAGATATGGTGTACCAGCTTGGCTATCACCTCAGTATCAGTCTCAGACTCAAACCTGTGTCCCTTTTTCATCAGGAACACTGGCAGCCTTGCAGTTCATGATAATGCCATTGTGTACCACAAAGTGCGCTGAAAGTGTGTATATTTTAAAAATGACATAGAGTATCAATACAAGACTTAAAAACTCATTATACTACAGGTACACTTGAGATGTTTAGAGACAGAGTGGTGCCATCCCATATTTTTTCGTAAAGCAGGTTAATTGAATCAGGGAGCTGAACCATTCTGGGAGGGTTATAGTGGGCTTAACGTGTGACATAATTGAATTTTCAAAAAACAATCGAGTATTTTATCTATGGATATAGTTTTAAAACAATTTGGGGACACTCCACTCTGCCTCTAATACCTTATTTTATTTGACTTCTGATAATATAATTTTTGAAGATTCTGAGTCTAGAACAAGGGGATCGTTTGCGTACTCTCAATGCTCGCCTAAAACCAAGGTCAAATACAGACATATCTGTTTAGTTTCGATTCCTAGAGAGGGAAGACTTGTTTCACATGATGTACTTATCAAGGGGATGTGAAAAGTGGTCGATCCCCACCCGACCCTCTATTATCCTACTAATAGTGTTTGTTCGGCCGGGTTTGTTCAGTAGACCCACCTGTACGTACTTCTTGGTTTATGTCCAGGTGCCCATCTATGTAGTTCAAAGTGAGGTACTTTCTTGGATATTACGTCATTGATTAAATGATAAGACCTAAGGGGTGGGAAGCTTCCCAATGACTATAGCTTATTTAGTGGAATTTTGCTTTGTATATTATAATTTGACCAGCTTGAAATCCGATTTGTAGATAATAACCATTTTTACATGTTTAAACAAGGCAATATGGGATAGTGTTATTAAAATGACAGGACCCTTCGATATCTATTTCTCGGATGAAAGAAGTGGATTCTGAAAGATTATTTCTTTTTATCCCCTGGGGCTAACGAGATATGAAGGAGACAGTGTAGCGGTAGGGTTATTAGGATTAGGTTATTGATTCAGGGTTTGTACTGAGTGTGTGGGGGTTGGTGTCGTGTACTCCTCTAGAGAAGAGGGGGTGGCCCCGTCCCAGTCCCACCGGCATCATGAAAAAGGGATTGGTTCGTAGGGTGATATTACCTGGTTTTACTGCCTCCTAGGGCCTTGCCATATCGGGGCCCTTTTATTGTATTAGCCGGCCCGGCCAGCAGTTTCCAGTGCCGTAGCTCTCAACTATGCTTGCTTTACTATGTTACCAACTCCAAGCCTTGTACTTCTCAACTTTACTGTCTAACTACAAATGTAAACTTTATCAGCAAACTCCTGAATACTTTGAATTTGTTTAGGACTTGGGTTGTGACCATCCTTCGGTGCATTTTGTTATGATTGGTAATTAATTTAAAGTAATGTTCAATTCAAAGAGTTTTAAAGTCATAGCGATAGAGTCAGCTAACCGTAAATACACTCTAAAATGTCGGTTGGCCTAACAGCCTACAGTGAGAATAGTCTTAAACTTTTGAATTCCATCTTTATCAGGTCACTTGTTACTCTTCTTTTTAGAAAACGCCAATGTTATGGCAATATTTAATTTCCATGTTGAAAGTCATGTCGTAAAAAAAGTTTGAACTCTATTGAATGATATTGTATCAAGCATAAGTAGGTAGATATTGTCATTGTTGGGTTTACTGGGTACGTATAACAGAAGGGTCTGAATTAAAAATATGTGATAAGAGTAAAATAGGATCCATGTTGATGCGGCAGCAACATCATATTAAATTTATTAAGTAATTTATTGATTCAAAAATATATTTTATAACATATTACAAAAACAAAAAATATACATAATTCAATAATAGTATTCTACAGATAATTAAAATATACATATGTTTGGAAAATCAAAGAGCCTCCAAGAAGGATCACACAACAGCATATTAAGTTATTGGTAGGACATATAGTATGTGATTATGTCCTGCCAATAACTTAATAATTAACTTCAATTTATAAATTAAAAATAAATAAATTAAAATAAATAAATAATTTTTTTAAAAACAAAACTCCCGCCTAATAATCCGTTTTCATATACATAAAAAAATGAATTTAAAAAAATCTTTGTATATAACTTGTAATAATATAATAAAATAATATTATAAACTTTTTAAAAATAAGATTAAATAATTATCAATAACTGAATAGTAGACGAAGGTTTCAACTTGGTTACCTCAAGTATATAGTTACCAGATAACGTGTTTTTTTGACTGTGTTTGTTATTTGTATTAGATTTAAGTTTTACATTAATTAGTGATGAATGAAGTTAACAATTCATTTAAACTTTTTTTAAATTTTAATTGTTATACACTACATATATAAAAAAAGATTTATGACTACCAACTCAGTTGAGTAATAATGTATTCCAATCTTCTCAAAATTAGGTAAGACGTAAATTTTAATTTTATTTGTTATTAATTGTCGATGTCAATGTAGTTATATTAATCTTATATTTAATGTTAAACAATATGCGTAAACGGAGTGTTAAAAAGATACTTTATGATGTTTTTAGGCATGATTATGTCCCGGAGGGGGGCGAAACACTAATGTGTTGAATTATATCTTTTCACCCTAATTGACCCAACAGAACAAAAAAGTAAAATATTAGATATTTTTAGGGTCGGGCTCATCTAATCTTTAAAAACAAATTAAAAATTTACCTTTTTGCTTAAATTATATCACTTAATTTTAAATAAAATCTCTCTGAATGATATAGAACATTATATTAATATTATTCTGGCAATGTTCGCTGGATAAATTCAAGTTTCAACATTTATGAACAAACCTCCACATGATCTTTGAATCTAAATTTAAGTTTGAGAGTTGGAAAACTCATTGTTACAAGATGTTGAAAATGTTTAATAAGGTTGGTTCACTAGAGATATTACCTGCAGACGTAATTTTAATAAAACTTTAAAAGAAGTTCCAATTTGCTGGAGCACCTGTTTTTTATTCAAATGTCCTTGGGTTGTTTATGCCGAAACTTGTGATCCATTAAAACTAATTGCTAATCCACTTAGTTTTGAACAAAGTTGAAGAATAGATCTTAAGTTTTGGTGGATATCTGCAATCTGCAACAAAGGTTTTAGTTCACCTGCATTTTAGTCTGTAGGATAAATATGCTGTTTAACAATACAAGTACTTAGTGGCTTCAGTTGTTAAGGATAAATCGCGTGACTGTTGCTCCTTGAAGCACTCTGAAAGTTAAGCACTATTCCTCTTTAGACCTTTTGTACATTGCTTCCTGAAAAAACGATTGTCTTTATCCACCAGACTTTTGATTGTAAGAATGTATTCGTCTTCTTTTCTATTGATTACCTCTTGTTTCAATAAAAATCTATACATTTATAAAAACCTCTATCTCTCTCACTTATATACGTTGGGCCTACTTCACTGCTTTGAAGTTCAAACCGCAATGCTAGTTTGATTTTTCAATTTGTTTTTTTTTATTGCTTCCGAGCTTACCGAAGGTAACGGAAGCTATGTGATCGTTCTGAAAAACGAATCATTTTTAGGTCTCCAATTTCAAAAATTCCAAGACAGGAATCCGTTTCAGACAATGATATGAGGGAACATTTTTGGCTCCGTGTCTGTCTGTCGGTCTGTCGCTCAATTTTTGCTAACCAACATATATCATAAAAACAACTCGTCTGATGTTATTAAAATTTGGATGGTAGGTCATAATTAGCCCATTGTTGGTCTCATATAAGTTTCAACCTTATTTTCAATTTATTTCTCTTCCACATGTGCACAAACATACATTTATTTACACCTATTTATTCAAAAGAACTTATCTGATTTTTATAAAATTTTGATGGTACATCGAAAGTAGCCCTTGGTTATTCGGCATTTTTTTTGCCTTCTTCTATTAGATAGAGAAGTTTGTAAAGTATATTTAAAAAGAACAGGAAATAAAAAAAAATGCTTGCATACGAGTCTGCAAGACAGTGACACATTTTCATTTAACGCTTTTTGGTGGCGTTTTTTGGTAACGCTTTTCGAGTTTATGTGCCAAAGTTGTAGTTGAGGGGGGGGGGGGGCGCCGCTGGGGAGCGCGAGCGACTCCTGGAACGGTAGCGAGAAGCGAAGAGCAGAAGTCGGGGCGTAGAGCCAGTTACCGCGCAAGGTGAAGATGTAGCCCCTACGATGGCATGCCCGGGGGGGGGGGGGGGGAGGATCTGTCTACAATCCTCTAGACTGGACAATACTATGCCACTACGAACTACCTCCTGCAACAGCCTAACTTCCTGGTTGCAGTGTAACGCTTTTTGGTGCCTTTTTTTGGTAACGTTTTTCGAGTTTATGTGCCATAGCCGAGACATGAAAATGTCAAAAACGTGAAACTACTTAGTTTAATGGAAGGGATATAACATTTTCATTTAATGTAACAAATACAAGTAACTGTGTTTCAAAGACTTGAGTGAGAAGAAAAATAAGAGTCGCTGAAGGATATAGTAATTTCTCTCTAGTGTCTAAAGCCATTTTCTAGTGTTTGTATTTATTTTTTTTAACCGCAAGGATTCTTTCCACGTATGCAAATATATACTAAAAGGTTTGGCCCGTTTAGAAGGGATGGCCCTTTCGAGCTGACCACCTCACACACATGGTTCTCTCATACGGTTTTTGAACCCCCTTGAGGAAAGAGGGTGGTTATAGGGGCGAGCAAAAACTCGGCTAGCTTTAATTGATTGCGAGACCCCCTAAAGGAAAGAAAGGGTTACTGGTGTATATTCATTGGAAGGGCCGAAACTCAGGCAAAAAGCATGGTAAAGAGCTTTAGAGAAGGGCTGGCTCGCCTCTCTGGACCGACTCAATGCGATATAATCTCCTCCGGATTCATACGTTTCACTAATTATACCTTTAAAATATTCCACCCTTCCCCCCTTCAACTTCCTAGTTAATTTAAACTGTTTAATCTTTCCAGGTTATTTGAAAATAAAAATTATAATGTAGGGCCTACACTTTATGAGTAAAGTTAATGGCCAATTAATTTGCATGGCCACTCGTATAATCTCTGCTATGTTTGCAAGTTTTTTTTTTTTAAGGACGGACTTTAATGGAGCAATGCTGGCCAATTAATGGCTGTAATCTAATATATTAAGTAAAGTATCTTTTCCACTTGACCTATTATATTCTTTTTATTGCACTACATTGGCATTCCAGATTATGGGTCTTCTGTTAGCTCCATAAAACCTGCGAGGAATGTTAAATTGGCATATATTGTATTCATTAATGTATATTTATTTCAATTTTATATTTCTAATTTGTTATAAATGCTACAGAGATTATTCTTATAATTTCATAAATCTCCATAAATTATTATGTATATCTACAGTAAACCCTTCTGAAAAAAATCATATTTCAAGGAGACGCTGTACACGGTTCTTTTTCTATTCTAAATGTAGAGTTAAATACTTCATTTTCTGAGATTCAGTTTATAATTTACTTTTCTTTAGTGTTTAGTCTGCTTAAATGATGTCTGTTTAGAATGCTGGGACAGTTCCTCCGAATTAAATTTAAATTTCCTATCCTGTTGTAACGTTGTTATATTCGTATATCAGAGTTTCGACTCTGTTGTCGTCTCCTTTTCCCAAGAGCTTAAAACATTGGATTCTATGTCTATGGCTTAGGCTAGGTTTATTTATAACCCTTAATTTTTATTGATGTTAACCTCTAATTCATTGGACATATATGATTTTGTGAGTTTGTAATTGTTTATAGCATTTTATCACATTTTGTCATATCCCATTTCAAAAATGTCTCTCACATTGAGTCAACACTTTTAACATATGTTGTTTTTTTATATACAAAAAACTTCAAATAAAAAAATTCGGTTTGATATTATATTTTTATATTAGTTTGTGAAAAACGTGTTAAATGTCGTAGAAATGAATTTCAATTTACTGTATTCAGAAGAAGATGATAACAACACGGTTTCTTTGAGACATTTTCCATCGTTAGTGTATTTTTCCTCCTGTTTCTAATATTAAATTTCAACCGGATTTCATTTAATTATTTTTTTAAATTAGAAGTTTGGCCACTATAAATCACTAAGAGTGGATGTAAGAATTAAAAAAAAAAGAAGAAAATTCATTTCCTCTGAGTCTAAGATATATTTCTTTATATGCTATTTATCATATCTTGTTATTATAGGACCATGCTACACTTGATTTATATGCCTAACATGTGTGTTTTATAATTTTGCGTACAAGGAAACTAGGTGAAACACACATATATAATAATTATGTAGGTTTATTAAGTATTTATTAATTAATTATAAATTAATTATTATGAACATAAATATTATATATTAGTTGTATTTTTTAAAAGATCTATTCTTCATTTGTCAATATTTCTAAAAATTATTTGAAATTATAATATTTTATTATTTATCTAAACCCTTATTATAATTTTATACCAAGTTTTTATTAGCTTGCTTTCTTGTTTGTTTGTGTGTCCACATCTTGCAATCGATTTTTCTAACTTACCGAGTAGCCAGACATTTGAAACTTTTAGAATAGCTCAGAACACGATGACAATGCATTATTTTAACACTTTTAGCCTTCTTTCAGCAGAATGTAATTAGTTTTCAGCAAATTTTGCTGCATGGAAAGTTAGTTCAGTAAAAATCAGTAAGTTATTTTATTTGTTTCGACATGACCCGTATTTATGAACTTCATTTTGACGGGTTTCAAATTTATGATTTTTTATTTTAGTATCTGGTATGGCTGATAAAATTGTTAAAATGTTCAAGAATGATTATATCAGGCCTTTTTGTTATGTAAAAACTAATTGTAATTTTTAAGATACAAACATTGAATGACAGAAAACAGGAAAAGTAAACAAAGAAATAAATTAATTGAAGTGTGACAACCAGGTTTGTTTACACTTGTGTCCTTGGTATCGGTTTAATTTTTCTGCATCTGTACTTCTTTACTTGTACTCATTTTTCTTCTCTTGCCGTTTCCTTTCACGGGGGCATATCGATGTTACGGTTTAGATTCGGTTTTGGTGGAATCCGTTGTAAAAATATTTGTCCTAAAGGTTTGAGATCAGCTATCTAGTTGGTTTTCATTTATATGAAGTAAATAAATTCGGAACTATTTTTTACTTCACTAACATTGTATATAACAATAACAATTATATTATCAACACTACATAATATGATTCAATAGAAAATATAAAAACGTAGTTTATAAAAAGTTATTTTTATCTTTTAATTATTTAATATATATGTTCTCTTGTCGATCTTTTTGGACGTGATTGTTATAGCTATATTTAATCCCTTTTTTGATATCTTACCAATCATTGACAAGGAACTGTAATAGCTAATTTCTATATTTTATTTAATTTTCTTTTATCTCGTGCGCTTGTCATTTATACCCTAAAAAGAAGCTTTTATTAAAATGTTAAATTCTTATAAACAATAGTTTGTAATGTGTAATGTGTATGATTACCCTAACACTCAAGAACGAAACCAAAAAATGGAAAGCGCAGGACAAAGCAATTAGGCGGAGAGTTTATGGTTGTATTTTCTCTTATGTTTTTTTTTAAAAATATTTTTTGTTGATTTTGGCCTAAAAGAACCATTCATGATTGTCTCCTAACCTATAACGACCCTAATTATACAATCTTCCCACTTCCTGTGGTTAATTATCCAAAGAGATTTTAGTTCTCCCTCTCCTCAGAATATTTTTTCAAGTCGAATTTATAGATAGATGTGACATTTCGAATTAAAAGTGTCAGAGATACTGGTAAGGGAGGGTCTATAAGGCTTATTTGGCACACGTTTGCTTTTGGCATCTGTTACTAAAAGAAAAAGAAAACAAGCTTGGAACAGTGTGAGCTCCTTAGATGACACCTTTAAACCAATTAGCCTTAAGATAAAAAACCCGATAGCCTGTCAGTCATAGCCACTTCGTATATACAGCGCGGTCGAAAACATTTCTCGTGCATTAAAAGATATAAAACAAAAAATTTCTCTTATACTCTATATTGTTATCACTGAAAAATATATATGTATTTAAAATAGAAAAAAAGTTTAATTTAAAAAGAAATTAACCTTGCTGAAAATTTTTAAATTTATATTTTGTTATTTTAAAAACGTTTGAGTGAACAAATTATTAAAAGTGACATCAACAAACTAATTTTATCTAAACTGTTTTATCTTTAAAAAATAAAAATTTCCCATTATTATATTTATTTAATTATACTAAAGTACACTTAATATTTCTTTAAAAAAAATAATTTTAAACAAAATATTATAAGTAATTGTTTCGGAAGTTTTAATTATTATATAAAAAGTAAATATTATTCAGAATTATTGAGTGCGCATAAAAAGTTGATTAAGATTAAATTTAGTGCAAAGTTTTATACTTCAATTGATCAGGAAGTAAAGGTAAATTATTCCACAACTTTATATTTTATGGACTACTAAATTTTAATAAATTAAATAATCTCTTTTACAAATAAAATCTTAAATAGAGTATATTAATTAATTGGTATGTATATTACACTATATTGTATTATACTTTATTATAAATTATAATAAAGTATAATACAATATAGTGTAATATACATACCAATTAATTAATATACACTTTTATATAATAAATAAGTATATTAATTTGAAATATTCTTTACTTTTATTCTACAAATGTTGTGCGTTTGTAGGTACTTATTATACTTAATATAGATTCAAGTGTACTAATACTAGTTTCTCCTTTAATTCTTATCAATTTTAATATCTATTGACTAAATATGACTGTGTATGTATTTATATATATATATATATATATATATATATATATATATATATATATATATATATATATATATATATATATAATTTTAATATCCTGTCTATTTAATCATCTCTACAATAATCCGACTTATTAAGGGGATTTATTCAATTATAAAAAAAATCATTAAACAAACAAGTAAAACATTTTATAAAGATTTTTTAGGGATAGGTACTTATAATGAATACGATTAAACAAGTAGGGATTTAAAAAAGGAATATCTCTAAATCAAAGTAAAATGTTTTCCCATCGCTATAAGGCCTCGTTGAGATGACGGATTATATCGAATGACGTTTTAGTTAATTTCTTCAATTCTGTAATCTCAATCTCTCCCCTATAAAAATGTTTAGGGTTCCGCAAAGAATCGAAAATTGAATGGTTCTAAAAAGAAAGGGACATTTTTTTAAATTAGGAAAATATTCATCCTTAACACCACCTATTAAAGAAAATAAACGGTTATAGCAATAACGGGAAAATAATACGGGATCGCGATAAGAGATACACGAATATCTTCTATATATATAAATATATTTATTATGTACTTACGAATATATTAAGTGTGTTTATTTACTTTTAGATGAAGGGCCCGTTCTGCTATAAATATTATTTTTCCCTTCTTTTGTACCTTTTTTACTCAGCTATCTATAAAATAAGAATAAATTAATACAAATGTATGTACCTTTTCTCTTTCTATACAACTCTATAACTTCCTACTTTCTTCTTTGTATTGTATAATTTGTGTTTCCTATTTCTTTGTGTTATTATGCGGAGTATTTTTTCCCCCCTATAATTAGTGTTTCAACAAATCTATAGCTAATTTTATGGTAGATTTCTTATAAAATAAATAAATCAGATCTTTTTAAAAAATTCGTATATGTTAATAAGTAATGTGTATGAATTTTAGTCATAGATTTTTTTTTTTATTTTATACCTATATATGTTTCTTATGTTATATATGTTATTTATTTTATATGTTTCTTTTTATATGAATCTAAAAGCACAATAATAGTATTGTATGTATTTCATAGGGTAATACAATTATATTTAATAAATTTAAAAAATTTAATTTATCAAAAATGTATCATACATGTATTAATGAAAATTTTTCTTATTGATAGGTAAGTAGGGTCTAAAGGAGAAAATAAAAGCTCACTTTTGAGATATTACGACCCCTCTTTGGGTCATCTTCAGGCTGAAAACCACATTTATTGTCAGTAACTCTTACAATGTTGCTATATTAAAAATGTTATTTGAAAAAAAATGTTCGTCTCATCGAATAGATGATGATAGAATCTTTTCCCGTCCTGAAATTCCAATTTAATTTTTGAACCTCTCGATTACGCGAGCTTTGCGCGCGAACTCTTGGACGGATCGCGCTGTCCAACGACCCTAGCCTAAGTATTAGTAAGAGGAACATGTATACAAAATTTCAACTAAATCGGCCAACTTTAACTCAAGTTATCGTCACACGCGTAAACGTTACTGACAGACAGACAGACAGACAGGATGCATAGTTTGTTGAATGTAAGAAGCTCGCTTACGCTCGCTTCAATTGATCTCTGTTATAGGGTTAGTCCATATTAAATTTAATTCAGGTTCTTTTAGATATTAATTATTTTGTACTTACAATTTGAATGTATTTTCTAAAAATTCCACAGATATGCTATGATTGTCACTACAAATATGTGTTTAAAGTCAAACAAACAATTTTTTATAAAATAAACTAACTAAAATTCATATTTCTTCACCTAATACAACCTCTCAAGGCATGTCTGTGATAATTTGATTAATTTAAATAATTTTTCCAGAATAATTATGTCTAAATTGGTGTTTAGCTGGCCTAATATGACAACATTGCATGATTGTAAAACAATGATATATAGTTAAAAGCTTGAATTTTGGTATTACTATGGTCATGTCTGTAATTTATAATTTAAATCTTTTTGGATTAAAGAATATTTTATATTAATTTATTTAATATGTTGTATGATCCTGGAATAAAATTTATTAAGTTCTCTAATATCTTTTTTGTAATTAATGTTGTTTTGTTCCTTTATTATCAGAAGTCTTTTTTATCATTGGCTTCAGAATTAGAATTTTGGTTCCGGAAAAAATGATTTGATGGTTCTTCTGGAGTGTATTGCAAGGGCAGTTTTATCGTTCTGTGCTCTGATATTAGCCCAATTTACTTGCTCAAAAAATTTACTTTGTATAAAGCGTTAACTTAGAAAGAATTAATTTGAGATCTTAGTTACCTACCTTTTTATTTTGGATTCTGGGTATTTTCCCTGTTTTTTTTCGCGCAAACAAAGTACTTTCTCTATATCATATTACGAGAAAGTAAAAATTAATAAATATTAATATACATACAATCATAATAAATAATACCACTGCGACATGTTCCGGTGAAACGTACTAAAACATGAAAAATAATTCTCATAAATTGATACTGTTTCCAATTGGCATTTTTAATTATGTCCATCATTATAATCTTCTCCACTCTTTGATATAATAGTACATATGAGTATGTAATATAAATATATTATATATATATATATATATATATATATATATATATATATATATATATATATATATATATATATATATATATATATATAACATTAACATTACATCCATCATTGAGTTTGAATTTGTACAGTGTATATTATTTTCAATCTCTCTTATTTTATACGCAGCAATAGACTAATTTGTCAATGTTTATTAACTTGATGGAATGTAAGTAAATACTTTCTTTGGTTATATTGATTCAGGGTGTAAAATAAATAGTTCCGGTGCACCCTTAAGTTTTTATTTAATTAAAATATTGAATGTATACATATTGCTTTCCCTTGCTCTGTAAATATTAGGGTGGACTCGTCCCCCCATTTCTTTTAGAATCGGACAACCATGACTGAATCGAATTCATTTGTAGCAATACATTAATTAAATAAATGGTAAAAATGTTTTATGGTCAGTTATTTTTTACTATTAACTAATGTTAATAGTACATTAAACTACGTCAAACTTGACTTATTTCTTTTGTAATACCATTAAACAAAATAAAAATAAAATGTATATTTTTGGTTTTGAGCTCACCGATCCCACATTAATTAATAGACATTTTGTATTACATTTTTTTTAAATATATTTATTGTCAGTGGATAATTTTATTCAAACGAGAGGAGAAATGGTTGTTTAGATGAACTTTGGAATTTATCTAGTTAGGTCTTACCACACATGTTGTAATATTGTAACAAAGCTTTAATATTAGCTAATATTCTATAATCATTAACTCTTCTATGTCAATATTAACTTAATATACTCTGCTAAAGTTGCAGAAGTACTTTAACTAATTTGAGTTAATTGCTTTATAGCAGAAAATTTGTTGCAAAGCCTGTATTAAAAGTTTTACTACTTAATCGTAATGACTGATTACCGAGAGACATTATCCGAGGTCTGACATTATCTCCATTAAAAGTTGTAAATAATGATATAGGCTAATTATCACATTACTTAACCAAGCTAATAATTATATTACTTCTTAATAATATATCGATTTCAATTCCTTATAATAACTTTAGTCGTAAATATTATTAGAGCAAATTTACACTTTTTGTATAATTTGTATTTGATTAATGATAAATTTATATATATATTTTTTTTGTTTCAGGTATGTTTGATAGATATTTTACATTCGTAAGTTATCGTTTTTTAAAATTAATTTTCTTTATTATTATTATTGTTTTCAAAAATATTATTCAATGAGGGTACTGATTAAAGTTTTTTCTGATAATCGATTTAAGATTTAAGGTTTAATTAAGCACAACCTTTTTTTTTATTAATGAACTCAGGTAACTGTTAGCTGAATGTCAATTGATGGTACTCGAATGATGTTAAATTAATGTCGGCCCTCAAATAATACCATATTTGAATTTTACCGGCAAGGACTTACCGTCGAAACAGTATATAACCTTCTTCCCCTAACTATCTTTAATAGCCCTTCTACTAAATTTTGACTTTTTAGGATTTCGTTGGTAATCACAAAAGAAGAAACCTTTTCAGTTTCGTTCCAGTGTCTGTCACTCTGCACGGTTCCAATAACTTATGAATCTAAAGAGATACAAACATGAAACTTTACTATAGATTTGATATTAAAGATCATTTTGACGCGCACACAGGAAACATAATTTGGCGAACTCCAAATTATCAGCTATTCAAATTCTATTTTTTTTTTTTTTTTTTAATTTGATTTGAGTATCGCATGAAAGGTATTAAAGAGTAGATTACAAAAATATATATTACTTGTGGATACTGATTAATTTTTAATGCCATTTTGTCATAAAATATCAAAATTTTCCGTGTGTGCCACCCCCGCCCCTAAACTATATTTCTGCTGTTACTAAAAATATGCAAAATTTGCGGTCTGCTAGGCCATAGAAAAAATAAGAATATCAATTTTATCTGATGGTTAACTGGGAATCCAAAATGGCGGATAATTCATGTTACAGGAAAAATATTTTTAAAAAATGTTATTTCTAATTGTATTTACAAGTCAAAATATACCTTAAAAACATGACATGAAGGGTGTCCTCAATCAATAACCAGGCTTACCTAGAAGGTATCCTGTGCGTTCTGAAAGATCAATCTAAGTGACCACTTACGTAAATCTTCGCTGTTTAAGCGGTAGAGCGGGGCAGATGCGGTCGCTTCAACCTAGTTTAGACCATGGTTAGTTTGGTTAGTAAGCATAGAGGCGGAAATACACATTCTAGTTACTTGCATATAAGCAGGCGAGTAAATCGCAGGGGGTTTGATTTTTGTCTTGCCAGTTGCACTATTCGAGGAGTGGGGGGATCTGATTGGAGTGGGGGGATCTGATAAAGCGTGCCTCGTGCTCGCATACGCACATCACCGATTATCCGGTTTTTAAAGGCAAGCTGCATCTCTTGCAAATTACACATCTTGCCAGCTTCTTCAGCATGCCAGCTGCTGCCATGCTTGTACTCGCCACTGGCATGTGTATTTCCTTTTTAACGTCATCTTCTGTGGCGCTTAATTTAAGTTAAAACCACTGTTAGCTTATCGTGCTCTGTTATTTTGTCTCTCCTTCTTTATAATTTTTATGCATTTTTATTTTGTATCTTGTTTGCTGCTAATCAGAAACTTAAAATGATAAAAATTAAGTTTGTATACGTGGGAATCCCGATAGATTCACATGTTGTTAGAAAAAGATTTTAATTATAATTTATGAAAATATGTTTCACAAAGCTTTTTTCTTAATATTATATAAAAAGGATAAGTTAAAACATGTGTAGAATACACATATTATAATTTCAAAACGGTATAAAACCATATCTACGAGTATGAATATCAGGGTCCCAGTTAGATTGCTCAACACTCTTGGCAACATGTGGTCGCATATTGTCTTGCATAAAAATTACATTCTCAAAAGAAAACAAAATGCGCGTATAGTATCGCATATTGCTGCAAAAATCTCGATCACATATAGGTATACCTACGAGTATTCGGGGCGTTCTTTTGAATACGCGATACGCGGTGCATGGTATTACCTTTCAGCTTTTAAAGAAGTTCTACCTGAAACCACCTGAGGTATCTCCGACATAAGAACTTGATTGAAAAATAGAAATTCAATCCCATCTTCTCTTCTTCTTGTATAAATAAAATTGTTAAACTTCTTGTAGAAGCATTAAAAAATAGACTGCCAATTAGTGTGGCACATCCTCGCATCCTATCACGTACATTATTGATTTTATGCTTTTACAAGCAATAATTGTCTAATTTATTTAATTGTTTCCCCCGCTTTTTTAATATGTCAAAATTATTTTAATTTTCTTACATGAATTAATGTCTCAATTAAGCAAAAGTTAAAGAGTACAGACGGTTAAATTAATCTGGTGCCATCTGCGGTATTCTTTCGACAAACAATCCAAATTTCATAAATATCAGATGCGTACTTTTGAAGATATAGGAGTAAGTAAATGTATGTTTGTGCGCATGTTGAAGATAAACAAATAGACAAGGAAGGTTGAAACTTACATGCAACCAGCAATGGGTTAATTATGACCTACCATACAAATTTCATTAGAATCCGACGTGTAGTTTTTAATGATATTTAGGCTCGCAAAAAATGAGTGACATACAGACACTGATCCGAAGCCCTGATGTCTGAAATGGATTTCTGTCTTTGAATTATTTAAATCGGAGACTTAGAATATTTTCGTTCTCCAGAACGATAACTCACATAGCTTCCGTAACCTTTGGTAAGCTAGGAAGCAAAAAAAAATTATTTATATTTAAAGCAAGTTATATTATAATACATTTTGGAACGTTTCATCTCTAAGAGTCGGACCCAAATTCTCTTTTTGGGCTTGTGTTCAAGGGTTATATTAATCACAAACACACGCATGCTTCAAGTTAGTTATAGAATTTAGGCATTGAATAGAGTCAGTAATGGTTGCAACATTATTTTTATTTATTGGTTGTTACATACATCGAAATACTTATTATTTGATCGTGAAAATATACTGACAAGATCCATTTAACTAGATAATAAATAATAGATTGGATTTATTGGGTGTCAAATGAGAGGTGCATAAGAAAATCTGTTTAAGTAACCACCTTCAAAGTAGAACCATCTTGATTCAAGATGGCGATTTGGACCTTGAAAATTGTAAGCCTTTCTTTTTATGATAGAAACACTTTTCTAACCACCCAGTCTAATTCATTCATTGTTATCTATGTAATTATTATTAATTTTTTAAAACCTCTGAAAATTAAATCATCGTTATTATATAATATTCACTAAAGTTGTGGTGTCTGCTAAGAAGGGTATTTTGGAAATCCGACCCATATAGAGTATAATATGGTCAAAGTAAAAATAAAGCATGTATAATTTAGGCCAGCTTAGACAAGTAAAGCTAGGATGATATTTTAGACTCAGCTTCCCCTTTAGAACATAAGTCCCCACTAATAAGAGGTATTTATAATTTTAGCCCAATGAAGAGGAAAGAGACGCGGGAGGTAATATAGGAGGTACAAAACCTCAGCTTCTAGTTACTTAAAACTAAAAGAAGGCGTCTCCTTTTGTTGCTATCAGTCCCTAATTGGTGGTGTTTGCTACTTTGATATGCGTTTACCTTAATGATATTAAATGAGAGGGTATGTTAGCGAGATGCTGTCAAATAAAATACATTTTGAAGGTTTATGCTAACGTTTCGCTAAATTTATTAGCATCATCAGAGCAAGAGAACAAAGTTATAAAATAAAATAGTTCAAAAAGGTCGAGGTTGACTCTACGACATGTTATAGAGGAATGGATGGAATGGTGGATGAAAAATTAGAAACTAGGAGAGGGTAAGGTGTCAGGTAGTGGAACACTTGATTACTTAGAAAAACTAACTAAAGCTAGGAATACAATTATGAAAAAGTACTTAGTTATATGAAAAACAGAATAAAAAAATAATGAAAAATTACAAAAAACAATATTGTACTAGAAATTATTAATTAAATTTGTATAACTGTTACTTAGATTGTTGGTGTCAGTTCTGAAATTTATGGTAGGTATTAGGAGTTTTGGAAATGTATAGTACATTTCAAGGATATTACGTTTGAACTTGTTAGGTTCTTGGCCACACATCTTGGTACCGTCAAAGTCAAAATTATGTTGAGTATTGGAGTAATGATTAGTTAAAGCTGTGGGATTGGGACAGTTGGGTTTCAAACTATATTTATGTTGGTAAATTCTTTTATGAAGATAGTGGGAAGCCTACTTAATAATATTAGTATCTAGGATAGTTAATTGGAGGGTAAATGTTATGCAATTATTTTTCGATCCCATTTCAAAAAAAAAAAAAAAATTATGGGCACAGCAGTGCCTCTATATCAGCGGTGCTTTATAAGCATACAAAATTAAACAAAAAAATGCATTAGCTCATTTCGTAGCAAAACAGAGCTAGTCAAGAAATAAAATATACCTTTATTTGTTATATTATATCTTAATTATTAAACATTTCCCACTTACACCATTTTATTTTTTTACTACGTTTTTATTAGCTTGCTTTCTTGTTTGTTTGTTTGTCCGGTACAAATCTGGCAATCGATTTCTAACTAACTTCCCGAATAGCTAGACATTTGGAACTTTTAGCATAGCTCAGAACACGATGACAATGCATTATTTTAATACTTTTAGCCATCTTTCAGCAGAATTTAATTGATATTCAGCAAATTTTGCTGTATGAAAAGTTAGTTCGGAAAAAATCCGCAAGTTATTTTATTTGTTTTGCCTTGCCCCATATTTACGCAATCTTCATTTTGACGGGTTTCAAATATGTGATTTATATTAATAAGATATAAACATTGAATGACAGCAAAACAGGATATATATCGATTATATTATTTCAAATCTATCGATGGCCCGGTTTAGATTTGGTGTTGGGGAGATCACTTGTACAAAGATTTGTCCTTTTATTGGTTTAAGATCAGCTCTCTAGATCTAGATGGTTGTCATTTATGTGAAGTAAATAAATTTGGAACTATTTTTTTTTTCACTAACATTATATGTATTATATAACAATAACAATTTTATTATCAACATTACATACGATTCAAAAGAAAATTTAAAAACGTAGTATAAAAAAAGTTCTTTTTATCTTGAAATTTGATTTGATTTTTCCTCTTATTATCTTAATTTTAAGACAAGCGAAGCTCTCAATACTAAACTTTGCATTTGATTGGACACATACTCTTCCTGAACGGCTGAACCAATCCGCACAAAATTCGGCATGGTCATAGTGACCAACCACAGGAAGGTATAAATCTGAAATGGTCCAAATTGGTACACAGGGATACGGGGTTTAAAAGTTAAAATAGTACATACCCTTCATGATGCATGTCGTTGGAAAGCTCTTTAAGAGTACAGTTATTGTTATGTTGACTTTTGTCATATTTTCATTTAACAGGGGGGTAAAATAGAAAAACAGGAAAAAAATGCTTTTCAATTAAAAAAACTAAATATATTACTATTTTTGATCCGATTTCAGCTGATTATAAATAAAAATGTTTATTGCTTAAGATTAAAATGCACGCTCAATCAATATTGCAAGCAGACAACTGCATTGCACACCTAGTTATATTTTGCCAGCATGGAAAAAGTCAATCATCCATTGAGTTATCAACTGAATGCAAGTATAGTAGAAATGCGACTTGTAGGTGTTTTTGCTGTCTTTACTACTCCAATGTCTATTACGTATGCAGTCGGTTCTTCCCCATATTATATACATGCAGGACTGGTCCTGTCTGCTCCCCCTTTCCACCCCGCTTTCTTTACACATAAAACTCCACACCACGCTCTATATATTATGTACGTCTTTTTTCCCCTTTTAAACTTTTTTGTGGTCACATAGGATGTGCAAACAATCCAAAAGTAGAAGGGAATATATTAAGGGAAGAATCTGTCTGTACATCAAATAACTTCTGTGATCTATTTCTTTATCTTCATATTATAAATGTACATACTTATTTTCTTTTGTAATCCTAATTCCACAATTAAAATGTTGCCTGGTTAGTTTTGGTATTTTAATTAATTATTCAATTATTTTGTTATATTTCTTTTTCTATTTTATGATAATAGATTGGTACTTTTAAAATCTTTTTTTTTTTATTACATTCTATGTAGTAATCTTAGTAATTAATAATTCTAACTTAAATAAATAAATACGAATTGTTACAAGCACTTATTATGTAATTTCACTCAGTTTAATTAAATAATTGATGAATTAAATTTTGTTTAGTTAAACATATTAATCTCTTTTCGCTGGGTTAACTAGAATTAAACCTGATTCTAATTTGATTTAATTTTCTACTAAGCAATTTAATTTTTAGAAAGATTGCTCTCTTTTTGTTGCATCATTGTGTAAGATAGTTGCCATTAGGATGTTTCATGACTCGTGTTTTTTCAACCTTAAAAACTAACTAATAATTGTGGGGTTATAACTATATACCTACATATTTTCCTCACAAGAATCAGCATATCTATTCGTTCTTTTTATAACTTTTTTTTTTTTTTTTTTTTTTTTTTTTTAAATAATTTTCTCAATGTAAGGAGGAATAAAATTATATATTTGAGTCACATAGTTTATTTATAACCTCGTTCAATTTTTTTCTGTACTTTCTTGACGTCAGCCCAAATCGCTTTGCAAAAATGTATAATCTTAATGTTTTCCGCGTAATAGAAAATATATTTCCCGTGTAAATAATATATTTTCTATTTTATAAGTAGTTATCGTGTGAGGATGATCATTTATAGAATCACTGATATACAATAATTAGTAGCTTATACTTTTTAATAACAACGGTTTTAAATGTTAATATTATCAACATGTTAATAATCATTGAATAACTCATTCTGATTCATTATAATTCATTCATGGATATGTTTTTTTGAGGTGGATGACAGAAGAAATTTCTGTCACGCAAAAAACAAAGGAAGTTAGGATATAATAGAAAGTTGCTCGGTTTTCTTTTTAGTAGTATATTTTGCCAATAGAAGGGCTGAAGTATTTAAATATAGTACCAGGAAGTTAGAAGGTATCAGAAGTAGTTTGATACACGAAATTAGGTACTTAAGCGCAAGCTTCAACAAATCAAGTGACAGAAATAGTACATTACGCGTCTAGTGCGGAAAGTAGCATTTTGCATGCGAGTGTGGAGTTCGCACCCGAGCTATAGCGAGGGCAGTAAAACCACACCAGCAAAGCAAAATGCAGTTGTTGCACGAGTTGTGTACCGTACTTTATCTACGATTGTTGGATTTTAATAATAAATATAGAAAAAACAGTTACTTTAATTAAACAAATAGCAAATTAGTTTTGTTAAATGTAAACAAACTCGCTAATCATGCGTTAAGGTGAAGAATTATGAAAGCGCATGAATATGAATATAACTACGTAAAGAATCACTTTCTACGCATCTATACCTAAACAGAGATAAAATGTTTATATTTCGTATCAATCGTAGATTAAAAATAGTTTATATAAGATTGATACGAAATATATAACTGTTTTTTCTGTATTTATTATTAAAATCCAGCAATCGTAGGTGAAGTATACGGTACGCAACTCGTGCGAAAACTGCATTTTGCTTTGCTCGTGTGGTTTAACTACCCTCGCTGTCGCTCGGGTGCAAACTCCACACTCGCATGCAAAATGCTGCTTTCCGCACTAGACGCGTAATGTACTGTTTAGAATAGAGTCCTAAGTTTCCGTATATTCAGAATTTCTATATCGTTGACTTTCAACAAATTTCAGAATGTTTTTTTATTCCTAATCCTTGTTTTATTTTTCATAATAACCAAACCTCTTATCTATTTTTCAAATTAATTTATGTCTCCTTTTTTTAAAAAAACCAAACCTCAGTTTGAAGCCAGTTTATTAAAATAAATCAAACCACTTTTCGTCTCTCTTTCAAACTTTGTTGAAAGATATTTGGTAGTTTAGTCAACAACATATATTTTTTTTCTTTCAAGAAATTAAATTCTATCTTAGATTATTGTTTATTTCATTTAATGTTTTGAGGAAATGGAGCTAATAAAATATAATGTATAAATTCGCCGTCGAGTTGCGGTAGAAACTGTAAAAGATCAACATTTCTTTAAAGCTTGTTCAATATCTATTTATAAAAATGCCTGAATCTTTTCCTCCGGGGTTGTAGTTGGGCGACATTAACAAGACATAATATGACGCCGGTTAGATGTAGGGAGGGGACACTGTCCCCTGGTCCCCTTTGCTTCCTATAGCCCTCCCTCCGCATTGGACACTCATGAAAATGTCACATTTTCTTTTTTGTCGTCCCACACTTGCTAATCCCTCCGGCCTGTTGGTAGGTTGTTTTAGATATAGGCTCAACATGTAAAAGAGATAGAACTGTCTAGATATAGTATCTATTATGGTTATATCTATTTCTGAACGTTGCGTTAGGGAGGGTTCATCGGGTTTTTATAAAGCATTGGACATTCACACCAAACTGTGATCTTTTATTCCTTCGTGTTCTTATCTAGCGGTTGTGATTTATATGCTCTTGATTTATTAGTTTTCACTTCACGTTAATTAATTTTATTTCATTCAACTAATTATGACTACCAACTGACAAATATAAAATTTTAAAGTGTATAATCTTCACACCAACCTATATGGTCTTTTATCCCCTCATTTTCTTATCTTTAAAAGAATACGCCTTTATTTAGAATAGTTAGGAATAATTTCTTCAATATTTATAACTTTATGAGTGTTTTATTAAAAATCCTTACTTCAGACTAATTCTAATAAAATACCTAAAATGCTTTTGCAGTATAGTTTACCTTCTCCTAAAGCTCCATATAGAAATTGAATAGAATTCTTATTTCTTTAAACATAAGTTATGTGCTAATATATTGGCTGGTAATTTCCTTTAACTTGACAGTCTACAGTCTTACAAAACTTGAGTGAAACAAGGCCAGTGTTGAATGTTGAGTAGTGCGCATTTTTAAAGTTGTCTTGATTAGGTCTGAACTGATATATTTAGATGACATTATGATAGAGATGAAATCGTCAGAGCTGACCTGAAATAACATTTCTAATATTAAGCCATCTATAATATAAATCTCCTATCACAAAATGACAGACTGGTGTCTATTTAGAGTGTCTATTGTGGGTCGAGGTAGTTAGTGATGCATATTTAATAGCACAAATAGAGTACTAGAATTACTTGCTTATATAGTTAAATATACATAGTATCATTTTTTGTTAAGATGTCCTCGATATTTGTGTATGAGGACCTATTAATGATCGGAAAAATTAACCAGTTTAATATGGATCAGGGTGTTATAATAGTGAGAGTGTGAATGGCTAATATTAGAGTTAGCTGGGACCTTCTCTTGCCTTAAGCACTTGCTAAAGACCTGTTATTAAAGACCTAGACAGCCGTAGGATAGGAAATGCCAAACCCTCCTGATTTATTACCACAAGAATCATTAAAATCGCAAGATTTACGGCCTACTCAGCAAACTCAAGAACACATAAATAAAGGTTTTGGTTTTAGACCGATAAAATATCACGCTAAAATTTACGCGTATGATACCCCCACCCACCCTTTACAGCGTTGAACGATACTCAACGAAGTATAAATAGTGGAAGGTGATTATTGTATTTTATAGTTTGTGTAATAATGAATAGTTTATATCTCTACAATTATAAAAAGAATTTTATTGGTCTTTACCACAATTTTTAATTTATTATAAATCAGACCGGTTTCAGCCTCTAAAATACTAAGATATAACAATCTATCAACTAGTTATAAAATCAAGTATAATCAGTATATAATCAATTAAGTATATAATAATAATCTATCTACTAAAATATAAGTCACTAAAGATAACTGTCATTATTTTATAAATTGTTATATCTTAGTATTATAGAGGCTGAAACCGGTCTGATTTAAAATAAATTAAAAATTGTGGTATAGACCAATAATCTTCTAATTTATAATTGCAGTGTTTTATTTCTTAAAACAAATGATATAAACGATTCATTGTGTTTGATTACCACAAAATCTAAGTCAATACAACCAACTTTTTAATTGTGTGTAATGTCAACAATTTTGTTTAGGAAGTGTCTGAAAAATCTTAAGAACAAAATTAAAAAGTTAATCCTTATGTGTTGAAATTAAAAAGTCTCTCCACGTAAAAAATATTTAATTTGAAGCAGCTTTTAGCCACTATAGGGCCATCATCAGTGCCGGTACAAGAACCTCTTGTACTGCACTCCCAGCTTCTTATGTTTTAATAAACGTTTTGCAATTTTCGGCACTGATTATGGCCCTATAGTGGCTGAAAGCTGCTTTGAATTAAATATTTTTTAACGTGGAGAGACTTTTTTTATTTCAAGACATAATGATAACCTCCACTAACGCTTCATATCTTAACTTAATCCTTATGGTTCTTATTTGTTTATGAGTTCTATAAATATGTGATAAAGTTAAAGTTTTGATAGAGTTTCTCTGATATTTACACTTATCAGAATTGTATTCTTCTTTAGTCACAACTTCAATTCTGCAATCGCGACTAGGTGCAATATTTGAATGAAAGTAACACAACAATATGGTAACCAGTATTTTATATTAATTATTAGCAAACGCGTTTCGACATTTTACATCTTCAGTATTAAATGTTGCTATTAAGTGCTAACTCTCGCTAACGCTCTCTAGTCAAAATTATAAATTGGAATCACAAAATCTCAGTCAACACAACGAATCATTTGCAATATTTTAAGTTAACTAACAACGAATCTACGAGTGGTTTACACTTTCACAAAGACTCCCTTTCCATATAAGACAAATAAACCACAATTTAACTCATACAACACAATATTCATAATATGTAATTATACAGCACAAATATTCCAATTCCTTCCGCTTCTAATCAATGATCGTTAGAACCATAGTTATTTTCTTTTTTTTATTATTATTTTATTACCCTACTACGTCTCTTGGACAATGACCTTAAACGTCCCTTCATCCGAGACCTTGCTACAGATTTTTCTACCAATCAGTTTCCTTCCACAAAAATCCTCTTATCCGAAACCATTCCTGAACCTAGGTGCCTGAAGCGGCTATGGCCTCACGACTTAATAATCTAAATACAATATTTTTTCAAAATAAACTATGTAACCTAATAAATTATAATCATAGACAATAAGCATACAGTATATGAGTTATATGATCCATATAAAATATATACGTGGATCCAATAACGCCTTCTCTCTGTTTCCTTTTTGACGGCTTTAAATATACGACCACAGCGTCCACAGCAACAACTGCTTCTTTAACTTCCATTCTAAATCTGATGAACACAGTCGCTTATTTGATGGCGCTTCCAGATACCGTTGTGACCCCTCTATGACCCCGTGTGAAAAATATCTTAGAGATCTATCTCGATCCAACCAAAAATAATTATATTTAGAACTGAATTTCGGGAAATGTTATATACATACTTATATAATTTTAAGCACTGTCTTAAAAATTAATTTAACCTTCAATATTGAACAAGTAGCTCCATACATTTCAAATTCACAATTTAATTCAGTTACTATCACTGAAATCTAAATCTAAAATATCTTTTTGAATATAGATAATTTAGCTAAATCTAAATATCGACCTTTTTAAATATATTTCCTTTAAAAAATAACTGTTCCTTCCAAAATCCTCGGAAATAAATCTGCGCTTTTGTTAAGAAATCTGAGCCTACCTTAAAAACAAAGTTGTTTTCCATGTGTGGTTCAACAACTATGAACTTTTCTCGCTCTGTTGTACCTGTCTTAATACCAATTGTTGCTTAATTTTATCAAAAACTATAATTCATTAATAAATCTAAAACAAGGCTTTTCTACCCGTTTGAGAAAAAGCTCTCCTAATACAATTATTTATTAAGCAAGGATCATTTCATTAGAAAATAGGTTGCAGTATTTCTATTTTTAAAACTCTAATTTCCTGTAAGCTTAAATTTCACAAATAAGACCAATGTTATCTTTAACATTGATTTTCTTTCCAGATGAGACCAAATTAAACCATTTGTAAAAACTACAATTAATTTTGTTTTCTAAAACAAGACTTATCTTCGAGGTTGAAAACAATTAGTAGCTTCCCCTATTATTAACCGAGCTTAATATCTCATTTCTAAACAAGACTTATTTTTCGGTTTTGTAATTTTTTTTTTTTTTTTCTAATGTAACCTACTAACTCTTTTTTAAACCTAGAACCGGGCCTTTGGTACTCGAAGGGGAGAGCAAATACCGTAACAACATCCCTCGATCTTGGGCTCCTTTTTCTTTTCTCACCGTCCCCTACACGGAGGCATATCAATGGCACGGTTTAGATTCAATTTTGGCGAGATCTTTATTACAGTGATTTGTCCTTTTAATATATTAAAGATAACTTTCTCTTCTAAAACAAAGCATATCTAAAAAAAAACCCTTCCTGTATGATAACAAGTAGAAGCATTCCTCTTTGAAACTGTAATTGATTAATCATTATTCAAAATATGACATTGTCCTGTTCAAAACTGACTTAACTTACCGAATAACAAATTTTTTGCATTCTTATAAAACAGTAATTACTTTTGTTCTGACATAAGACTTTTCGATATTAAAATAAGCTGTGAAAATAAAGTTGATTTGTCTCTTTAAAACATTAATTAATTATCCATTTTTAAACAAGACTTATATTTATGGTCTGAAAAAAAAATAAATTGTAGCTTCCCTCTATTTTTAAATTTTTAAACAAAGACTTATCTTCTAGATTGAAAACAAGTTGTAGCTTCCTTCTTTTTTAAAACTATAATTTCATATTTTGAAACAAGGCTTATTTGCGAGATTAAAACAATTTTTAGCTTCCCTCTTTGAGACATTAATTAATTTTCATTTCATAAACAAGACTTATCTTCGTGTTTTAAAACAAGTTGTAGCTTCCCTCCTTTTTAAAACTATAATTTCCTGTTCTATAACAAGGCTTATTTGCGAAATTGAATCAATTTGTAGTTTCCCTCTTTTAAAACATTAATTACTTTTCCATTCTTAAACAAGACTTATTTTCTTGTTTAAAAACAAGTTGTAGCTTCTCTCCTTCTCGAAACTATAATTTCCTGTTCTAAAAACAAGGCTTATCTTCTCGCAAAACGATGCTTAGCCTGCCTTTTGAAATCCAAACGTAATTTCCTTTTTGGGAGTAAAGCATTTAAGAGATTTACTTTTAATAGCACAGGCTTGATACCCCTAGTTTATAATTTACTTGTGAAGCAACGGAAATAGAAGTTGGACAGATAACTGTGGAAAGGATTTTATATTTGGTGATTCAACTTAAAGCTACGTTGCCCTATACACACTTTTTGACAGTCGGTTGAATAAAAATGTTTAGTTTTTAAGCATACATTCTTTTTGTTTAGAAGGAATAATAGTTATTTATACACCTAGGGAGTAAAGTAAGCCATTATTATTTTTCCCTGAGCGAAAAAGTTGGTTCTTAATGCGAAGCCGAAGGAACCATGGGAGGGAATAATCGCGAAGGGAATAATGGCACTTTACTCACGAGGTACATACAATATTTTATCTCCAGTAGGGGGAAAATACACATTTTCAGCCATTGCACGGTTTTTATTTATTATTTTAATGAATAACAATAATTATTAGTACTTTTAATAGCAGATATACAAGATTCAATTTTAAAAACAAATAAGAATTGGAAATTAAAGGTTATTTAAATGCAAACAGAAGGTTATTTTAATGCAGGTATAAACAAAGATAAACAAGGTCCATAAAGCAGTATCACCATCCTGATTTCAACTACTTTATTACATTAGCCATTCATTTTCTACTATTTATATAATAATTAAGTTGGCAAATCATACTTTTTTGGCCTACTTTTACTTTTTGGCCTACTTTTACTTTTTCTCCCTACTTTTGAGTTCAGGGAAGTAAAAACCTGTTTTAGTCCTTCTAAACTAATCCAAAATCATAACTTTTTCTCCCTACTGGAGATAAAAAGATTTTTTTGGAATGAATTGAATTAGCTATGAATTAGGAATATCAGGATTTCAGATGATATTCCAACTTTAAGTTGACAACTTGAAACTTAATCTTCTTCCCTCTGAATTGTTTATTATTTGTTGACATTTCACCCTCTTTTTTTTTTTTTCCCGGACAATTTTCCGATTCATCTCGAGTTAAAGAGTTTCTCAATGTTCCTTTTTCATTCTTTGCCTTGGCCTTTACTCCTTTTTTCCGGAGCGACGTAATTAGATCAATTCAGAAGAGGGGTTTGGCTCCGCTGCCTTTTCCCCAAGGCAAGTCTTAGTGGAAGGGGCGAAAGCCTTACCGAAATTAGAGGAGCAAAATCCTTACAAAAGGAGTCAATTTCATCGGAAAATGGAACCAGGTCAGGAAGTGTATAGCCCGTTTCCAGCCGGCCCGCGAGGCTAATACTCGACAACCCCCTCTGATTTCCTCTTATTGATTAGATTTTCAGCCTCTTTTCAACCTTCCTCTTCCCCTTAGTTTCCTTTTTTTTCAAAGTACAAACAGAAAGCACTTTTCTCTTTTTGTCTCACCGGTAATTAATAAACCAATTTTAGAAGTCACGTCTAACCCCTTATTTCCAAACAAATTAAAACCAGTGTTGAATAAACAGCCATATTATTTATTGAAAAGTCCATTTCCTCTTTTAGTTTCCTAACTTTTATTAGATTATTATTAATTAAAACTATGATAGTAATTAAAACTCCAAGAGTAAAAAAGTATTAATTGATTAACAAATCGGTTCAAAAACAAAATGTCTATTAATTAGCGTGGCACTTAGCTTCCTCGCCCTAAATAGATTTAAAAGTGGGGTTGTTTCGATTTCCATTGAGTCAAATTTATTAATTTATTCAGTATGAAACCATCTGTGGCTACTTTCGACAAACTATCCAAATTTTTTAGATTGGATTAATACATTGGAATATATAGGTTTTAACTAATGCATGTTTGTGATCATGTAGGAGAGAAACAAATGGGTGTAGAAGGTGAAATGGCACATAGCTTCCTCACGTCCTATTTCGTAAAATTTAATGATTGTATGCTTTTTAAACCCTATTATTATCCAATTTATTGTATTTTTCTCGGTTTTTTTAAATCGGTCAACATTTTTTTGTAAGATATGTTGGTTTGTAAAAACTGAGCTTCAGACCGTTTTTTTTGCTCATGCGGGCGAGGAAGTAAACGCAGAAAATTAAACTTAATAATGAAACTAAAAGTGGGTTAATTTTAACCATTACCATTATAATTTAATCATGATCAGACTTGTAGATTTTAAGGTATTTATGGTGGTTCGCAAAAATGTTGTGAGAGACTAGTAGACAGACGTTTTCGCTGTTAAGCTAAATTTATCCCAGGGAAAGAAACTAAGATGGTTATTGGTGTTTAAATTGAATGTTATATATTTTAATAATAATATTCTTCGATATTATTTTTTAGAAAACTTATTTTCATAATTATTAGTTTTATTTTTTTTAATTTACCTTAGGGTTTTAATTTCTCTGGACATGTGTTCCCAATTCCAATAAAATCGGTTAGTTTTATTTGATAGCCCTATGTACCGGTACAGACAAAATTCCAAAATCATCATTACTTATTTATCTACTTATATATATATATATATATATATATATATATATATATATATATATATATATATATATATATATATATATATATATATATAATTATATATATATATATATATATATATAATTATAACAGGGGTTTTGACCTTATTATAATAATATGTCACACTTAGTAATTTAAAATAATAAAACCATTTTCTCGGTCAGCAAACATTTAATTCACAAAATTATAATATCTCATTTTAACAATTATATATATTTTTTTAATGTATTTTGCCTTTGTAGAAAGCCATAAAAAGTAGCACATTTGTAATAAAAAAGGGTTAAATTCATATTATAATTTTAAGTTTGCTTGTCAAGTTTATATAATTATTTTACAAATTAAATTTATTAATGGATTTAGTAGAATGGGAATGAACAAAGAAAAAAAAATAATATCATTATTAAAAATTAGCACTGAGCAATAAAAAAAATTATATTAATAATAAAAATGTAATTTTACGGTTATATTTTCATTTGTTAATCTTTCTCTCATTTTTTCCTCTTTTTTTGTAACAGTGTAAAATATCTTCTAAATTGGACGTTTTCATCTTTTTCTTCCTATTCTTTTTTTATCTTTTTATTGCTCAGAATTGTGCGGAGGGAGGTTTTTTGGGGTTTTTAAATTGCAGTCATTTATGGGAGCCGTTTAAATTAATTAGGACTAAGGATTTAGGTCTGTGGAATGGGTTAGAGAAACTGTTATAAGGGCATAAATCCTTGACTTGGGAAACGAGAAAAGAGGGAGAACGTAGAAGGAAAAGGACGGTTTTAGCCCTTTACTTTACACAACTCTCAGAGTATTAGCAAGAGTCGTTAGGGCCAGCCGACGCAACCAAGTAACCCTAACAAACCCTTCTCTTATTTTCCTATATACTTTTAAAAAAACACAAAAAATAACATAGTGTCCTTGTGTGAAATAATATATATTTTATTATTTTAAACTTTTATTTTATTGTCCTTTTATACCCTTTCTCCCCCAAATCTGGGGAACGGAGGAAGCGATTCAAATGAAGTCACAAAAAGAAGTTATTACTTTTTTGGGGGTAGGATTAAAGAACAGTGTAGGGGAATAAGCAGAAATTTTGGCTTTTATGGTTTTATTAAGTCCCTTTTAAATACATGATTTATTATTAATTGGGTTAGTAAAATAACATATTAATTATTTTATTTTGATGTATGAGAGTAGGAATATTAGAAATAATCAGTTCAAATTTCCCTTGACTACTTAACACTTATTAAAGAATGGTATTATTGGTTATTATTAGCCTGCTATTAAGACGTGAAATGTTTTTCTTTTTTAAAAAAAAATAAACAGGTCAAGTGTGTGCTGGTCAGCACACAGCGAGGGTCCGTAGGCAACCCTGTATAGTTTAAGTAGTACCCTATTGATGGTGTTTTCTAAAATGCTAAAAAGCTTACTTTGAACTATCTTATGGGTCTGATATTCTTAAAACACATAAACAAACTTCCGATGAAGTATTTTTTTGCCACTGAACTGGACTACAACCATATAAATACATCGAAAAGACCATAATTAGAAAAAAACGTATTTTGTCAATAAAAAATAAAATAATATTTTTTTCGAAATTTCCAAAAAGTGGTATCTTTACTTTTGGTCGAAGAATGTTCAGGAATTTTTTCAAGTTTTTTGCACTTCACATAAGCGAGATAGAGGGGGGGGGGACACGTTTCACACCCACTTCAAACTCGCCTACGCTCGCCCTATCAAAGTTATAACCAAAGGATTATATATTTTTGTAATCAGCTCGACGTACCCTTTCATATGATACCCCTCACGGTGTCGAAAAAAAATGTAAAATTTTTAACCCTTAAGTTTTTTTACCCTGATTTTTTTGAAAAATATTTTTTTTAAGTCGCTATATTTTTAAAATATGTGGGCAGGTACAAGACACATACATGCCAAATTTCAAAGTGATCGGACAAAAGGTGTAGCCGTGAGAGCACGCGAGAGGACGGACGGACAGACACACGCAGGAAAATATAAGGGTCCTTGGTTTTGCCTACGGACCCTAAAAACAAACCTGCTTAGCCTGCTTTTTAAAAGAATAGAATTGAATTTTATTTGTTACTAGCCTCGCCCTTCACTCCATGTCAATAACATTTAGGCAAAGCCTTAATAAATGTGATGTAATGAAATCTTGAAACTTGACTACACTGTTCAAATGATGTAACACAATAATAAACAATAAACATAACAAATCGGGTACGGGTTACCTCGGAACTTTACCTCACTTCGGAGGCCACTAAAGTGACCTTTCCGGCTGCAGCATTGGGCGTGGCCAGTACTTGGACGGGTGACCGTTTTCAACTAACTGATTTATTTATTATCATTTTTCAAAAAAAAAAAAAAAAATTATTTCATTCATTTATAATTATTTGAATATTGGCGGTATTTTGACAGATGTAAACAAACTTTTACGTTTAACGAAAGTATCGCACTAATTAATTATTATGATTGCTTATAACTTTTAAACTAATTAATGGAATTGTATCGGGTTTTTTTATATTTGTTCCTTATTTGTTCGATAAATTAAATTAAAGTCTCAAAATTAAAAAATCTATAACTTCAAATGGCGGTCAATATCAAAATTAAATTTGGTGGACTTGTTTGACATATAGAGAGGTACATTCGTATTTGTGCCACATTTCAACTCGATCGGTCCATTTTTTGATTTTTTTACAATTTTTAAAAAGTTGCTGACTCAGCAAATTGGGTTCATGATGGCAGAAAATGTTAAATTTCCGGGCGGCACAACTAGAAGTAAGTACCGATTTTTCTGCCAAGTTTCAACTCTCTAGGTTAAATATCCTGGGCGCTACGATAATAACACACATACATACAGACGTCATGCTAAAAACTACAGAGGAGGTCTTAAAAACACCCAAAATGGATAATTCAGTTGAAATCTCGAAAAAAAAAATGTTGGGTGAAAACAATACTTTTCCTACCATAGGAAAAGTAGACCTAGTGAGGAAAAGTAAAAAAGAGGACACGTGACACGGCAGTCAGGAAGAAGTTATTTTTCTCATAGTCCAGGAGATAGCGTGCAAAAAAGTGTCTGACTAACATCAAGCTAGAATTTTGTATACAAGTCAATCTTTTAGCGCCATTTAAGAATATGTGGTCGGCTAAGTTCGTCTGCGGGACATAGCTTGGCAATAGGCGTTTGAAAAAAACAAACTGGTGGAAAGCAGCCATGCCTCACCAATTATGGTGGACAATATGATTTTCATGATCCTCAGTACAGAATTAGTTAGTAGACCACAAATCAAGTCGATGTTATTTTCACACTTGATAGGTTAGTTATTCAAATATTACTAAAAATCAACGTGGTCACATGTCAAGGGTCAAACTAACATCAACTTGATTTTCGGTCTACTAACTAATTCTGTACTCAGGATCATGAAAATCACATTGTCCACCATAATTGGTGAGTTATATGGCCGCTCTCCACCGGTTTGTTTTTTTCAAACGCCTATTGCCAAGCTATGTCCCGCAGACGAACTTAGCCGAACACATATTCTTAATAGGCGCTAAAAGATTAACTTGTATACAAAATTCTAGCTTGATGTTAGTCAGACACTTTTTTGCACCCTATCTCCTGGACTATCATGTTCTTACCGAATAGGACGAATTTATATAATAATAAATACTCAACTTAAAAACCCCTTCAAGAGAAATAAACCTCTCTGTGAGATTTTGAGCCCTCCAATCAGAAATAAAATTGATAAAAATTGCAGACGCTATGAGAAATTTATAAAAGAAACAAATTTAGCTCTATCTATCATACAACCGTTGGAGGTACGACAATATAATATCTTAGGACCAAAGTTGTAGATCTTTTGTAATCCATTACTGTTGCGATAAGTTTATTTTCTGACTTAACCTTAAGTCACACATTCCCATCTTAATGTTGCGTCCTCCAATCCAATCCTTAATTTTTTGGGAGGACAACTTTTTTTTCGAATTTTCCCGTTGGTTACACGGCTTTAAGTGAGCCAAATTTCAAATTTTAGCTCTTTCACTTTCAGAAGTGGTTTAGAATTTGTATAAGCTTAGTGAGTTCCACAGAGGGTTGAACTTATAATTTCTGTACTAGTATTACTGTTAATTATTTCCTGCCGACTTGTTTACCCTCGTTATGAATAAATACCATAAAATATTAATCAATATTATTAACGGCATTGACTATTTACTTCGTGCAAACATTTATTTTTCATTATTAGGCATGGAAATAACTATTTTTTAATGAAGTTTTAATTTTATCTCAAATCGATCTTAGTTATTAAAAGATCCTAATATAAAAAAATATATATATTTTAAAACAGTAAATATTCATAATCTGCTTTTTAAAAGCTTTCTTATAAAACAATGAAAACTCTACTTATAAAAAATAAAGGTAGTCGGTTTTTACAGGTAGACTCAACTTGTCTTTATGTAAAAAAAAAGTTATTAGATTTTATGGATAAATCAATAACCACAAATGTTTTGAATATTTTCAAAGCGTGTTTTGAAGAGACACTTTGTTTTATCTATTATAATAATTCAGATTATACTTAATATTTTTCGGTGAAGCAAAGCCTCAAATCAATAACCGCAAATGTTTTGAATATTTTCAAAGCATGTTTTGAAGAGACATTTTTTTTTTATCTATTATAAATAATTCAGATTCTAAACAGCAATTTAATACCGTGTTTGCACACTGCAATAGGCTACACAATTTGTGAGAGACACCAAGGGATGTGCCACGCAAGCGTGACACATAGGAACTGTTCCAACATCAGACATGACGTCATTAAGATGTTGGCTCGGCATTACGCCATGTCCTGCATCGTTTCGTCGCGTCCTACTCATCAGGGCCCGACGATGCCCACCCAACTCTGGACCTATACCCAGATCAAGAAGATCAGATACAGGGCTTATCAGAGACGAGCGTGCTCTCATAACGCCATACTTGCTCGGCTGGAAAAACACAACAGCAATAAAATACCGTGTTTGCACACTACAAACACTTCTTGATCTGGTATAGGTACAGAGTTGGGTGGGCATCGTCGGGCCCCTGATGAGTCGGACCCGACGAAACAGGCATCGATGCAGGCATGGCGTAATGCCGAGCTAACATCTTAATGACGTAATGCCTGTTGTTGGAACAGTTCCTATGTGTCACGCTTGCGTGGCACATCCCTTGGGTCTCTCACAAATTGTGTAATTCAGATTCTACTTAATATTTTTCGGTGAAACAAAGCCTACAACATGCACCATATATTAGCATACTCCACTGCTTTGAACCTATCAAAACAGACCGGCACCGAGGCTGCACAGGATGATATGAACTCTTGTGGCTGAATTCAGTTATTTTCACTGAAGCCCGTCAGTACTGGTCAGCGCGTCACATAATGGCATAACAGCCGTAAGAGTGGGTGTTGGCTAGTAAGTATAAGTAAGATTTAGTTATTGTATTACATGAAATGAAACATTTTCCAAAAATATTGCAATTCTGATAAATGTAAACATTAAACTTATAAAACGTAAGGTTTGAACTAATTGAGTTGTTTACATAATTTAAATATAACTAGATAATAATATAATAAAAATAACTACAAGTAGCAGATAATAATACTAATTTTAACATTATATATACATAAATTGATTAATATCATAATATACTTTGAGCCTAGAGTCTTCATAATCGTATTAGTTTGTAGCTAATCTCACAGGATTAATATGGTTTTTATTACCTTTTGTATATCTTTAAGTTTAAAGTGTGATTATATTTTGTTAATTTACACTTTTTTAATTTTTTAAAAAAAATAATTTTTGGTACTCTTAATAACATATTTATACTTAATTTGTGACTAAAAATACATTCATTCGACAAAGAAAATTTCATTTATTACATTGCTAAAATATTGATATAGTTTCGGCCATGGAAATTTGGTAGGTATTTATTAGTGAACAATATCTGTGGTAGTGATGTATTTCTATAAGAGTGTTTAGTGGGTTAACATTCGAGTAGGTCACGAGGTTGTGGGTTCGATACCGCGCCTCAATCTTCTGATTTACATGGCTCACTAATGATCATATCATGCTCGCCTCGGTGGTACAATGTGCAGAGGTATGTGTACAATTTACGCGGAATCTAGGATATTGTGAAGTGGCCGGAACTCTCTACCACGGGGCTTATATAAAGAGCATCAATAAGGCCTAATTGCTAGGTTAGAACAAGTGGTTCCTCCTTCCCTCTTGTACTAGTACGAGATCCTACTAATATTACTACATTACCAAATAGTACTACCAAAATTCGAATTAGTAGTGGCTATTGATTCCAAATTAGAGTGAGATTAGAGTAAGTAATGTTCATAGATATTGTGCCAGATAATCTGATTCTTAGGTAGATTTAAACATAATAGGTAGTAATGCTTAAAAAATTGCTAACTGAAAAACCAATGCCAGAATAAAAATCGAGTTTGACAAAGACTCATTATCACAATCCTACTATTGTTTAAAAAATACCTACTCTGTATTACTCTTAACACTATTGCGTCCAGATAATGTATTACTGTTGAAGGAATACTATCACCTATGTATAATACCTTTTTAGGATATATTACTACTGTTGACAGAATGGTTTTTGTTTTTGTTTTTTAAGATAAAATTCTCTATTTTGAATTAATACTCTTCCGCCATTCAGTTGGGGAAAAATATAGCAGTGTGCAACTGATTTATTCCCTCTTTTCTTTAAGCTTCAAATAATTTATGTTTGTGTAATGCTCAGCAATAACTTTCATTTAATGGACTATAATTAAACAGTTCTTCCAAACGGTAGAAAACCTATAATTCTTAACCCTAAAGAATTATTAATGCATTTTGTACTACTTTAAAATTAAAATAGTACTATACACCCATTAGTAAAAGATGCATTTGTAAATTCTGCAACAGGCAAGTCTATAAATAAATTTGTTTTACGTTCATTTGCTCATTTATAAGTTGACAATTAATTTTTTTACATTGAATTTTTTTTAGGGTTTATAAAAAAGAACAGTTTAAAATTTTATTTAATGTCTCATTTTTATGACCACGATTAGTAATCTTATATTAATTATGGTCTGCTGGAATGATAAAATGGTATTATTATAGTGGTTCATAAAATCACTAACACGATTTTGTTTGTTATCTAAACCAATTAATTTGTTATTATAATATGAAGTCAAACGTACTTTGTAATCAATACTGTAAATAGGTGGTTTATAAATTCCCTAACCCGATTTTTTTATTTATATATTTTCATAGGTTTTGTGGTCTCATCAGGCCTTAGGCAGTTTACAAAATTATGGTTTGCTTGGATGAATAAATGGTCTCATTAGTTTGTCAACTTTCCTCTTAATAAATATTTTCGAACATATATGTCATACTCAGTATAAATTATAATTTTAAATGACATAGTTTAAAGTTTTCAATTTTCGGTTTTTGATAACTACCTATTGTCCTTTTTTAATTAGAAAAATTTTAATTATGTTAAATTTTCTTGCCATCTGAAACTTATTCCGCATTTTTGGCTTTTCTTCAGTTTCGGGAGGAGGTTGTTTCAGCCTTACCCAAGTCTTGGGTCCCTTTACAAAGCACTAAGTTAAATAAAGGTCCCGATCTCCTTCCCTTTCGCCTTTTAACTTCTAATTTCTCCTTTGTTTTGCAATTTAGCCAGCCCTTAAATTTTCCCTTGGTAAAGCAAGGGGCCCCCTCGGGGGTCTCCCGATAGAAAATGTTTTGGCTTCCTTCCCCTTTGCTGTAGCTGAGGCCAAAGCTACTATATATATTAATTACCCGCCTTATTGACCTTTTGAAACTATATTAAATTGCTTTTACTCTTCTCTCCCTTTCTATCTAGCTCTTATCTAAAAACTAGAACCACTAAAAGGAACAAATTGTTACATCAAAAAAGTAAATATTGCAAAATAAATTCTATAACTATTGACCCTTTACATCCTTTAGTAGACATGAATTTAAATTGAAAATAAGGGCACTTTTTTACTTTGTTATCCACCTTTTTTCTTAAATTATGTATGAAATGTGTGATATTCCTTTGTCCCAAAGTATATTAGACTAAATATCCCTTTGTCTTAATAGTTATTAACTTTGTTACTGATCAAAGTAAAAGAGGCGCCCCCATACGCCTTTTCTTTCTGTTATGGTGGAGTACCGAAAATAATACAAGTTTTAATATGTTTACGAATAAATGTTAATTTTTTGTTCAATAGAGAAGGGTCTCGCTTTTTATTGCTTGGCTAAAATAATACAACATTTTGCTGATGCAAACAATTGCCTAAAGAATTTAAAATAACTATTTAAAGGTGTTAATTGACAGTTACTGTGATATATTTTCCTTAAAACTGAAAACACTTTTGCTGATGGTACATTGGTGTATACTTCTACTTAATTTTTTATATTCTTAATGTGGCTCTTAGCTCTTCTTTACTTTAGCTCACCCCTTGTTTTTATAGACAATAGTCTGCAACATAAGTATCAAAAGTTTGTGCCCCTCCCCCCCCCCCCCCCCCCCAAGAAATTGAGACTCATTGGGCAGTTTTATTACGCTATTTTAAGATAGAGATATACAATAAACTGTAGAGCAACAAGTGCTACAGTTTTTTTTAGCGTATATTTAATATTCCTTTGTCTTAATTTAATTAAACTAAAAGATATCATCACCTTAATATACACAAATGTGACATTCCTTTGTCCTAAGTACATCGGGATAAATATTCCTTTATCTTAATAGTAACTTAGACTAAGGAACATAAATATGTTCCTTTGTCTAAATAACTATTAAGACAAAGGGATATAGGGGTTATAGAGGGGGGGGGGGGGGCTTAAATAAAAAGTTCGGTACTTTTTTACTTTAGCACACCCCTATATCTCTTTCTGTTAATTGTTATTTAGACAAAGGAACATACAACAGAGTAGGATATATTCCTTAGTCTAAATTACTATATTGACGAAGGGATATTTATTCCAATGTACCTTGGGACAAAGGAATATCACACTTGTGTATATAATTGTGATCATATCCCTTAGACAAATCAACTATTAAGATAAAGGAATATTACATATAAAGCTGCCTCAGGAGTCTCAATGTCTTGGGGAGACCAACCAAAGCTAAAGTAAAAAAGTGCCAAAAGGGCCCATAATGTAATATACACATACACCTACATGCATGTGGGGAAAAATATTATTCTAGAGGAATAAATACATCAAAAAAGTAAAATAAAAATGATTGAATTACAATTGTGAAACAACCAAAAATAAATCAATTTAGTTGCCTCACTTTTAAACGCGAATTTATAGAAATGGATTTAACAGAATAAACTTATTTAATTCAACAATGACATTTTTATGAAAAACAAGAAACGAAATAACTTTAAGACAAATAGAATACATGACATGACAATATAAATAAATAAGTATTCGGGCAGATAAAATATGAAATATTCATGACAATAGATAAATATGTCGTCGATATCAACTGAGGTATGGAATGGAGAAGTGAAAAGTTGACTGGTATTAGTGTTAAAGCATGTGTGTTTGTGTCCAAGAGTGGTTCGCGTGTTTGTCTAATATCTATGTGTGTTTGTTAGAGATATATCTCAAGCTATAGAATGTAATACTTTAGGTAAAGGGAGTTAGAGAGGCATCATCAATCAAGCCTAATTCATCTCCTATTCTATTCCCTAACTCCCCTCATATACCTTTACCTTCTATATCGTTCTTTTAAACATTGATTTACTTTCAATCTCATCCAATATCTCTTCTTTTTTTTTACTACTTTTTTTAAAAGCAAATCGATATTTTTGTTGTTGGTTTTTTTTTAAAGAAATCTCGTATAACTCATTCTTTCCATTATAATGATATCATGATAATATGAATTTAATACAAAATCGTTCAAATAGAATTCTAAACAGCAAATACCAATTTTTACTCTACACGTTTTAGTTTAATAAAGTTAATGCAATAATTAACTTAATCAATATTATTATAAATAAAAACTAATAATTAGTTAAGTATAAAATTTGAGAAAAGTTCGGAAAAAAAGATGTTGATATTTATCTGAGAGAATTAACTCCTCTCCGCTTTATTCATTCGGGTTTTTGATCGCAAAGCTGCGGCAAGGAAACAACAGCTTTTATGTAACACATTGATTCTAATAAAAGCGTAAGCAGGAGCGGAAAAATAACCTTTGCGGGTTTATTCGCGACAGGTTCTATCTTCATGGCGGCGCGATAACCGACTTTGGAACGGGACAACCGCAAAGATTTGGGAGCTTTCGCACAAGCTGTTTATCAGCCGCATCAGTTCCTTACATCCAATCAAAGGAACAGTACCTCTTTTTCCTCTTTCGACGCAATTTTTTACGTGATATCAGAACTAGTTTAATGCAAAAAATTCATCAAAATAATTTTTGGACATTCTAAATATCCAAATTAGTTTTCCTGGGATTCTTAAATAAATTGTTCAATAATTATTTATAGAATTGTTCTTTTAACAATCGTTGACTTCCTAATGGATGCACTTGAACCTTTTGTTTACACTTTCTCAGCCGTACCACTTAAGTGCATGAAGCAACTTTTCCTGCGAAATCAATTTCATATATGTACAAAGCAGTTGGGACTGACCAAGTCAGCATTGTGGGGCTGGACCAGTTATTTTAGCCGCTCACACCTAACATTTGTAGTAGAAACACCAAAGCGGTCGAAAAACTGCCCGTGTGAACGAGCCCCAAGATTTCTTTTTCCGACTCTAAAGTGTTAAAGCAGTAGATTAACATATGACCTATGCTAGAGGCGATAATTACACAAAGTGTATTCTTCTAATTCTTACACGGATTTTTGTTATAATTATAAATTAACTTTTATTAATCCAAAAAATATTTAAATTATATGAGTTGGTATTCGTGAGGTACCTAAGTAACTTAGTTCTTTGGACTTCTCATAAGAGTAAACTGTAGAAATATAATTTTTGTCTGTCATGATAGCAATGAACCATGTTGTTTTCACTCACCCATAGAGCAGACAACTATGAAAAATATTGCCTCTCTCTATGGTGGTAGTATGTAGTCAATGTAATAACTCTAACTATAAACAAAAGTATGTGAGAAAGGAACATAAAATACTATAAAACAAGGATCTATACCGTGAACAAAGTTGTCTCTCGCATGAAAACTGTTATTGTTGATCCTATTGCATGACTATTTGGAAAGTTTTTCCATTTGATTTCTGGTCCGTTTGATTCTGGTTTTCTTCCTTGGTGGCACCCTTGTTTGTTTTCCTCAGCTTCAAGTGTTAAAAATGTTGTTCCAAGTTTTTATATATATATGGGTCATACTTTAAGTGAAATAAAACTTTGCCATTTTTTCCTTGAGATAAATTTGAGTTTATCGATTATTTTTTGATCTAGTATCCAATTAATAATTGTATTTAAAATATATTATTAACCTCTATAATAGAATTGTTGTTTGACAATTACATTTATTGTCTAGTTATAAATTTACTCCTAACTATCTTAAATTTTTATTTTAGTTTATTTTTGTTATTCCAAACAATAAGATGTTTTAAATATAAAAAAATATAACATTTATTATAAGGCAATTATTTCTGGTAAAAATAGGAAAATCGACTTGATAATTTAAGATTGTAAATAATAATGAATGTAAAAAACGAGAGAGATGTAGGTTAAGATTAAAAGTAAATCAATATTTACTTTTTTGGGGAGCCAGCGTGGCCGAGGGGCTCTAGGCGCTCACCCAGCTGTCAATACGTCGAGGCGACTCGAGGTCGTGGGTTCTATCCCGTGCCACGATACTCTGAATTACATCTATGAATCGCGGACGGTGCAGGGCCAGGGACACCCCCTATGTGGCACTCTTACCCCACTCTTTGATGTGGTCCAATTGATGTGGGTCCGATCTGTGTCATGATGTGATTTGTAACTATGGTTCGAGGACGGAGCAGGATGCTTTGACGCACGCTTATATAGCTTACTAATGACCACACCACACTCGCTTCGGTGGTACAATGTACAAATATAATATGATGTGTGAAGTAGCTGTAACTCTCCACCACGGGGCGTGAAATGGGCCTAAAAGATGGCCTAATTGCTAGGTTTGAACAAGTTGTTCGTCCTACCCCTTCTAGTAGGAAGTACTAGATTACTACTACTACTACTGAATAAATATTTAAATGATCGATAGCAGGTATACGAGGGACATATTTATACTGAAAACAACCTTCTTTTTCTTGATCCTCGCCAAAATATTGATGCTAAATATTATCTTATTCTTTAGTCACGCGTTGCCTATGGAATTTCAGTTATTCTTACTACAAATGCAGAAATACTTTTGTTTTGGCAATTTCATCAGCCCCATATCGAATATTTAAAGCTTCACGAAAAACCGATTAAGATTATTAAAGATGGCGGTCATATACGCATTTGGAACCATGCCCCCCTCACTGTCACTGTAATTATCATCACTTCTTTGAAACCATAAAATATTTTTTTATTTTTATAACAATTTCTAAAATAATATTATTTTCTGCCGAGCCTAAGGATTCGATAAAACCGATAGTTGGAGAATTATTAATTAGGAATTACGCAAATTATTTAACCTAGATGAGAGGGTATAGAAATAAGGGGGACAGAGTCAGAAAACCTTTAGATATTCTATCTTAGTAAAATCTCAAATCAAATTACAAATTACACCATTTATAACGTAGTGAAGCACGGGAATCTAGCTAGTAATCCATAATTGCACTATTGGACGTAGGAGCTTGTCAACGAAATAAATTTGTGTAAACGATTCTTCTGAATGTTTTATGCCACTTACCAACTTGTTTTTTAATTTAATTTTGTAACGTGTTTACTCCTATTCAATGTACATAAATATTAAATTCGGTGGCGTTTAAATGGATCTAATATATAATAATGTTCTTCTTTAACTTGTAGTTAAAGAACCCATGTATTTTCATTAACAATTTTCTCTACGAAAATATTTGGCCTTGTATAGGGTTTTGCTTGGAAAAGGTATTTTATATATTAAATATAAAACATAAATTTTCTTTTTTTATAAAATATGCTATATTTCGCCCTCCACATTGGGGCTTCTTCGGGCTATAACATATAAACAATTTTTGAAAAATTAGTAGATTATTCAGAATATTAAAATTTCTTTAAAATTAAATTAAAGTTAACAATTTTTAACAAATAAACATTTCTTTAAAATTAAATTAAAGTTAACAATTTTCAGCAATATATTTTTCTATAAATAAAAAACAAACATAATCACCTTATAGTTTTTCAAATCACATGAGTCACAATATAATTACATTAACTATTATTACTACTATTAACTATTATTAACTATCTCAGTACATAGTGTAAATTCAATTCACATGTATATATAAAAAAACGACGTTATACATTTTATTTTAAAGAAAATAATAGTTAATGAAATTATATTGTGACTCATGTGATTTGAAAAACTATAAGGTAATTATGTTTGTTTTTTATTTATAGAAAAATATATTGCTGAAAATTGTTAACTTTAATTTAATTCTAAAGAAATTTTAATATTCTGAATAATCTATTAATTTGTCAAAAATTGTTTATATGTTATACCTGAAGAAGCCCCAATGTGGAGGGCGAAATATAGCATATTTTATAAAAAAAAAGAAAAGTTATGTTTTATATTTAATATATAAAATACCTTTTCCAAACAAAACCCTATAGAAGGCCAAATATTTTCGTAGAGAAAATTGTTAATATAATAATGTTTATTTTATTGTAATGTAGTTTCTTATGATTTTTATTTTATTTTGTTTAATATTGAAGTAGACAAAAAGAATTAGATATGCTAATAATTATAAATCTTAAGATTCGATTTATAAGCGGAGCATATTTGTATTTGAGCGTGTAGGAGGTGGCGGTTCCCTTCTGTGCCTGTGAAAGGAAAAGGAAAGGATTAGGGGTAGGTGGTTTAGGAGGTCGAAAGTAAAAGCGTGAAAGGAAACACGAGTTGCCTTCTGGTCGAAGCAAATAAGAGAGGAAACTGTGGAGGGGGAAGTAGAAGTAGAGGAAGCGAAACAGCAGGGACCAAGGGTGAGCAGCGAACCAGACAAAAAACTGCTTCATTGAATGTGTGTGCTTCCAGGATCAATATGGGCCATGTGAGATTGAGCTAACTCTACGACAAAAAACCTATTTGGTTTTTTTAAGCTTTGCTTTCTACTATTCAGCTCCCCCCAGAAAACAAAGTATAAAGTTGAAGAGTCCTCCTATCACGACAAAAAAGAACAATACAAGCCGCCTGCAACAAGTTCCCCTAGCTTTCCTCCATGTTAAACATACGTGTTACTCATAAACTCATTTGAGAAAAAAAGTTCATAAAAAGAGGCTATAACTGTGTTATTGTAGTTTTCGGTCTTGTAATTGTAAAAAGTTTCAGGGTCTGCATTGTTGTTAAACTTTTATATCTAGAACGTAGTTTTTGGTCTTCTGGTGATTCCAACCACGAGTTTTTTTTGTGGTCTGGTGAATCATAAACAAAAAGTTTTTGATTGTGTTGCCTTTTGTCAACTTCTTTTGTATTGGGACCTTCTTTATGTGTCACTATGAGCATCCTATTAGTAATGTTTAGATTGCAACTGTAACTACTTTATTTTAGGAATGTAAATATTATGTGGCGTAAGTTTCTTATTCTAATTCTAGAATTATAAAATGCCTGCTCTTTATAAAGTAACCACCGCTGACTCCTCCGCCGTTATTGTAACTGAATAACTGATTGCCAAACCTGATTTCTTCTCATTGAAAATATTTCTTGTATGCTCAATTTCAACTCTTCTTATGGGCTACTCGTAAGACAAAAAACCAATCATGAGATGACAATACATGATACGATTTACCAATTTCTTATAATAATATATAATATTTCAATTGAGATAAGTGATAAAATTAGTATTCACATTGCTCCAATTATGATAATTTAATAAGGATTCTCTTTAATAAATATTTGAATATTTTTAAGTTTAGCAATATTCGAATATAGAGTCTAGACGATTTCAACGAAAACATTTTTCTTTAATATAGAAATATAAAAATATATTTTGAATCTCGACCAGAATTCTCAATAAACGGTATAATCCGGATTTTATATTGTTTTATTTTCTTCTTCTTTTTATACATTGAAGATATTTTTTTAAAGAATAGAAATCTGGTAAAAATTCAGAATAGAGAGATACAAAAATATTGTTTCTGACAAATTTGAAATCATTGAAAGATAACACAGATATGAATGTGGGATTCAATTTTTTTTACATGATATCTCCATCTAAAATTCGGAGAAAAGGGGAAAAACATGCATAAGAGATAACGTCTTTGGGACGACGGTTAGGAAGTCGAAAAGTACAAGCAATATTCGATGTTTGGATCACTTCATACCTTATCTCTCCTCGTTTACAGACAAATATGGGGTATAACAGGCACAGGTGGAATGTGCTCTTTGGGGGGAAAAAGAGGACCCATATGGACCGTCTGGTATAAAACTACCCTTGGGAACATTAGGAGTACCGATAAAATTTCTACTTGAGAGGGGTGAAGGGTCTGCGGAAGAAGTGAGCGAAATTGTTACTTCTTCTTCGATGGATTCGGAAGACTTTATTACGTTACATATGCTTTGTTAAACGTCTTTCCAATCTCGAAGGATAAGAACTCGGTCCCTCATGTTCGTCACAAAGTCCCATTTCAGAAGGTAATAACCTGGGAAACTCCTCTCTTTTCCTCTCGTCCTTAAGAGCAATTGTGCTACGCGTTCACGTATAACCAGCTTTGTTTCTTCCTTACTGAGTTCTTTTGTTAGGGTCGCTACAATCTCAAGGGGGTGTAGGAACGTGCTGATAATTTGAGGTGGCCTATTGTCACAAATTTTCAGGAGGACAATTCCAAGCTTTTTGAGTCAGTAAAGCCTTGATGTGTTAGGGTGACGATTTTCTTCCATTGCTGCTCCTGATTGGAGCAATTAACAGTTGAGAAATCTTTTAGTTGCAGAACGAAGGGATTATTTGTCGCGGGTTATACTGAATCTGGAGATACTTAATTCTCAACTAAAAAGATATTATAAAAATAATCTTAAAACAATTTCTTATTTTCTGCCACGGTATAAGTTAATATTATCCCTTGCTATTGTCATACTTCCCTATTGTCCTACCCGCTAAGTGGTACATGTATGCTGCCTATGATCAACTTTTAATTGGTATTTTCTTTTTCTTATGTTTGGTCTTTAGGGATAAAAAAATTAAAAAGAAACAAATATTTTCTTTTAATTGAAGCGAGCGTAGCGAGCTTCCTACATTCAACGAAATATGCTCCGTGTCTGTCTGTCTGTCTGTCTGTCTGTCTGTCTGTCTGTCTGTCTGTCTGTCTGTCAGTAACGTTCACGCGTGTGACGATAACTTGAGTAAAAGTTGACCGATTTAGTTGAAATTTGGTATACATGATCCTCTTACTAATACTCAGGCTAAGTTCGTTGGACAGCGTGATCCGTCCAAGAGTTCGCGCGCAACGCTCGCATAAACGAGAGGTACAAAAATTAAATTGGAATTTCAGGACGGGAAAAAATTCTATCATCATCTATTCGATGAGACGAACATTTTTTACTAAAACCAACAGCGACACCGCTATGACTTAATAAAGATCGCTAAAACTATTAAAGCGGACCTAAACGTTTATAATAGAGAAAACAACCTTTTTACCGATATCTTACGTTCTAACTTAACGATTTTAATAAAACTTCATATACACCATCTAATGCACAATTGAAACAGGTATGCAAAATTTCAACTTGATACAAGCAAAATTCTTTACGTAGTGACGAGATACATTTATAATAATTGTTTTAAAGGTACCGCGGGTGGTAAGGATTGTTATAGTCGTATAAGTGTATAGGTTTGTTTAGGAAGTAAAGCTTTGTACCGAGTACCCCCACTCTTCCCTACACTACCCTCTTCCACTTATCTTCAACTATGACATTCATCATGATTAATAAATTTCAATATTCAGTATTTCATTGCAATACGCTCGTTTCAATGATAGAGCCACGCGATGCCTAGTTAATAATAAAGACTATATTTCGCCCATACCTGGGCATCTTCAGGCCTTGAATTGAATTATCTAGCTTTATCAACGTTTGTAGTATAAAAATCAAAAACAATTCACTTATTGGAGTAAGCGTCACAACTAATTCTCCCATTCTATTGTTAACGAGTTCCAATGTATTGTGAACTCGTTAACAACAGATTGAGAGATTGACTCCAATAAGTGAATTGTTTTTTAAAAATTCCTGAGACCATGCTTTTTTGTTGACTACACTTAACTTAAGTTTGTTACTATAATAAGGTAAAGCAACATTTCTGAACTTAGCCTTCTTGGTGTTATGTCATGTTAATTATTGTAGTTTTATTGATTAAAATATACGTACATTTTTAGGCTTGATAATGGCCGGTCAGGCCGAAACGTTGCCGATGAGAATGAATTGAAGAAATTTATTTCACTTTGTCCCTTAAAGACTACAAGACACTACTTAAAGATTTAAAGACACTACCAGATACTGATTTCTTTTTTTTTGTTTTTTACACTACAAATGTTAATAAAGCTGGATAATTCAATTCAAGACCTGAAGATGCCCCAGGTATGGGCGAAATATAGTCTTTATTATGAATAAAAATATTTTTTTTTTTAATTTATTACCAATTATAGAAAATAAAAATACAAAGAAAACATTAAGGGATCAACTAAAGAAAATATATCGACTTTTAGGACTTCGTCGTCAGGAGGCTAAGCCATAATAAACGCCTTTTTAATTTCAAATATTGTCCATTTTACCCAAAGAAATGTTACTTGTTTTATTACCATAAGATCCCTAATCCTAATAGTATTATGCAGTTCCATACTTGTTTATTTGGTTTATAAATGTTTCAAATGTCATACACCAATATTTAATATTTTTACGAACTAAAGTTGTGTTTCAAGAATAAATTGGAAATAGTGCAATCAAATATAAAAGGAACAATATTATTTTTATTGAAAAATAAATTTTATTATCTATTCACTTTTTTCTACGTATTTTATTATAGTTTCGAAAAACTTCCTTGTGATAGTTATCCCTCTTGTTATACTCCAAAATGAAAAATAACATTTTAGACGGTGGTTGATAAGAGTTAGTCATGAAAAGGGCCATTGTAGTATTAAAGCTGAGTGTCCCTTTAGTACGTCTTAGAAAAGGGCAAGGAATCATCGAGATAAAAGTACGATGCACAACCCTCTAAATGGGATTTAGAGTTATCCTTCCGAATGATAGGAATAAGAGCTCTTTGTTTTTTTTTCGGTTCTAAACTATCCATTGCCCTTTTTTTGCCTAAGGGATAACTTAGTAGATATCGGAAGTGATCTATAGGAAGGGATAGATAAAACAAAAAAATAAGAGATACATAGGTATAAATGTAGGTATTAAACTAAATATACTAAGAGGATTCTTACTGCAAATTTATTGGTGTCATTTATAATCCAAAAGGTAGATAATGTTATCTTGTCAAAGAAATAATTGTATTTTTGTAAGTGACTAAAATGTATTAATATTATATATAATTTTTTGATTAATAAAATATTTACATACATACAGTTTCTGCCTCATTGCAGCATAGGAAAAGACTTAATTTTAATTTAATTTAATTTAAACACTATTTATTTCGTAATCTCCTTTTTATTTATGGTTCAGTTTAATATAGTATTGCTGTATACATTCTCATTCTTATACCTGAATTATAATCGACAAGACACTTTTTAGGTAATTTTACTTTATCGTGTTTTATTTTCAGTTTTTGGGCAACACTCAGTGGAGTTTGGAGCTTTTATTAATATTTTTGTTGTCTTAGCGTATTACGTTTTTGAACTTATCCAAAAGTTCATTGGTTCAGTAATTTGGACTCCACGCGTCTACACATGCGACAAAGAGACATTGTTTTTTGGATGGAGGGGACCTAAAAACGTGTAAACCCGTCATAACCGATATCTTTTTATGAGTAAAGATTTATTATGTACTTAAAAAGGTACAAATATCTTATTTCTTTGACATATAAACTTAATACTCTACCAACGAGCTTAGTTAAAGAAACCAGACAATCGAGACCCATTCATTTTTTATTCAGTCCGATAAAGTCCTCGGAAGTAGATAAGATATAGGTATAAAATGATCTCATATTATGAACTCTATAGTTCATAAAAAATGGCCTATAAAGTTAAACGTCAGTACTTGCTCAACACTCCGTTACAATCAATAGAGAAAAAAAAATCCCCCCGTTTAATTTTTAATTTTTTTCAGTTTGTTGTACAGCATTGTTTGTCAACTCAAGTGCCGAGTCGCTTATACACACGAGCAAAATCTTCTTATCTCTATGTCGTAATCTGATATCAGAGTACTTTGTTATCAGTTAACCTCTTTTTTATCCCTCTTCTGAAAAATAGATATGACAAAAAAAAATGGAGACAGGTGTTGATTTATCCCACCTGTACTCAGTCGCAATCAGGTACGCGTTCTGATAGCATCGCAACGTGTTTTAACGTCGCAAAGTTTAACTTGATATCTCGAGATTAATAACCTCGCCTAGCTTCTTAATATTTCTTATTGTTTCTGCGTAAGTATTCAAATTACCATGATTCCAAATAGAACATTTTTTCATGTAATAATTTATCTTTTTTGATTAGTGTTTATTCTGTGTCTTGCATTTTTTGGTATTGGCAAATATTTACGTTCAGCTGAGAGATGTAAGCTAGCTCATCTACTATTCCTGAAAACGCTTCTAAAGAGTGTTAGCAAAATATCGGACTTTTTCACTCATTAGTGGTCTTTACTGAAAAATCTAGCCTTATAATGAATCAACCCAATATATTACAACGTTATGTTGACTTTATCGAACGAGAGATGTATAATGTTACGAATATTGTCTTACATTTATTCAAACGAATGCAATAAAGGCGTTTGGTTGTCATGAGTGAGTGAATATTCAAATGTTATACGGTTCTTGGACAATTTACCGAATAAATGTTGTACAGTTGTTTGGTTTTCACCTCCCATATAGCATGCATATTCTAACGAATAAATGTACTATGGTTCTTGGACATTTTACCGAATAAATGTACTATGGTTCTTGGACATTTTACCGAATAAATGTTATACATAGTTGTTTGGATGTCATTTCCTATGTAGCATGCATATGCATATTCTAATGAATAAATGTAATACAGTGCTTGGACATTTTTACGAATAAATGTTGTATAGTTGTTTGGTTGTCACCTCCCATGTACCATATATATATTCTAACAAATAAATGTATTATGTTTCTTGAACATTGTTTCAAGTTCATTTTAACAATTACATGTTATATTGTTCTTTGGTTGTCCAACTGTTTAGTAGTCTAGTACAATCTTAACGAATGACGTAATAATGATGTAATATGGTCGTTTGATTTTTATGTTAGGTTGAACTGTTTTGTTTATTCTCTCTCTCTCTCTCTCTCTCTCTCTCTCTCTATATATATATATATATATATATATATATATATATATATATATATATATATATATAGAGAGAGAGAGAGAGAGAGAGAGAGAGAGAGTGAGAGAGAGAGAGGAACGTGGTACTTCTAAATTGTTAATTATTCTTTCAATTATATCAGTATTGAATTAATATGCCGGTTTTAAAATAATAAAATTCGAAATATTTTCCCCTGAAATGAAACAAATTATATTTATTTGATTCTTTGCTTTTAGTATTATTATCTTTCCCCTCTTATCTCTTATCTAACGGTTCATTTAATTGCAAAACAACGTTTTATCTCTGATAAAGTAATATTTTTGAAAATACAATGATTCGATTAAAACTCAAACCTTTGAAAAATATGAACTCTGTAATTATTATCAGCCAATACGCTTGAAAATGTTATTGCTTTAGTTTATGTTTTTACAGTAATCTTCAGTTATAATTATGGATTATTTTGTGAAAAATTTAATTGGCAGTCTATTATTATGAGTTATATTTAGTGTGGCACATAGCTTCATCGCATCCTATCACGTACTTCATTGATGTTATGCTTTTACATCCTATTATTTTCTAATTAATTTAATATTCTCCCCCCTTTTTTTCCTGTGAAATTGTTTGGTTTATTACACGAATACATGTAAAAAAATGTAGTAATTATGGAAAACGACCACGTAGCTTCGGTTAACTCCGGTAAGCACGGAAGCAAAAATAAATGAAATAATTCTACTAAACAAATTCAGTTAACAAAAAAAAAATAGATGAATACTTTTAGGCGGCTTTCACACCGAAGTAGCACGTCGCAGGATGCATGCGTACTGGTGGCAAGATGCATACCACTTAACACAATATGCACGTCGTACTTGCATCCTCGGTGTGTAAGCTCTCGTTCAGTTATACAGTCCGGTGTTTAAGTGGCATGCATCTTGCCTCCAGGCGCATGCATCCTGCGACTTGCTACTTCAGTGTGAAAGCCGCCTTAAAGATATAGTTGTTAATAATAGAAACGTTGTGCGCATGTGGAAGAGAAACAAATAAGCCCAGAAGGTTGAACATTATATGGGACTAATAATGGGCTAATTATGACTTACCAAATTTCATTAACATCGGAGGATGTTAATGATGTGGCAGATATGAGACAAAAAATAAAATGGAATTCAGTCTTGAAATTTTTGAACTTAAGACTTGTAAATTATTTGTTCTTCAGAACGATCACATAGCTTAGGTTACTTTCGCTAAATTCGGAAGCAAAAATTAAAGTTCGTAGGCTTCAACGGAGAGAGAAACCACTCTGACTAGAAGATTGTGGGTTTTGACGTTTCTCTCTTTATACTTAAAGCTTCTTCAGGTGTATCAAAAGTGTCAGTGTGAACTGGAAGTTTGGTCGAGGTATCGGTAGATTTATACCTTCTCGGTCTGAGGATGTATCTTGTGTAGGTTGCGTCAATAATAAAATGACGACTTTAACATGTCATTTTGTATTACAAATTAATGAAGTATGTATTGTGAATTTTAAGTGAAATCTAATAAATCTGCTCATAAACGTTTATTCATTATTATTAATTACTAAAAAATATTAGTTTTAAAAACTACCTAATTTTATATTAGTAGTTATTGTTTAAACTATTCATTAATATCTTGGTGCGTAGGCTTCCGCGGGTAGATTCGTCATAAACAGCTACGTAAAAGCAATTACTTCTCTTGTATATCATGTTTTTGCTTCAACATCACGATGCACCACACCCCTGAAGATCCTTCCAGTAGTGGAAGCGAAATGTCGGACTTCAACCCCTTCGTGACGCGGATTTCACCGGAAACCCAAGCTGTATTCATCAATACTTTACTGTTTGGCAAATTAGCCTAACTACAACATTGGCTGGTTTTACATTTATAGAGACGTGTAGTGATGTTAACAGATTTGTCTTTATAGCAAACAAAGAACAGGGGCACCGGGAAATTGTGTACAAGAGGCAATGACAAAAAGATATTAAAATTGTCAGCCTATTAGTGTGGCACATTGCTTTCTCACGTATTTTAATGATGTTTTGCTTTTACAACCCATTATTGTCTTATTTGTTTCCCCTTGTTGAGTTGTTTTTAAGATATTGTAGTTCACAAAAATTGAGCGACAGACGTGGGACCAGCAATGTTCCTTGATGTCTGAAACAGATTTCTGCATCGGAATTTTTGAAATTGGACTCACATAGCTTCCGTTACCTTCGGTAACGTAGGAAGCAAAAGCATATCTGTGTCATGTCAAGTCTATTTATTAAAATAGGCTATTATGAAAGTTAAAGTTGAATTTCATTTTGACAATTGAATAAGAAATGAGAAACGTCATAACGTTTTTAATACTCTTCACAAGCATTATTAAGCATAGGGATTTATTTAACACCAAGTTAAATTTGGCATAATCTAACTTTGCCTTTTTGCTAATAGAATTTAGTGGCTGTTAACTAGATATTACTAGTCATGCCGAGCCATGTTCAAGCTCCATTGTTTTCATAACACTGAGATATGTCCCTAGAAGTGAAACACATCGTGTTTTGTATGAATAATTTCTCTTGGATTGCGTTGCGAATCCTCTCTCTCAGTGGTATATTTCTAGTTTCAAATGTTTCATGCTCCTATCCCGGGTAGATAACGCCTTGTTTATTAAACTTCTCGTCCTACGATTCAACATTTTATCGTACCATCTCCCGTGTCTTCTGTAAATATACCAGGACACAATTTGTACGAACAAGTTAAATGTTCGTTAAACTATTCAAAAAGTAACATAGTACTGTCTAGACTCGGTTGCAATGTATTTTATTATCCCTATAAAAAGTTGTTTTAAAATGATATTTATAAGTAATAGCTAATACAAAGTCCAACGTGTTATTTTTTTTTTTAGATTCCAATAGTGTAGTGTAGAGATTTTTTTATATTTTTTTATCAACTTATAATACAGTTTGTTTATTATATGCTACGTTTTTTCTCTAGAATTTACATCTCTTACGATACACTTTTTATTAATATTTATAATCATTGCTACATAGTGCGTGCAGTCTTGCGGCAACCACTGTCTTTAGCTAAAGTAGTATATTTTGTGTCCTAATCATGTCAAATTCTCTTAAATTACTATTAATTAATATTTAAAAATCATAAAATCAAATTAAATATTTTAAAATTAAGTTGACAAACACATATTTTATAGCGTAGATTTCCGAGGCCATATTCTAATGAAACTAGATTTTCCGGAGAAGATCGCTTAGAGACTTAATCCCGGCGTTTCGAACCCATTAAAGGGATCATTTTCAAGGGAGTTGCCCATAAGGATAGTCATTTAAATGTGTTTTCCTACAGAGGAGTACTGCTTTAGTACAAATCAATACGGGTGTTTTTCTAGAGAGCGTCTGACAGCCGTCAATGCGTCCAACGCATTGACGGCGTTGGACGCTAACTACTCCTGGGAGAGCAGTGTAGCCGCAAACCCCCGTGCGGCTCTGGTACTTTGGCTTCTATTCTTCTTGTAGAAATATATTTCTAATTTGTTTTTTTTTTTTTTTCTTTTTTTTTCACAATGGCGAGGAAAAAAGGAATTTTTAGTGTTTTAGAGGAGGCCTGCTTGATTGAAGTTCCCCAAGTTTCCATGCGTATATGTGTACAGGAACCATATGACCTCAAAAATGCGTGGATTTGAGTATAATGGCCGATAGGGGTTCCTCTTCGAGAGATCGAGCACTGACATAATTTGTACTGTGTCTGCGGCTTCCTCCAGAAGCAAATAAGCACTTAAGTTTTTTGTTTAATGTCAACGAAGTAGCCATGACGAACGGTGGAATCAGACTGAGGAGAAAGATATTGCGCCAGCGCCAGTCGCGTTTTAGGAAAACACCCCTTTACTACTGACTGTCACCGTAAGGAATTCCCACCTGAGAATAATACCTGTAATGAATTCGAAACGTCGGGATTCACGCGGTCTCCTCCTAAAAATCTAGATTTATTAACAAATATTTTGTTTTACCTACTTCTATTGAATTAAAATAGCTAATTGAACTTGATTGCTAATCACCTGACCATATTAACAATTGATTCATCAATTCTTTAATTGTTGAACTAATTCATAATGACATTAGATTCATAGTGATAAATATTAGCTAATTGGGTTTAATCGATTATTCAGTTGATTAAGCTTATTCTTTGATTCGTTAAACTAACATTAATTTGAGTGCCGAAGGAAAGAAAAATTGTCAAGGAATTGTGTATTAAATGAAGCAGAAATTTAATCGTAAATTGAAGTATTTGTCTTCAATACATTTTTTTTTTTTTTTTTTTATTTAACTGGGTCTTTTATATTGAATATAGATTTTCTTAGATGTGCTAGAGCTGTGTGGTAACACACTATATTCATCTGACAAACTGTCGTTCAATATTGCTATTTAACTTACTTCGACTTTATATAGGAGAAAAATCTAGTAAATTCACTCAACAACTTACTAAGACAGGACATTTTGGAATGCAGCTAAACGACTTCTTCCCCAAAAGAAATCCGTCCAGTTCTTAACTTTAATAATGCCAATCAGAGACTGTAAAATTTAACTCTTTCCTCTCGTTGTGTTGGGTACATATGCACTTATGAATAGACGATTGCATCAAAAGAATTGAATATAAAGAAACTACTACAAATGTTTAACTAACTAAGAAACTTGTGAAATAATCATTACCTGAATTCAGGGGAAATGACAAAAATCGGTATGATCTAATTACACAAATTTTTAAGAACCATCACAATCTTCAGGTCAGTCAGGTAGAGAATAACCTAAGGAGAGGTAAAAATATCCCAAAAGTGGTCCTTTTTTTTACCACAAAAGTGATCGTTCTTCAGAACGATCACAGCTTCCGCCACCTTAGGTAAGCTCGGAAGCAATAAAAGTATCATTATCTTGATTTTTGCTATATATTTATACAATCACTCATGTATTAATATGCGGCATCTTTATCCTTGTGATTTCCACAATTTAAAAATTTCAATTGAATGCATTATATTTGGGGATTTGTAACTTGATGTTTGTAGCTGTTGGATGTCTTGTTCAAGATATTTTCTCCTGATGTATTTTTCAGTTGCAATTTATCTTTAAAAGACAACAATGTATAAAAGAAGTCTCAGAGCGGAGGTGTTCGTGTCTTTTACAATTTAGCCTAACTGTATAGCAGCTTTCCATGTCTACGGAAAGTTAAAAGTTTTTGGTAAAATCTTAAATCAGCTGGAAAGGAAAAAAAAAGTCAGCCAAGGTCCCTTTAGACTAATCTCATGTTCTTCCTGCGTATCTAGATAAGAAGATAAGGTCTAACTAATTTTTACTTGTCTTTAAATAGAACGTTTAGAAGAGTTTATTCTAAAACTTCTTTCTTTTTATTTTCAACTTCATCAAACCAGGTGAAAATGTTTACAGTTCATTGCACTTGCTTAAGGTTTTGCATGTGGAGTCCTCATAATGTTACTATTGTGAATGTAGCAATAATATACCTACAATTTGTTTCCTCTTTCGTACACGATTTACCTTTATACTTACTGCTGCTTTTATAGAATTGTAATTCTGGAAGAATTGTTTGTTTATTTCGTGCAGATTTTCTTTTACCAAAACTCTGGTGCAGTACAGATGATTGCTACAACGTTTTAACATACATCAAGTTTCCTATAGTTGCTAAAACCATTGAGATATTTATATATTATATAAATACAGATATATACTCTTGTGTGTATAGTAGCTCGATACATATTTTACAGATTTACTTGTTGTATGGTTCAATAATATGGCCTCCATGTTCATTTAAGGCAGGCTGCACTCTCCTTCCCCAGTGGGATATGGCCCCAGCAATAGTTCACGCATGCAACAATTCATCCCAGGCACGAAGAAGTTAGTTCATCAACGTCCTTTATTCTGCCCCCCCCCCCCCCCCCCCGTACCCGTACCCTCTTTGTTCTAACCAACCCCGGCAGAGTAATCAATTGGATTTACGTCTGGACTGTTGGACGGCTATTTGTCTGGCTAAATGAAGTCAGGGCAATTCTCTTGTAAGTATTGAATTGTTTGCAAGATGCGATTGGACGGGGCGCCATCTTGCATAAATATGTAATTTTGTATTTGATCTTTCATTTTTAGTAATTTCAGGCAACATTGTGGTTAACACATCTTCAATGTCTGTTATAACTCTGAGGGACTCCACTCACTTACCTCCAAACCCTCACTCCACCATATGGTTATTTATTCTATCAAACCTATAATTCCAGACAACGATTAATACTAGGACAACGACTTTTTTAAGACCCTAATTAAAACCGTCATTGCATGGCTTTCACCCAATAGTTTATTAAGTTATAGATATGAAATTTAAAGTAAAAGAATGAAGTTTTCAGATTCCGCAAACCCCATATCTCCATCTATTACAGAAGGTGACCTATAAGTGTTAAAAAAAGTGCGTTTTTTTGTCCACCCTGTACATTGATCCTGTGAAGTAATAACCTAATCTGACATTGTTACTTTCTTTCTTGGATTGTTCATTAATGGATGGATTGGACTGGGATTGGATTAACCAATCCCAGTCCAATCCATCCATTATTGAACAATTCAATTAGATTACCCAATCCCATTAATGAACAATTCAATTGGATTAACCAATCCCAGTCTAGGTGTGTGCTTTGAACTTGTATAATTAGGTAAAATTATTATTATATTTATGTATATTCATCTTCAACGTGTTGTATTTAAACTTGCCTTCCTTTATCTGAAAAATAAATTTACTGAAATCTGCTAATTTTACAGAGATAATTTATCCTTGAATGGTCCTAATAAAATACTCTGTGACTCTATATCTCTATATTATCAAAAATTAATATATATGTGGGTTTTTGTTATACAGGGTGGTCCAAATGTCCCCCCCCCCCCTTAACTCTTGAACGGTTTGAGATAAATTAATGAAACTTGGGGGATTTGTACTGCGCGATTGCATGAAAACAAACTTCCCTTTACATGGCACGGATCCCCTGAGTTTCATTAATTTATCTTAAACCGTATAGATTTTATTACGGTATGTGTTATTTTTTTACTATTTTCGGAAGGGTTATTTTGCCATCTCTCCCCCCCCCCCCCCCCCCCACAGGTGGCAAAATATTGGAGATAGAAAAAAATTTCTAGTAAACTTTTATTATTTTTCACCGTAAAATCCAAATATCCTAGGGCTCATTCACACTGGGATTCCGGAATGCGATTCGTGAATGAGATTCAAAAAAATATCAAGATTCAGTATCTCGGCGGCTTCTTCCCCCCACTTTTCCTAGTTTTGATCCCACTTTTATTATACACTAACATATATATGTATTTAATTTTTAAATAATCAATTATATTATATTTATTATTATATTCATAATTAACCTATTTTATTTAAAGTAAATAAAACAATTGAAAAAAAAAAAAAAAAAATTAAATAATATATTACATTGATTTATTAATATATTTATATAATTAAAATATTTTATGCAAAGTAAATAAAATTATTTATAATGAAATATTATAATTAATGATATTACAGTAATTATTATGAATTTATAATTAAAATATTTTATTTAAAGAAAATAAATAGCAAGAGGATTGAAGCAGAATGCGATTCAGAATCGCCTAGTCTGAATGGGCCCATATAGCGCAATGTATCATGAGCCGCTTTCTAAGAAAAATTCTAAAAAGAATCGAGGCGGCTCACGGGGACGGGATACTCGATTTGAGAATCTCATACGAATCGCATACCGGAATCGTAGTCTGAATGGACATAAGCAAATTACATAGGCCGCCTGGTATCATTAGAATCTTGTGTATATTTTGGTATCATCTACCAAAATATACACCCCAAATTGATATTTTGAGTTGGGTAGCAAGCAAACTTCCCTTTATATGGTATGCATCTCCCAAGTTTCATTAATTTATCTCAAACTCAAAATCTAAACGGTTTGAGATAAATTAATGAAACTCAGGGGATCCGTACCATGTAAAGGGAAGTTTGTTTTCATGCAATCGCACAGTACGAATCCCCCAAGTTTCATTAATTTATCTCAAACCGTTCAAAAGTTAAGAGGGGGGGGGGGGAGTCTTTAACAGATCAGACCCTGTACAGATTCATGCGTAATCCCAACATAATTTCTGAAGATTATGAGCGTGAGTAGAGATGATGTCAATAGAATAATGAATAATGGAAAGCCTCTCCACAAAATAAATGTTTATTTCAAATAACTAGTTTTTAACCTCTCGGCCATCATCAGTGCCGCTAAAAAAAAAATACGACGTTAAGTCACATGAGAGACAAAAGATGGACTCCGTTTTTGTTTCTTTTTCCGGAGCTGATGATGGTCGAGAGGTCGAAAGCTAGTTATGTGAAATAACTATTCATTTTGTGGAGAGGCTTTCCGTTTTTCATTAATCTATTAACATAATTTCTCCTTGATATGGTAAAACGATTAAATCATGTCGAACTTCCTTAGGAGACATCTTCATAGACTTAATTTAAGACTTTGAAAATAAATCTAATGTAGCATTTAGAAAAAGGAAGCGTGTAGAGTATAGAGCGTAGAAAATCTTCAAGAGGTATTTTATACAATTACTTTAATTGCATCCTTGTTTTACGCTGGATTTCTTTTAAACTTATTTTTTGAACAAGTTTATTTTTAAATTAAATTGTTTAAATTAAATTGAGTTTTCTACAAATTAAACCGACTACTATTCTCCATGTCTTCTTTATTATGCTTGGACAATTTCTAGAATTTTTTTCTTTTTGCATTTGAACCTCTTCTGTCTTTATCCTTTTTTAAATAAATGTTGAGAAGCCTTTTTTTCGAGATGGACTTTTCCTTCCATCTTAAAGATTTTCTTCTTCTCCCTCCCTTTTCGTCTTTCTAGTCTCAGAGTAAAAGAGATTCTTGTGAAGCAGGATAATGGGCCCTTATTTATGGGTCAAGTCGGTCTCATTAAGGGGTCTTGGTGGGTGAAGTAAGAAAAAAAAGAGGCCCGGCGTAAAGCCTTCATAGAAGGTTGCCTTAACTCGAGGGGCGGCTCTCTTGCCCCCCAGCCTGCAAATTGTTTTTGCTGCCACTCTTCCCCCCTTTTTTTGGTTTGTGGAGTTGAAGAAGAAGGAGAAAGTGAAAAAAAGAAGGGAAAATATGTTGAAAGGGAAGAACAAGAGGTCACATTCCCTTTTTCTCGCTTAAGATTTTTCACTCTTTTTCTTTTCATCATTTAGACCCTCGTATTTTTTCCCTATAAGGGTAATTATCTTAGGTTTCTTCTCTCGTTTAAACATCTCTTTTTACCCCATTCCTGATTATTAGAAGCTTCCCACCCTTTTTTTAAGCCTCTTTTTTCTGACGTATTTGAATTGGAAATTGCGGTCTTGATAGAAACCCGTGTTGGGGTGGATTTATTATTTTTTTCTCTTAAATTTACCAAAAATGTAAGATCTTAAAAGAAGGTACGTAGAAAAAATATGCATCCAAAACTGAGCCCCTTGTGGTTCTTTCTTTAGAATCAATGTTGATTTTAATGGGAGCCAAGTTCTAAAGTATGATCTCATCGATTATTGTCCGAAGTGGCTTATTCTCCCATTATGTTACAGCCCTTTTATTGTTGTGTTATTGAGTGTAAATAACCTTTATCTGTGTTTGTTGTCGATCATGAGTGTAAATAAGATTTTTTAATATGTAAATCGCTGGGGCTTTTTTGGAAAGGAGAATAATTTTCCATAACCCTTATAAACCCCCATAATTAACATTATTGTAATTGGGGTATCAATTTAGTATAGAAGCATCCTTCAGGCTCAGAGACTTTGTAATAATTGTGGGGGAAATATGACCACAATCTAGAATAGTGGATAGTTCAACTGAAATACCTGTCCTCGATAATTCTTTCATTTTCTAATCTTTTAGTTTAATAGAATTAAAAACCTTTTACTTTTATTTTCTATTATTATTATATTATTTTCTCCATAAAATGTTTAATGTATGTTTAAGTTATCCTTTTTAACGTGTCACAATAAAACTGATTACTATGATAACATTACTGACAAGAGTAGGAGTGAAAAAAAAGCGTTAACCAGCTCCCTCTGCAGATGTCTGATAACAAGGCATCGTTTCTCGTTTATTAAAAAAAGGGCCCTGGTGCTTCTCAAGTGTTGAAATACTCTGTAATCACGAGTGAGACAGCGCTGTAAAACGAAACAACGAAAAAAGAGGCAGCTGGGTTTTTTTGGGAGTGTGGCCAAAACCAGATAAGCTATCTGGGGACGGGGTAGACCGCCGTGTTGTCTGGTGTAGCAGTGGGCTCTGGAAAGGCTTGGAGGGGTCGGTCGGAGGAGCAAACAAGTGTCTTATCTATAGCAAACAAAGCCTTTTCCATGCCTAACTCCACGGCATTCCCAACTCTCTCCCTTCGCCCACCAGCATGCCGTCTCCCGCAAAACCTACCTCTTTCCTACACCGGAACTACAACCAAACACAACCCTCAGACACACTCTCCTCGTCCCTAAAACTTGTCTTTTCTGATTATAAACTTAATAATTTCCTTCATACACTCCAGACCCTGAAACCTTCTCCCCCTATTGTTTTCAAACGGGTTCCATTCAACAAGTTAAAGAGGCAATAATAATCGTTGTTATTGTTATGCTAAAACCAGGTTCGTGTGCCATTAGATAAAGCATTACTGAATCTTTCGTTTATTTTAAAAGCTTTGTATGAGTTAATTCGAACTTTCTACATTGTCACTTTTCATATAACATCTTTTTTTGAGATATTTTGGTATTAATAAAGTAGAACTCACATAAAATCATTTATAGAGGACATAAGCCATGTTATTATATTGAATTCATACCGGCTATCATTTAATTTTGGCAAGGAAGAGAACAGATTTGACATTAGTTTAATAAATTACATTCGAAGGCTTAATACGAGAAGGGGGGAGGTTAAAATAATTTATTCGTCTCTTTATTTGTTTACTTGGATTAACTTGGAGAAGGTGCCAAGAGCGTTCTTTTCTAAAATGACAATAGTTAATTAAGTTTTAGTTCTTCTAAATTAGAAGCAACATTCAAAATATAACGATGCCTTTTGTCGCTATTTCTTAATGTTCCGTGGAGCAACAGCACGTGGAAGACTTAAGGCTTGGCCAGGCAAGCAATACCTGATCGAGGCTGTCAGGCATCCCCTCCTCCACTCAGAGGGCGGACTGTTGCCGCGGGAAGTTGTCTATCGTGGCGACAAGCGGTCTAGTTGTACAATATTACAGATTACTGACAGTCCTACCACAATGAGTGATCAAACTATATTCTTAATAGATGTAAATGCCCGCATTTATCTGTATTGATATATTTGTGACTCCAGTTCAGTTCGTCTTTTCTTTTACTTCTTTGTACATTTTAACGCTACTTGCAGAAAGAGTTGTTCTTCATCCTAACTCAAACTCAATAACAATTTAACAAACCATGAAAAATGACTACTCTACATGAAAGCAACCAGACTGGACTGCTCGCACAAAGGTATGTCATCCTGTGTGACCGCGACAAACGACGGATCGCTTGTCTTCGCGGTAGACTGCTTTCTGTCTGGCCGAACCTTTAGGCTTGTCAAAGGGTTTATATAACTATATATATGTATTGGATGGCGCGGGGTTAACGTGTTGCTCAATCCATGTATAAACAGTAAAATTGGCATTTACAACCGCATTGACTTCTCTTAAGATATATATTTACTCATTTAAATGATGATGCTGGGTGAACACTAGGCCCTTGGAGTTGGGAATAAAATCAATACGTGAATGGTTGCAATGAGCTCCCAAGACAAATTAATAATACTTAGCTATCACAGAAATTTTATTCATCGACTTAACTTGGCTAAAGTGAATTGTACGGTGCCATCAAATTTTGTATTTCGATTTGGACTTCTACCTGGTCTATATGCAGCGTTGTTTTTCTTCAGAAATTGAGTCGTTGAAAATTCTAGGGCAAAAAAATGTATTTTGTACTTCGATTCTGTAAACATTATCGTAAAATTCACTTTTATGCAACAATAACACATAATATTTTGTGCTTTTTTGCGGAATGTCTTACTCATACTCCTCATACTCCCTTACAATCTTGGTTTAAATAACTAATTTAAAAAATTAATAATTGAGGTACTCGTATTATCATAATAATGTCTTCTTACAAGAATAAATATTTATTTATTAACCCTTCGAAATTTCAATTCCAACACTTACACAACCTTCTTAATTAATTACTTATTAATTATTTATATCAATTTGTTTGTTTTTTTCAGCCAAAAGGGGAAAACAAGGATGCTCCAAACTTTGAACAACCTGGCCGGTAAGATCTCGCCCACAAGCGGAGGAGGCGTTGGTGGGGTGGGGGGTGTGACGTCAGCGCCTCCCACCACCATCATGCCCGACTGTACTTCTGCCAAGTTAGCTCAACTGAACAACAACAATCGGATCAACAATAACAACACACTAGCAGCCAACAACAACAATAATAGCTCTAGCATCAACAACAATTCGCCCTTCGTCAAACAACTTGAAAAGTGAGTTTTTCTCTATTAAATCCATTCATCTTTTCAGTTAAATAGGATTCATTGTAAAGCTTCCTTAAGTTCAAAAGCTATATACCAAGACCGCCTTTTTAGAGAATTATGTAAAAATAAAAGCGTCTATCAGGAGTGATAACGTGAGTTGAAGTCGACTGGTTATAAACCTTTGGTACACATTTCCATTTCGTTAAAAAAAAAAAAAAAAAAAAAAAAAAAAAAACCTTTTTGTTTTTTAATCGAATATCAACTGCGCTATGAAGTTAAAAAGCATTCTCATTCCAGAATTTCATAAAAAAGTAAAATAAATCTTATTGATGAATAACAGCCTTTAAATACATAATTATTATATGTATTTTAAAAGCGCAATACATATTTTAATATTAATTTTTCGATCTATTGTTACAGATATGCTTTTTTAATAGTTTAACAATCCGAGTATTATATTCCTGCTGATGTAAAGAAAAGTTAAACCGTAACATAACTATATATAACCAAATAATATTTTTTGTAAGTCAAGTAACTTTATTTTATAACCCTCTTTATTTAAAAAGCGACTCAAAATAAATAGTAACTTCGTTCGCTATCCAAAAAGACTCCAAAATAATTAGATTTTTATTTTACGTTGACTTAAGTGGTTACCCTACCTTTGACTATTATTCTAAAAACAGAATATTTTGAAAGGTTAATATTAATGAAGTTTGAGTAAACCTTCAGTGTAATAAAATAAGTTAAAGTAAGATTGAGTTTACCAGCGGTTTTTGTATCTTCATCAAAATGCCTTCTAAGAGACTGTGTTTCTTTCCAAGGGTTGTTTGTTTTAAGAGAACAGCTCTTAGTTGAAAAGGATAGAGGTAAGATGGGAAAGTTTATCTTTGTCAAAGCAGATAGTGGGTTCTAGAATCCTTTGTGACCTTCTCATTCCAATGTACGATCATTTATTTACTGGTAGACCTATCTTTGCCTAAGAACTGATAAACGTTATCAGTTTTTTACTATCATAACCTCTTAAGTAAAGACTATTTGATGGGTTATTGAATAAGTAAATGAAGAAATAGCTTCTGCGACTTCAAAAGGCTTCGACTTACTATAGGGGATAGCAGTAGTGACTTAGTGACGTTTCACTGATACGACCATTCACATTATAAATTATAAGTACATGATTCATCTCCTATTCATAATCATTAACTTTCAAAGGACATACGTATCTAAATTAGGATAAGGTGAGATATATCTTGCTTCGTTGTTCCGCTGGTTGTCTCGAATTAAATTAATATCTTGGCCTTCCGGAGAAATCTAGTATGAATATCTTTCCAGAAGCGGATTCCACCGGGCAACAAAGATATTCATTGGTAAGATATGATGTACAGTTATGATTATGATAGCTTTTTAAAGAAACATAATGAAATTTAAAAACCTTTCAACGCCCTCTTTTTACTTTCTCATATAAAGAGAAAGTATTGTGATGGCACGAAAATTCGATTTTGAGATTTTAATGGATTTACACGTTTTGAGGTTCCTTGAGTCCAAAAAAGTGGCTTTTAAAAATTGTCTTTCTGTCGTCTGGAGCCTAAACTACTGGGCCGATTTTGACGAAATTTGTCATATATATTTAGTTCAGAGAAAACATAGCCCGAGGCGAAATTGAGAAATTAATTTTAGCTCCAAATTTAGGGGCGCAACTCCCTCAAAAACTCTGAAAAAACGTGAAAAAAAAATGTCTCGAAAAAGTTCCAAATGTAGTCCATTTAAATAGATATCTAACGATATAAGCCGTTTCCCCGGGAAATATCTAGTTTCTGAGAAAATTGCTTTAAACGCAGACGGAGAGAGGCCGGATTCGATTCCCCACCGAGGAGAAGTTATTTTAATGATACATTTCGATATAATATTAAAAAATAATTAAATCGACCTACGAAAATTAATAAATGGAAAACACTGGGCTAAATAATTATGAACTCGTATATGAGAAAAGTTTGTCTGAGTTTTCTCTGACCGATTTTTTATTATATTATGAGTGTGCATATACTCTTACTTAAAGGACTTGGATAAAGCAGTTATCAGGCACAACAGCTGATAACACAGCTTTAGCTGATGACTGATGGTGAATGACATAACTATTCTCTCGAGTGATTGATCGAATCCATTCACATTTAATTAATCTAACATCCATCTATATATTTCGATTTCAGAGAAGTAAAACATCTGCTCACTTAAAGACCGTCATAATAAGCTAAGAACAAAAAATCTAAATAAAAATCAATTGATTATCAGCTGCCAATTAGGGAAAAAAATCTTTTTAACCCCAAATGTTTCTCCAATAAACATTTTTGCCTCTGTAATGAAGTTACCATTTAATGAGAATAATTAGGAAATTTCTATCCGTCTCCAAGATTTGTATTTATTTATTTTTTTGTTTATTTCTTATTTTACTTTCTTTTTTGTCATATTACTTTTTTAGTTAACTAAATTATTAACAATTTATTTTCTTTTATTCATTTTCGTTCTCTTTTTACTCTTACACTCTTCATTTTATTTAGTATAGATACAAATATTTTATTCTTTTCTTTTATAAATTTCCTCTCTTTTACCCTCCTCTTCTTTTCGCGAATTCCTTGTGAGATCTCCTATTCTTCTTTATTTATTTTCACTTATTCTCTTCTTTTTCTCTTTTCATGCCTTTCCTCACTTTCCATTCTTGCTCTATTGATTTCTTCATCTTTATTAATTTTTCATTCTTATCATTTCCTTCCTCTCTGTTCTACTCTTTTAGAATATTTTTCTCCTTTCTCCTTCATCCTGCTTCCTGCTCCTTCCTTTAATTTTACCTTAACAATGAAACAGCTCATTTTTTTTTTCTTTCAATGTAGTCTTTGATTTTCCTCCCTTTCACTGTTCCATGACGGAATAAAAGAGGAGTTTGGCCCCCTGGGGCAACCCTTCGGAAGCGAAATCCCACCATCCGCGTCTTACAAATTAATTAGGATTTCTCTCCAGAAGCAACTAGAGCTAAAGAGAGAGAGAAAATTGCTCTTTATTAAAATAAGGTAATTATGCAATTTTCCCCCTGAAGATCGTCTGTATCTAATTTTTTGTGATTTCTAGGTTTTTTTTTATAACAAATTAATTTTTTTCTCCATTTTAATCAATATAGTCGTTTTATATGTTTCTAATTAAAATATAAATGAACAGAACCGTTTTAAAGCTATTGTTTAACCTTTTGAAGTAAGTTGTGATTTATTTTTTTCGTAGTAGGCTGTGAAATAGTAACTTTAGAGCCTAAAAACATAGCTAAAATCCATTTTTTCATTACGTGGACTAAAAAATCTTTTCATTACTCCTAGCAGTATTGAACAAATTTTATACCTCCTAGGAGTTAAACATTTTTTTTTACTACGGTTAGTTATCAAAACTGCCGTTTTTAGCGCTGCAGTCTTTGTAGAAATGCTTCTTAGTATGATTAAAATCATTAATAAAAATTTTTTTTTTTCTTTTTTTTATAGTGTAACCTATATAAGGTTTCTTTTTCTCAAAATCTTAAGTATGTACTAATATTTGTTATAATTATATATTAATATTTAATGTTTTTTCATTGTCTGCTACCTCGGAAAAATAGCATATGCTACACTACTGTTAAGTGTTATTTCTTTACCTTGGCAATATTTACTGTCGAGCGAAGCGACGGCAGTAAATATAATTGCCACGGTAAAGAAAAAACTCACTTCACAGCCTAGTAACATAATATACTATGTATTACATTTAAATAATATTTACAAATATCTCTCCCGACCTTCAATAATAATTTTTGTCTACATAAGTCGATTATCTCTAGGATTACCTAATTATCGATTTGTATATTAACTCAGTTTACTGTTGTGTTCTTAATAATTTGAAATGTTTCCACTTTATTTCTATCATTTTAATTTATAAAATGAATACCATCTTTATTACCGTCAAGCAGCAAGTAAAACTCAGATTCCATTAACTCCTAGTGTGTGTCCTTCTCTTTCACACATCCTGTCTTTTTACCTGTGTTGAAGATTGACTACCAAGAGTAATATTCGAGGTGAAAATGCGCTGTTATTCATTAGAAAACTATCCTTTATCCAGTGCTAAATATTGATTATGTATTAGATGAATATATAGGTGGTAAAAAATTACTTTTTTAACTACGAGTATATTTTCACCAGTGCAAAAAATGTTTACTGCCCATGTTAATATTTAACTTAGCTATTTTTATTTAACTTAGCTTTGTAACATAAAGAAACCTTTTCTTTCTCCAATGCTGAATATTGATTACTGAGAGGAATATTCGTGGTTATAAAACTCATTTACACGTTAAAAAATATTTTAGAACCATGTTTAAAGTTTAATAAAGCTATGTACTTTGCACATCAACTAATTGGAAGAGTATTTATCGAAAGGCTTAAATAGAATAAGTTATTTATAATTTTAATAATTTGATTTTGTTGGTTTCATTCAAGTGTCTCCCTCATGCCTCATATACATTCTCCTGCTTTGTCAAAGTTTTCATCCTATCGGGAAAAATGAAGTATGTTACTCGTTAATTTTTGTTGTTTTAATTTTCCATCAAATTTATAATATCCTGTATCATTATATGCTCTAAAATAATTATAGAAGTTAGACTAAATTAATTTCAATATTAATTAACTTGAAAAAGGATTATTAAGTGGTTAAATGTATAAGATATAGTCTTCATTGTTTTCAAAGTTATTGTTTAGGTACTTAAATATCAGAGTATATTATTTCCTTTAATATTCTCCATATAGATTTACTCTAGGAATTGAGATATTGTATAAATAAGATTAACTTGTAGAATGAAGATTAATTTGTTCTGTAAGTCTTCCTAGATTATATTATAAAGGAATTGCAATCTTTGTTACATGATTAATCGTCCTTATACATATACATTCACACAGACACTTTACACATACACACACATATTATATATATTATATATATATATATATATATATATATATATATATATATATATATATATATATTTATATATTTATATATATATATATATATATATATATATATATATATATATATATATATATATATATATTTCCTACATTATTGGGTCGTATACAGCTGATAAGGCGTCATGGTAACCCCGTATCATCCATTACGTATAAGCCTTTTGGCAAGTCCTTCATGGGCTCTTGCGTCACAGATAATTATTATTATTATACGAGTCGTAATAGCCTCAAGCCTTAATAAATTAAGGCTATAATAATATATTCTTATTATTCTTTGTAGTCGTTTTTTTTGACAGTAAATTGATTTTCAACTTTTGTTAGTCTCTAAATTGCTGTTTTATCAAATTAAGGAGTGTTAATATTATAAAGTTTAAGGTCTTCCGGTGAAGACCACGTCCTAAAGGGTTTAGGACCCAATATTACGAATAATAAGGGACCTTACGACGCAGACCTAAAACTTTATATTGAAACCAACCTCACAAGCTTACGTAATTAACGTAGTGTAAGACAGGTCGCATATTCATGCGCTGGAGACGCAGGGCAGGGCAGCACAGTTTTTTCAAGCGCAGGTATAATATACAAAACCACACGAATTAAAGCGCCGAGCAGGGCAGGGCAGTACGAAACCACACGAATTAAAGCACAGAGTAGGGCAGGGCAGTACGAAACCACATGAATTAAAGCACAGAGCAGGGCAGGGCAGTACGAAACCACATGAATTAAAGCGCAGAGCAGGGCAGGGCAGTACGAAACCACACGAATTAAAGCACAGAGCAGGGCAGGGCAGTACGAAACCACATGGATTAAAGCACAGAGCAGGGCAGGGCAGTACGAAACCACATGAATTAAAGCGCAGAGCAGGGCAGGGCAGTACGAAACCACACGAATTAAAGCACAGAGCAGGGCAGGGCAGTACGAAACCACATGGATTAAACCACAGAGCAGGGCAGGGCAGTACGAAACCACATGAATTAAAGCGCAGAGCAGGGCAGGGCAGTACGAAACCACACGAATTAAAGCACAGAGCAGGGCAGGGCAGTACGAAACCACATGAATTAAAGCGCAGAGCAGGGCAGGGCAGCACTAAACCACACGAATTAAAGCACAGAGTAGGGCAGGGCAGTACGAAACCACACGAATTAAAGCGCAGAGCAGGGCAGGGCAGTACGAAACCACACGAATTAAAGCGCAGAGCAGGGCAGGGCAGTACTAAACTACATGTGGCCTACCCATCGCTAGTAGATCTAGTAACTTAATTCACGCGGTCTCGTATATTTCTGAGGTTGGACAAAACTGTGCTGCCCCACCCTGCGTCACCAGTGCCTCAATATGCGCTCTGATTTACACTACGTTAATTACGTTGGCTTCTGCGGCAGATGAACTAATAATAAGCTCGGATTCTCCGAGTACAGTAATAATGAAAAACAACATGAAATAGAATACTTATTGCATAGAAATCATTAAACAAAAAAAAATATAAAAACTATTCATACATACTTTAAATGTTTGGAGGTGATAATTATTATGCAAATAACTGGGTAATCAAAACTGCCTAGTTCCAACCGAATTCTAGAAATTTAAATTTATAAATTATTTTTTATTATTTGTTCAATTTTAATTACGTGCACCATTTGTTTCTTCTAAAACATGTAAATAGTTAAAAAATAAAACTATTTCTAGTAAAGGAAAATCGTATGAGCAGAGTAAAGGACAAGCTTATCAGGAAAAGGGTCAGGATGAAATGGTGTAGATTTCTCCAGGTGTAACGTTACTATGGCAACTCCACGTATCAGGTTCAACTTTTATTTGAACTTTAGACCTACCCCTCCCGTCCTATCCTAAACACATTCGCACCTAACTGAACATCCACGACCCCTTCTACCTAGAGCTCTTTAAACTCGCGTGATTTCATACGTTTTACGCCACTGATAATTGCACAGGCTGGGGAAATGGGATAAAAAATACTTTTAAAAAAAAGTTCTTCCTCTGTAAAAGTTTTTTATATTTTTTCCCCCCTCTCTATATACTATAATTTATATATATATATATATATATATATATATATATATATATATATATATATATATATATATATATATATATATATATATATATATATATATATATATATATATATATATATAAAATATTACATTTATTTGCACTCAAATTTTTATCTCACCTTAGATTTTATTTTGTATACAATATAAATTAATCTAAATCAGTTTTTGCGTGATTTATAAGAGGATAGTGTATCCTATTTCCTTATAATTTTGAATTAAAGTTTAACGAATGATTTTTTTTTTTTTTTTTTTTAAACAAAATAAAAATGTAGTCTATGTACTCAGGTAAAATTTAATTTATTGGACAATAGCTCCAGATTTTATACCAATCAATGAGCAATACTCTAACCTGTCGAGTTTATAGTTGGTAACCTATTTTAATCGCTAAATTTTAGGTCGTGACGGTTTTTTTAAATTTACTTATGGCTTTAGGAAGTTTCCCTTGATATTATAGACTGGTTTTTATTTTATGGTTGAATTTAACTTAATAATGTTAGGATGTATTTAAAAGGTTCAAGTTAGGAATAGATTATCTTAAATAAACGATGAATAAGGGTTTTTAGGTTAATCTAGAAAATGTAACGCCGAGCCAGAAGAACTTTGCTTTTATGTTACTCTATTCTGTCAATATATTGTTCGAACCATTAGTGAAACTCATCCAATCTATTTCAAAGTAAACAATGTCACTTGCTAGTCATGACTGAACTTGTTGTTTGTTTTTTATTGGGGAGGGGGCTGTTTATTTTACGTCCCGATTAGTTGGTTATTATGGACGGTGGATCCTGCAACTCAACTCATCTACTCGATGTGATAATTAGTGTGAAATATCTCTCACCTCTCTGGGATTCGAACTCACCAGATGTCGGTGATAAGACTAGCTATTAGTACTCTAACCACTTGGCTACGCTTAATGTCAAACTTGTTCAAACTATTATTAGCTAAACTATGCTTATAGTATCTACTCCTAGCTAAACTATGCTCGTCCTATCTATTACTAGATAAACAGGTCCAATCTATTTTCTAAGTTATCTAACCTAGAGCTTAGTTAAACAAAGCTCACTTTTATTACTTGTTTAATTTGATAATTATTTATGTATAATTACTTGGCATTTCTTATAGTTTAACTACAGTTCTATCTATTCACAGTTAAACTTATCTCATCTAATACTTGTTTAAATATACTCGTACTTGTTAATAGCAAGACAAGTTCTAATTATTAGTATTTTCGCACTTCTTTAGATTGTTACTCCCCTTATAAAAAAACAGAGGGGAGTAACATACTAAAGACATTTACGGAATGTTCTTCTTTAGACTTTTACTACCCTTATAAAAACAAAAGTGTGATATTCCTTTGTCCCAAAGTACATTAGAATAAACATTCCTTTGTCTTAATAGTTATTTAGTCAGACGTAGAGGAGTAACAATCTAATGAAGTACCAGAATTTTAGCTAAGATTTTATTCATGGCCTTCTAAATTAGCACGATCTCTTACTAATTAACTATGCTCTAATCTAATCTATTAGTACTAAATTTTTAATCTTTTACTATCAACGCATTACTATATGATTTTCAAATGTGCTCGTATCTATAACTTAATTTTTAACAATCGATTTAAACACTTTCAATCGTTTAGTATAATATACTTAGTTACAGTCTAAGTTATTTTATCACCTTTATACGTACAGAAGTGTCATGTTCCTTTGTCCGAAAGTTCATTGTACTAAATATCCTTTTGTCTTAATCGTCATTTAGGCTAAGGAATAAGGTTCTTATCATGTGGCACCTAAATTACTTAGGGTAATCATGTAATCATTTACATGTGTTATAGATAAATAGATAAACTATGTCACTACTAAATACTGGTTAATCGTTTAATCATTTACTATAGAGGATCATCTATCTACGCAGTGGCGCACCCACGGGGGGGGCTGAAGGGGCTGAAGCCCCCCCCAGAGCACCCTAGATCAACTTATATAGGGCTGCGGTAGAAAAGAAAGATAATAAAAAAAAAAATGACAATTAATCAATAAAAACAATTTAAATGAAGTTTTTATTATTTTAAGTTTGAGTTAAATTTTTTTTTTTTTTTGCCTTCATAGGAATAGAAATAATGATAAGATTAAAATATTATTGCGAGCGGTGTCATGCCTGTTGTCTTATCCAGGGAGAATAGAGCATGTGACACGGGCACCCCCTGGCCCAACCCTATCCTTATCTATGATACCATTATGATACCTTATTAAGATTTTGGTTTGATATTGTTTTTTCTCCCCCTCTATATAAAGATATGAAAAAGATCCCTCGAAAAAAACCTTTATCAAAAAAGTTCATTTTAAATATAAAACAGATATGTAGTAGGTACCTCGGATTTTTTTCTCTCTTTTGTGTTAAATTCTAGTCACTGAAACAATAACTATTTGGTTTTTCAGTGGCGCACACACGGGGGGGCTGAAGGGGTTAAACGATTTCGACGATTTTGATTAAAATTTTTGAAAATGTAGTCCATTTAAATACGAATCTATAACGATAATAAGCCGTTTACCCGGGAAAATTCTAGTTCCTGAGAAAATAGCATTAAACCCGGTCGGAGAGAGGCCGGGTCCGATTTTTTCTTGAGGAGAAGTTATTTTTATTATAAATTTTGATAAAATATTAAATTTTAATAATTATGTACCAACGAAAACTCGAACACTAGTAAATGGAAAACACTGAACTAAGTAATATTATATAAATTCGTATTAGTGAAATTTCGTCAGTTGTCTCGGACCGATTTTTTTAAAACTGGCTCATAGAAATATTAAGAAAGTTACGATTTCAATTTTACTACTTAATTTTTACTTTTTAATTTATATTATTGCTAGGTTCGAACAAGTGGTTCAACCTCTACCCGTTCGAGTAGAAAGTACTAGATTCCTACTATTACCTTTACCCCCCCCCCCCCCCCCCCCCCGGTCACAACTTTTACATCTTTGAGTCTGGGTTAGCCCCCCCCAGAAAAAAATCCTGGGTGCGCCACTGTATCTACGCTTAACATAACCATTCCTATTATTTTATTAATTTAACAATTCTCCCATTTACTGCTAACAAATTGGTAAGTTTAACAATAATCCATTTGAATGGTGATAAAATGTATGAAAACAAACATTCATCTTGAATTTCAAACAATAATAAAACGATTTTCATTCGGATTCCGATGGTACTTAAAAATGTATTTTATTGTCTATTTATTTATATTGTCATTAAATTGAATAATACAAACTAAAAGAGAATTGAATTGGTCTAGATTTAGAATCGAAATGTGAAATTGATGTTTTTGAAAATTAAATACTTATTCGAGTATTGTGTAGAAAATTCTAATAAATAAATGAAAGTTGTTTTTGTTATTTCCAAGTTCAATAATATATTATATTTTTAAATCATATTAAATGTATCTCACATTTAAAAAACTTAAATTCCACAAATTAAAAACACAACCTAAATTTTTAATTGAAATAACTAAATTAACAGGAAATTATTTTCACCTCAAATATGTTAAACTTTACACAACAATTTAATTACGAACTTTTTTGATTTTGGATTTTCATGTTTCACCAATTCATGACTACTAATTGATCATTTTTCACTCTTTTTAGATGTTATCTGCAATGCTTATTTGAAAGATAATGTATTCCCCCCCTTTTATTCTTTGTATGCATCTTATGAATATATTAAATTGACAAAAAAAGGAGAATATTTCTTTTGATTTTAAGTTAAAAGACAGACGTAATGACTTAAAGCTTAACTAACACGACTCATTTAAGGGGGAATTTATTATCGAAATTATTCTTTTGATAAAAAGAAAGAATATTAACAACCTTATTTATTTTTCTAACTTCAACTACTTGAACTAATAACTTTGTCAAAATTGAGTATTTTTTTTAACTGTTTTCTAAAGAATTAATTTACATTTTTTCCTCTTTCTTCTTTTTACTTTCTCATATAAAGAGAAAGTATTGTGATGGCGCGAAAATTCAATTTTAAGATTTTGATGGATTTACACGTTTTGAGGTCCCCTGAGTCCATAAAAGTGGTTTATAAAAAATGGCTCTCCGTCGTCTGTGCAGACGCCTAGAGCCTAAACTACTGGGCTTATTTTGACGAAATTTGGCATACATGTTCAGAAAAATCATACCCCGACGCGAAATCGAGAAATGAATTTTAACTCTAAATTTGGGGCCGTTACCCCCAAAAAATCTGAAAAAACATGAAAAAAAATTATTTCTTGAAAACCGACGATTTTGATTAAAAAATTCTAAAATGTAGTCCATTTGAATACAAATCCAACGATATAAGCCGTTTTCCCAGGAAAAATCTAGTTTCTGAGAAATTAGCTTCAAACGAGGACGGAGATAGCCCGGGTTCGATTCCCCACCCTGGAGAAGTTATTTTTATGATAAATTTTGATGAAATGTTCAATAATATTTAAATGTACATTTGAAAACTAATAAATGGAAACACTGGGCTAAGTAATTATAAACTCGTATATGAGAAAGTTTGTCTGAGTTGTCTCGGACCGATTTTTACTTTTCCTTACCTAAAGAAAAAGTATTGTTTTCAACCAAACAATCTGAGATTTTAACTGAATTATACGTTTTTGATGTGTTCGATGATTTAAGTGGTATTTAGCTGGATGTCTCTCAGTATGTGTATTTGTCTGAATCACGCGAACTTCCACAGTTTTCAAGCAGGAGAGTTGGAACTTTGTACAAACATCACTCCTTACATGTAGTTGTACTCCCAGGAAAATCATAGATTTGTTTCTTTTACCCATTTTGCTTAATAAATAAAATATTATTATTTAAAAAATAATTTTTAAATTAATCAAATAACTTATCATTGGGGAATGTAACATTAATCATTTTGTAAGGAGATTGACCTCAAACAAAAATTTCTAAAATTTTTAAATTAAGCACAAATTTCTGTCACGAAAAAGATATTAGTTTTATTTTTATCCCTAAAGCCTGCGTGTGGTAATAAATATATTTCAAATAATACTTTTAAATTAAGCATTTCAAGATTATACAACATTTGTTGGTTTACATACCTAATAGTGTAGGGGCATTTGAATATATAGCAAAGTTCTTGGGATTTTCAATGAAGCAATTATATGATTGGTGACGATGGATGTGTAATAAGGTATAGAATCGTTTACTGCAGGGTTTTTTGACTCCAAGTGTGGCCGAGCCTAAAACTGGCCTTATTGGTGGCATATTTTCACTTTGGGGGTGACTTCTTTGGTAAATAGCCTCTACCGGAGTTTACCAATGTCTGAAGATCGTTTGCTTCTAAAAATACAAGTGGCTAGTGACAAATGAACCTTTCTATCAATTTTTCATTTGCATTATATAATATGTCCCAGAACTCTAATGTGAAGAGTACTCTCTAGACAATATAGGGCTTACTTAAATCATGCAGTTAATAGTATAAACCTAATAGCTTAGATTCAAGTAAATACCCTTCTTAATATTAACTTCAATTGTAATGCATAAAACTAATAATACTATCTAATCTAGATAAATTAATATATGAGTTGGGGTTTACCCTGTTCTATTAGCCTCTTTACATAGTCCACTACATGTTCTATATATGATGTAATTTACATAATTTTAAATGAATAGACTCTATATTAGTATCTGTTTATAATCTACATTCAGTATATAATAATACTAATATAATACTAGTTTATTCTATAATTAGTTTCACTGGAACTGGAATTACTCTTAATAATATAACTTTAATTAAATCATTAACTTGTAAGTTTCCATTACTTGTTATAATTAGTCAACTAAAACATAGCAGCTAAACTTATTCATGACCAATGCTTAAAGATTGCTTATTAGATTGTTCTCATTTCACAATGGTAAATGTTTTTTAATCGAAGACAGTTTTTTACCACTTTTACTGATCATCATCAATTCGATGAAGAGTGAGAACACTATTTGGTAGAATTTTTTCATCAATATGTTTGATACAGGGTTCGAAGATAATAAAATTGTTTAATTGTATAAATATACTGCTGCTTGACATTTAAAACAAATAGTTTTTGTTTTAGATTTTAAACTGCCTTTAATATTGGCCTATCATGATTGATATTCTAAGCTGTTATGCAGTTAAGCAGAATTATGCAGCCCTCTATGGTATGAGGTACTGTAGTCCCTTCTATCTCACTGGTAGAAGGGTGAAGGGTAGATATAATAGTAGTCTTCTCTACCTGGCAACTAACTCAGCCTTAATGCGTTTAGGGGGGTGAGCCTCCCTTAAAGCTATGTCAATGGTCCCCTTTTAGGAAATAATAACCCTTTTATTTACCACTCCTATTTAAATTTTATTACTTAGTTTTATTTTTATCCCTAGAGCCTGCGTGTGGTAATATATTTCAAATAATACTTTTAAATTCAGCATTTCTTGATTATACAACATTTGTTGGATTAAATACCTTATAGTGTAGGGGCATTTGAAATATTATATATTACTAAAGTTTAATATTAAATGGTTCTACCAATATTTTGAGAAAGTTACTCTAAGTAAACAAAACTCAATTTGTAGAATTTAGCATTTTATTGTAAAGAAACACAATTGCTACTGTTTAATATGCACAGTCCGGTTTCGTCAACTTTTGTTAGACAGTGGATTGATATGACCAGCTAAAGTGGTAAATACTTGGATTTAACATTATCTGTATTTTAGTCTTTATACCGAGCTTACTGGAGGTAACGGAAGCTACGTGATCGTTCCGAAGAACGAAAATTCCAAGCTAGAAATCCAATTCATACATCAGGGAACATTTTTAGTTCCATGTCTGTCTGTCTGTCGCTCAATTTTTTCAAACCAATATATCTTATAAACTATACGTCCAATTTTAATGAAATTTATATGGTAGGTCATAATTAGCCCATTGTTGGTCCCATATAAAGTTTTAACATTCTGCGCTTTTTTGTTTTTCTTCCACATGCGCACAAACATACATTTATTTACACTTATAACTTCAAAAGTACTTATTTGATTTGTATAAATATTTTATAGTTTATCGAATGTAACCATTAGATAGCCCTAGATTAATATGAACCGTCTGCGCTCTATAACTTTTGCTTAATTAATACTTTAATTCATGTAAAAAATAAAAACAATTATGACTGATTAAAAGAACGGGGGAAACAATTAAACAAATTAGACAATAATGGCTTATAAAATCAAAAAGTACGTGAGAGGATGCGAGGAAGCTATGTGCCACACCAATTGGAAGTGTATTTTTATCTGTATTTTAGAGTCTTATATCGGTCTCTGACATGAAGTAGACTCACCTTCCTTTTCTTTTATTTCGTAGTATAATGTAACTCTATTTCTTCTATATTTCGGCACTGATAATGGCCTTACGAAGGCTTAAAGCTGCATTGGCTAGTAAAAAGTTTATTTTACGTGGATTGACAATTTTGCTTCCGAGCTTACCGAAGGTAAGGTAACGAAAGCATTGTGTTCACTTTTGAGAACAAAAAACTTTTATGTCACCGATATTAAAAATTCCAAGACAGAAATCCGTTTCAGACATCAGGGAACATTTTCGGTCTCGTGTCTGTCTGTCGGTCTGTGTGTCCGCGAATCATGAAACGTGTGACGATAACTTGAGTAAATGTCGACCGATTTTGATGAAATTTGGTAGACATGTTCATTTTACCAATGCCCATGATGAGTTCGTTGGACAACGTTGTCCGTCCAAGCGTTCACGCGCAACGCTCGCGTAAACGTGAACTTCAAATTTAAAATTGGAATTTTAGGTCGGGGAAAAAATCTAACTTCATCTATTCAATGAGACAAACATTTTTTTTCAAATAATTTTTTTTTATTAAAACCAATAACGACACCACTATGAAGTGTTTCAGTTCGCTAAAACAATATTAATAGTTTTTGCACAATAAACAATATAACAATAAAGCAATATAACAATAATCTTAATGTTAATATAACAATAAATACATGATAGGATGCGAGGAAGCTATGTGCCACACTAATTGGCAGTCTATTTATTATTCTATTATTGTTTTTCTAAAATAAAATTAATTCTGATGTTTAAGTTTTATTTACTACCAAGTTTAGTTAATATTGTTTTTTCTTTATACGGGCATGAAATGGTCATAAAGAAATAGGTAATATGTAGCAAGGAAGCATAGGAGACATAAAGCCTTATTTCCTCTTACTTATCCCAGCTATCTATACAAGAAATGACCAGTTTATTCTAATGAGAGTGTTTCAGTATTGTTTGTGCACGATACTTATGGGAAATATATATTAAGAAGTAAACTTATTTTAAACTATCTCTTCCGGTCTTTTTCGTGATTCAAGGGAGTTGCTTTCGTAAAGGGTCGTAGACTCCGACTATAAATCGAGCTGTTGGGTTTGCGTCGAGAGAAGAGGAGGGAGCGATTCTAATTACCGGCGCTATAGAGCCTGTAATTGATTCTGGGCGAGACATTTGCATCTCGAACCCCTTACCATGCTTGCAGGCTCCGAGTTTCCTTAACTTCGAACCAAGGCATTCTTATGGAAATTTAGTTGAGGAGGAGGGTGGGTGGGTTGTCGACGTCTCTGATAGTACCTCCACACCCTTAAGGCTTGTAGAATGCGCTTCTTCTCTCTACTCTAGAGTTACTTTGTTTTTAATTACAAATCTCCCTTACAATCTTTTTTTTTTTACCGACCTTCTTTTCCTGTGCCGTGTTTCGATTACAGTACGCCTCAAAAACCTTCGTTGTCGGTTACTACTTTCACTCTTTTTCAAATGAATTCTCTCGACACAGCGGATAACTTCTCATGGAATATGGTTAAAATATGCTAATAGTCTTACCACCTGACACCCTGAACAAGGAATCCCGTAGATTTTATTTTTAATTTAATATCACTTAAGAAAACAGAGCATAATTGAAGGTAACTAACAAATCAATAAATGTCTTCTCCATTTTCATTTTTTTAAGCTACATAGATCTTAATTAGTAGTGTCGAGTAAATGGAAAAATTCAAATTTATGTAAAAAAAACTCGGCCAAAATATGCTAATAGTCTTACCTCCTCTCCTCTTAAGCTTGGAAATTTAAATTTAGGTTTTCTTCTTCTTTTTTTATTAAATTTTAACATTTTGCTTCCGAGCTTACCGAAGGTAACGGAAGCATTGTGTTCACTTTTGAGAACGAAAAACTTTTATGCCTCCGATTTTAAAAATTCCAAGACAGAAATCCGTTTTAGACATCAGGGAACATTTTTGGTCTCGTGTCTGTCTGTCTGTCGGTCTGTGTGTCCGCCAATTATGAAACGTGCGACGATAACTTGAGTAAATGTCAACCGATTTTGATGAAATTTGGTAGGCATGTTCATTTTACCAATGCCCAGGACGAGTTCGTTGGACAACGTTATCCGTCCAAGCGTTCACGAGCAACGCTCGCGTAAACGTGTACTTCAAATTTAAAATTGGAATTTTTGGTCGAAAAAAAAATCTAACTTCATCTATTCATTGAGACAAACATTTTTTGCAAATACAATTTTTCAGTAAAACCAACAGCGACACCGCTATGAAGTGTTAAAGATCGCTAAAACTATTAATAGTTTTTACACAATAAACATTATAACAATAAAGTACATGATAGGATGCGAGGAAGCTATGTGCCATACTAATTGGCAGTCTATTTTTTATTACCTTCAATTTAATTTTCCAATTAATAATTATGTTTTCAAAAATTGTATTTTATAAATATAGTAATATTTTTATAGTAACTTATTTTTAGTAATCATTTTAGCTTTATTTTCAGCTAAAGCGGCTTTAGCCTAATCAATAAATCAAAATAGTCTCTAAATTAAAAACGCTCTTTAGTTAACTATAGATGAAAAATGGACGTCAAAATTTGTATTTGGAATTTCTAGCTAATATTGATTAAGGTCAATCCTTGTAAAATGCTCGTGATTAGAATTTTATCTACAAATCTACTTCATATCAACATCATGTCTAATTTAATTTTTTTGTTTAGAATGCAGAAGGCTAATAGAGCAGAATAAGCAGAATAACTTTTTATTATTGAACTAAATACCCCTAAAATAAAATTTAAAGAGATTTCTTAAAATGAGCAATTGAAAATATAATTAAACAACTTAATTATGATCGCATTCTTTTTCCGTTTACATTGAACTTTATGATATTGGCTACTTTAATATACTAACTATATATGATCTTAATTATATTAAGTGGACCTTTGGTGCTTTGAAAAATTGTAATTTTTTATCTATGTTTTTAGACTGAGAATTCGTTAACTTATAGTTCAGCCGTAGTTGTACCTATAGCTACTTTTGTGTTAAGCTCAAAATAAAACTCTTTCACTGATAAACAATGAAAGTTACAGAAACTTCTATATTAAAAAAAATGGATTCTGTAGTCTGACAATTAACTGAACAAGTTTCTTATCTAAGCTTGATTTTTAGGGTTTTGTAGATACTTCTCAAAACCCTTATGCCGAGGGTGATGTGTCCGTCTGTCCGTCGCTCTTTGGTTCATAGGGCCCGAACCGTTAAAGCGAAAGTGCTGAAATTTGAAACACTGGTGCAACTTTTTGACCCAACCACAGGAAAAATATATAGAAGTTCAAAATTTGATATGCGCATGCGCAATTCGAAAATATGTGATAAACTCAATTTTTTTTATTTTTTTTTATTTTTGAGTGGGGTATCAAATGAAAGCTGCTGAAGAGTAGGACACAAATATATATATGCTTTTTTAAATTTTGCATTTCTTATTGGTTAAAAAAATCAAAATATACCCAAAAAAAATTTTCCCCCCCCCAACCACTATAGATCGGCTGGTGCTAAAATTTCGAAATAATTCATGCTAATACCTTATTGTGGCGCGATGAAAATTCCGGGAGTTCATCCTAAATTTTCAAAAATTGCTAATTTGGGGCGCGAAAAAGTGAAGTGCGCCCAAAATTTTATTTTTTGAAAATTTTGAGTTGGGTATCAAATGAAAGCTGCTGAAGAGTAGGACACAAATATATATATGCTTTTTTAAATTTTGCATTTCTTATTGGTTAAAAAAATCAAAATATACCCAAAAAAAATTTCCCCCCCCCCAACCACTATAGATCGGCTGGTGCTAAAATTTCGAAATAATTCATGCTAATACCTTATTGTGGCGCGATGAAAATTCCGGGAGTTCATCCTAAATTTTCAAAAATTGCTAATTTGGGGCGCGAAAAAGTGAAGTGCGCCCAAAATTTTATTTTTTGAAAATTTTGAGTTGGGTATCAAATGAAAGCTGCTGAAGAGTAGGACACAAATATATATATGCTTTTTTAAATTTTGCATTCCTTATTAGTTAAAAAAATCAAAATATACCCGAAAAAAAATTTCCCCCCCCCCCAACCACTATAGATTGGCTGGTGCTAAAATTTCGAAATATTTCATGCTAATACCTTATTGTGGCGCGATGAAAATTCCGGGAGTTCATCCTAAATTTTTAAAAATTGCCAATTTGGAGCGCGAAAAAGTGAAGTGCGCCCAAAATTTTATTTTTCGAAAATTTTGTGTTGGTTATCAAATGAAAGCTGCTGAAGAGTAGGACACAAATATATATATACTTTTTTAAATTTTACATTTCTTATTGGTTAAATAAATCAAAATATACCAAAAAAACATCCCCCCCCCAACCACTATATAACAGCTGGTCCTAAAATTTCAAAATAATTCATGGTTATACCTTATGGTGGGGCGATGCAAATTTTTCTGAAAAATGTAATTTATCTTGTCTTTATTACTGATAAAAAACATTGTGACCCGCCGGAGGATCGAACCCGGGACCCTTGAGATCGAAGACAAAAAAATCAGAATTACATAACGGGTATGCTTACTCATCTACAAAACCCTAAAAAAGTACTTGGACGCAAGTACTTCCCTGTGATTTTTTATAGTTTAAACATGATTAATTTTGCTTCCCACCTTACCGATGGTAACGTGGAAGTTTTGTGATTGTTCTGTCTTTTTATTCTTTTTTTTTAAATTTTATTGATTAACAAAACTACAAAATTTACATTGCAACAAGTGATAAAGTTGTTATTGATTACATGGAGGGAGGAATGTGAAGCAGAAGTAGTCCAGTGACTACACTTACTTGGCTTGAGTGATTGTTCTGGAGAACGAAAAAAGTGTATAGCTCATAATTTTAAAATTCCAAAACATAAATCCGTTTTAGACATCAAGCTACATTTTTGGTCTCGTTTCTGTCTGTAGTTCAACAATTCGGTGAACAAACATATCTTAAAAACTTTTTTCCGAATAGTTCAAACTTGTTAGTTGAAAACATTTTCGTTTAAAGCTCTGTCTATCTCTATACGCTAACTTTTAATTCGACCTTACATTTCTCTATTGTTATTGACAACTTGCGGATAATAGCAGGTTTCTCCTTAATAAAGGCTATTTTGAAAATACGATGTATGTATTTCTTTGCCAGAAGATTATACTTTGAGTTGACATCCGTATTTGTGGATAACCATAAAGCCAAGTTATCATTGATTAATACGTTCCCATGTTGCTTCAATTTGTGGTCAAAGTCAAGGATTATAAGAAATAAATATGGGTGAGATTCACGCATTAGAAGTGAAACTTAAGTTCTAGAAACAGTTGATTTTATGTTCTCTCCTACATATTAATATAATAAAATTATATAAATATGTCATATATATAATTAAGAGTTTAAATCGTTCCTAGAAGAGTAGCACGTAACTCAATTTTACTCGTATATCAAATCAAATTGCTCTACTTATATAGGTACTATGTTCTTGTTTATTGAAATGAGGATTTGTTGGTTCTAAGAAAAAGAACTTAGATTTAATTAATAATGAAATAAACCTTATTTAAGTAATGCATATTATATAAATAATTTATTTAATACGCAACATACATATTTATAAACAAGAGTTTACAATGCCTCCGCCCCCACAGTCATAACTTCTTTAGGAAGCATAATTTCAATTAATAAAATATTTTCATAAAGTTTTAGTGAATAATGAAGAAAACACATGAAAACAACATTTATATACATTTATTATATTATTTTAATGCATATAATATTACGCTTATATACCAATTCTGGTCCAATGAAAAATCATATACTTCCGTGGTGCAATAGTTAGCGCATTAGCCTACTGAATTAAGGGTTGGAGGATCGAGACTCATCCAAGTGAAAGATTTTTTACAGGTAAATTAGCTGCCGACTTAAGCCGGCAGTTTATAAAAAATCTATCACCTAGACGAGTCTCGAAATACAAACTTCGTTACATGCAATTCCTTTAATTTCACTTCAAAAATCTTTCACTTGGACGAGTCTCGAAACACAAACTTCGTTACATGCAATTCCTTTAATTTCTCTTCATAAATCTTTCACTTGGACAAGTCTCGAAATACAAACTTCGTTACATACAATTCCTTTAATTTCACTTCAAAAATCTTTCACTTAGACGAGTCTCGAAATCCAAACTTCGTTTCACGATTTCGTTTCATTCAAGCCAATTTACTCTACTGCGCCTAAAGAAATTTCACTTAAAAAATGTATTACTTGTTGTCCTTTTAAGGGGTAACAAGGTAAACAAGGTGACAAGGGTTTGGATGATGCATACATTCGCTTGTATTGGGGGCATCGGTAGCTCGGATAGGAGAGCGCCCTCCGCCCGGTGTTCTCTCACCATCGCTTTATAAATGAGCTAGCTGCTTATGTGAAGTGGTGACTGGTTATGTATTATGCCTATAATAAGGTTTACACTGCATATGCTGTTTATGTGAAGTGGTGACTGGTTGTGTATTATGCCTAAAAATTCTTGGAAGGTTACGTAAGGTTTTCTCTTGATTAGTTAAACTTTATTGATTTTAAAATGTTATCTAATAAGTTTGTTGGTAAAAAAAATTAATTATATTTTATAATATAACTCGGAGTTATAAATGATCTTTATTCTCATACTTCTACTTTCGTTGACGCCCTGACAGTTGAGCAAATAATTAACGATAAAATATCTGCATGTAAACAACTAAACAACTGTTACATTTCCTTTTTTGATACTGCACGCTTTATTGACTGCTGAAAAATCGGTCATAATTAGCCCACTGTTAGTCCTAAATGTTTCTCTTCCAAAGGCGCACAAAGTTTTCTTAAAAAAATCTAAATCATTAATAGTACTCATTCAATTTTTAAGAAATTTAGATTGTTAGTCGAATGTAGGCTAAAGATGGTCCCAAATTAATTTGGGTCTGTCTGCGCACTTTACGTATATAGCTAAATTGCTACTTTCATTCATGAAAGAAAACAAAACAATTTTGACAGATTTAAAAAATAAAATAAATTAAAGCAAACAACTATGTGCCACACTTATTATCAGACTATTTTGCAGATTCTTTCCATTATTTAAGATTTTTTCTTAACAATTTAAATTTAGCTTTATATAAATGTGGAATTTGTGTACTCTCTTTCATCACTTCTATTTTATTCCTTAGCATTACTTACTTGAAGCAATCAAGGTTTAAAACCCAGGTTGAAGGGGGGGTCTGTATCATTGTAAACACTGATTGCATTTCATGTTTTCCCAAGAGAGTAATCATTTTAACTCAAAAGCAAGAGAAAAAGTAGGAGAGGGAGGTTTTTTTTTTATTGAAATGCCCGAGAGATGGGTTGAGGGAAATCCTTCAGGCCCTCTTCTTGTTACCCGTTGTTAGTTCTAATGACTCTCCGACGGAACAACTCTCAAGAACGGAGGTTATTGACTGATGAAATCCCTAATGAGAATCGACTCTTGGAAAAGGAGGAATCCGATTTGAAGAAAGAAAGAGGGAAAGAAAGAGATGGAATCTTTAAACCATTCTATCTTGGATTTGGAATCAAGTTGGTGCCTTATCGATCATGATATTAAGAAACTGAAACAAGAAGTTGTTATCTTCAATCGATTTTTCAAAGCTTTAAGAATGTTTGATTGATTTGAAAGAAGAGGTTCTTAGGCAAGTTACAGATTTTCTTCTTAATGAATTTCGTCTTTGATAAATTGAGGACGAAAAACTGTTTGTCTACATTTCCTGCATCCTGGCATTTATTGAAATTACACCAACGGAATTATATCTAACATTAGAAAGTGTTTTCACCGATAAAAATCATTCATAAAATTCATTGTGATAAACAGTGAGCCTCTTCAAAAAAATAAAATATAAATAAAATACTAAGCTAAAATAATTCAAACGCAAATTTTTGCAAAAGAAGAAAAAAGTATAAAACCGCAAGGAAGTCAAGGTAAGGGTATAAAGGTGGGATTCCTATGCTGCGTCTGACGCAGGTTACAGGGTTTCCTATGCATACGTTCAGTTAATCTGAACGGCCTCGGTAGTGAGAGGGTGACAATAAAGAGTGTCCGTGATTTGCTCTTCAATTTCAACTTAGAAGAGATAGAAGACGAAGACATTTTACTGGAACTAATAAGTCAGGGTAATGCTGCTGTACACCCTATTTTCAAATCAAGAATTGAGGAAGGTTGTTTTGAGACACTTTTTAATCGGAACTTGTTGGACGATGAGAAAAAATTGCAGGAATATTTCAGACAAAACAACGCAGTTCAGCTACATTCTCGATCTCGTTAAAGAAAAAAATTAATAACAGGAAATTTTGAAACAATATCCACCAACTTTTCATGTTCCTCAATTGTAAACAGTGCGTTATCCGACATAACTGATTTGATTAAAAAAAGGTAAATATCCCCTTGAACACCCACCTATTTATAATTTTCCGATGGACTTCCGTTTTTTTTTTTGTTTTTTTCTTAACTGTTCCTTTCTACAATTTAACAACTTTTAACCTGGCACCGTTTCGGTAAAATAAATAGTTTTTTAAAAAATATATTTATATAAATATCCACTCACGTATATACGGGAAATATTGGGAACCAAGGGTTTTTTAAGAATGGGGGATTACATATTTATATATATATATATATATATGTATTAAAAAGAAATATGTATTTAATTTTACGAAATGGTGGCAGATCAAAAATTGTAAAAAGGAATAGTTTAAAAAAAAAAACCTAAGTCAATCGGACAATTATAAAGTGGGTGTTCAAGTACATATTTACGACCCGTTATCTCCTTCGCGTCTGCGTCTACACTGCTCTCGAACCGGTACGGCCGCACGACCAGAGCGACGCAGCGTCAGCCGCATGCGTCTGACGCACCATAAGAATCCTTCCTAATGAATTACATTGTAGCAGTGCTCTGCGTCTGACGCAGCATAGGAATCCAACCTTAACACAGTTTTAAATCTGACCCAGTCAGGTTAAACAGTTACTTTTTTTTTCTTTTTTTTAAACTAATTTTGTCTCGTTGATATAGAAGTTTAAATCTTACAAAGCCAGGTTTGAATAAAGGATTAAATAAAATCCTGTCAGATTTATTTACTGAAAATTACTTTCATATACTGATGATGAGTATTTGTAGTCGAATGCTGCATGGCAAGTTAAAATTACTTTTGCTGGAGGGGCCGTGCCGTCCTTCGTTATTTCTTTATCAGGGAACTTCACTGTTCATCCTACATCCTACTTGATATTCTGGATGTTGAAGGTGGTATTTCTAAATAAATTTTCAAAGCAGTTGATTCTTTTGAGTTCATTTTCAAGGAAGTTGAAGATCTTTCCTTGTTTAAGTTTTATCGGAGTGGTTGAGAAATGAAAAAAAACGTGAAAAGCCGTGTGCCCTCTTGAATTCTCTTAAACTTTAACAACTGTACTCACTGAACAAAAGCTTGTTTTCTATACTTTTATTTCGATTCTGAACTTGGCCTTGAAATGTGAAACTGGTTTAATAAAGCTATAAGAAAGAAAGAGATGAGAAGTTTGTGTTTTTGCTGATTCTGTTTATACGTCCTTTGGTTTTATTATTTTCACTTGTTAATTTGCTTACTTGTTAGTTGGTTGAACTAACTAACTTGTTATTAGTGTTTAAATTTAAAGTTGCGAGAGTTGTATCACAAGATTTGTAATTAGTCCATGTTGTCTTTTTTTTACATGGGTTGTTTCTTAGATTTCTTGTTAGTTCTGACCAGTGACATCCTCATCTACCAAGGAGAAGGGCAAAGAAAAGCCACAAGAATTGATTAGACGCCGTGTTTCATTCCTTGGGCTAACTTTCTCACTACGTTAAGACCTTGAGGGGATGGAGGGTTTCCCCATAGGAATAGGGAACCTGGTTAAAGGACCTGGATGGAGAGGGTGTTAGTTTTAGCGAGAAACAAGAGGAGAAGGCTTTGTATCTCGGGGGCTTCTCTTATACCGCCACAAGTAACAGTGATTGCGGGGCGAGAAATGCTAGGTACCATGCCTACCGCATTTCCTACCTCCGAGCGATAACTTAAACCTTTGGCCCGAAGCTAGGAGAAGGGCTAACTACCCCCTGAGGCACAGTTAGATGTAGCCCCTTGGCAATACACCCTGGAGCATTATCCAACTGACTTTGCCTCACTCTACTTCATACCACCTCAAGCCAACTCGAGATAACGAAGCAACTAGCTTGACTGTCTCTAACCCAACAACTAACATGATTCCAGTTTCAACAAGTATACTATTTCTAAAACAATAAATAAAATACAAGCGATATTAGTTTCCCCTAAAGTAACCGAGGATATAACCGTAAAAGATTTCTTGTTACAAAGTGAAACCACTCTAGCTGATTACCCCTGCAATTGATGCTGTGTCGAAATTACCACAGTTTCTCGAGCACTGGCATTTCACTAGTAATTCAAAAAAGAAATGACGCTCATTTAAAAATAAAATTTGTCTCTGCATTAACCTCTCCACTATGTTTTCCCAGCGAATTAGCTAATTTTATAATAAATTAATTTAGTAACTGTTGTATTCCTGATATTTTTTTCAGAAAACAATATTTGACCTTTTTAGCACTTCTAAATTAAAACATAATCTAACAATCTAAGACTTTACTAAAGTTTTTTTGTTGAAAATTAGTTATCATATATTTGTTTTCTTTATTAAAACCTCTAATGCAATTGCCAATGCATTATTTAAATGTAAGTAAACACCAGAATGGAATTGGTTTACCTGTTTTGAAGGGGAACTGATTTTAATATGTAATGCATTTTGTTTATCGTACTGTATGCATGAGTGATCTTTTATTTATTTATTTTCGTTTTAAGTACATTAAACATACAGGCATGTATTAATGTAGCAAAAGCGAACGTCCCAGGTTTCCGTTGTATTCCGATTTCTATTAATGAAACTTAATTGAAAATTTCATTTTCTTTGGCAATCGAATTTATTGTTTTCCTTTTTCCATTCCACTGATTCTGCCTAAATGGATTCTCAATAGTTAGCACCATCAAATGTCATCAGGTCATTATGGATGACTGCCCACTGACAATTGTTCAAAGTTAATGAAATTATTTTGAGTAGAGAATTAAAAGCCTTTTTGCCCTTTTGGCGTTTCTCTCTTTAATTTTAGTATTTAAATCGAGAAAGTATTTCGGTTTTATTGGACACTAGAGTGAGCACATTTCTTTCTTTTTTTGGCAGCCTTTAGTCCCTCCCTCCTCCCTAAAGTCCATTTGGAAGAGAGAATACCGAATAGGCAATGAAAAGAATTCAAAGGCCGTTGACATTCTGCTTTATTTGGTTTGGTATATTCAAAAGGTATGATATAGCCTTTTGTCACAATGGAAAACTGGCATGGTTGAGCTGTCCCTTTTGCAGTATTATTCCTTCGACCATATACTGTTAAAAATGGGCTATAAACAATATTTAATTCATGCTCGGATAGGTTTTGTAAATGGGAAATTTTTAGCACGCAATGAATTATCACTATTTAATGAATGGGCGTTTTTGTCAATTTCAGTACAGTTAAACCTTCTCTGAAAGATCCATTGTAAATTAATGGAATTTGAAATCAGTTTATTAAAATTATTCATCTATGACTACCTTTGACAAAATAACAATCTAAATTTATATTTATAACGAAATTTATTGACAAATTGTATCTTCGCAACACATTTACGGTTATAGTTTACAGAGCAAAATTTTTAGAGCTATACAATTATTCTTAAGGCCGACTTAGACGAGAAGAGTTTCTAGTCTTCCACATTCGATGAACTCTACTCTTTAATTATCAAATAGAAAGTTCATACTCGAGAGTCACCTAATGACACATGATGATACATATACCTAATGATACATAGTAATGAAATCTTGCACTTTAGTTTCGAGAATGCTAGGTGAGTCTCGAAAGACGATAAACTCAGACTTGGGTTGTTTACACAAGTCGAAATTATTTAACACGATACTCGCTTCTATAATATCAATGTAAGCGGTCTTTCTTTATGGCTCGAACATTTATTAATTGAACATGCGAGACTTGTACGAAACGACGTTCTTTCATTGGGTGCTAAAATATGGCTACATTAATCTAGTTCGGATAAAATGTAGTAATTAAATTTATTGTCATTTATCGTAACCATGGATGGCTATGGAATGCAAGCAACCAAGGACCGAGAATATTGCTATCTAACAAAACTGTGATATCTTTCTTCCTCGCTTTGTACTTCCTGGCAAAGAGTGCCATAAGTACCAAACTGATTGCGTCTTTGTACCCATTCTTTCACTCAAACTCTTGTATTTCTTCTTCGTCTTTACAATCCTATCCGCAAAACAAAACATCAGCAGTTACAAGTAAGGATGGATGGAGAAAATCGGAGTACCTACCTATGTGATGTGAAAATCGGCTAGTACCTACCTATGTGATCCCTCCCCATCAGGTCCTGTTAACAAGGACATCTTCCCATTCGAAGTTCATTTTAGCCCATATGCCCGAAATCTTTATTTTCTTGAAGCTTCGATTTTCTTCGGAGGCACCGGGAAGACGGGAAATACCCAAATGCCGCCAATTCGATTATAAAAAATTATAAAAAACCATAATTCTGTTAAAAATTCAACGTTTGCACTTATACTATAAGTGCCATATATATTTGTACAACATATACGGGGTTTAAGGGAGGGCTCCCTGGTTTTTTGTTGGAAAGGGGGCTCATTAGATTTTTAACTAATATATGAAGCTAGTACCTACCTATGTGATCCCTCACCATCAGGTCCTGTTAACAAGGACATCTTCCCTTTCGAAGTTCATTTTAGCCCATATGCCCGAAATCTTTATTTTCTTGAAGCTTCGATTTTCTTCGGAGGCACCGGGAAGACGGGAAATACCCAAATGCCGCCAAGTCGATTATAAAAAATGATAAAAAAACCATAATTCTGTTAAAAATTCAACGTTTGCACTTATACTATAAGTGCCATATATATTTGTACAACATATACGGGGTTTAAGGGAGGGCTCCCTGGTTTTTTGTTGGAAAGGGGTCTCATTAGATTTTTAACTTATATATGAAGCTAGTACCTACCTATGTGATCCCTCACCATCAGGTCCTGTTAACAAGGACATCTTCCCTTTCGAAGTTCATTTTAGCCCTTATGCCCGAAATCTTTATTTTCTTGAAGCTTCGATTTTCTCAACCAACACGGTTTCTCGAAGGTATGAGAAACCCTCCACCTCTAAATATCCTAAGCAATTTCCCGGGGATTCAAATTTACGATAATCGTTTGATTAGTTTACATGGAATGATTTTCCCGACAGGAACAGTCTCTCGATGATTATGTATATAATAGACTCGTTCCCGTGTCAATCGGCCTTTAGACTTTATGAAACAAGTTTCATAAAAACATTTAATTTTACGTTATCAGTTGCATAAGAACTACATTGATATCTAGTCCTATAATGCAACTGTTAACGTGATTGGAATGAAAATTATTCCTCCGTGGTAGCTAATTGGAAAGAGCGCTAATCTGGAATACCAGAAGTCCATTGTTCGACTCCAGTTGGAGTGGTGTGTTTATTTCAGTCTGTCTCTCTTCTTTAATACTAAATTGATAATCTAAATTCTTTAGGCAGGATTTGCTATTCATTTCACTTCACTTTATATTTCAACAATTTTAGATTTTATGGAACAAATTTTTAAGTCAAGTTTCAAGTTCATATGCCACAAATATGGGCCTTAAACAGGTTTAATTAAATAGAGTGATGTTTCTTATCTTATTATTTGCCATATTGAAAATAAAAGGACCTAGAAACTAATTACTCTTAATGGGTAAATCTTTCGCTAAGCTTTAAGTTGGGCAAAACATTTTTCCTAAAAAAATAAATGAAACGAAAGTCTGTAGAAAAGACCCAACAGAAATATTATAAAGAGAAAAGACAGTGACAGTATTTTATGAAAGTATTTTTTTGCCTTCAGCTTCTCTGCCTTTCTCTTCTCCGATATAGGCTGTTAAATTAATAGATGTCGTTAAGTTATTGATTTTTGATATTTTTCTTTTCCTCCGTTATTTTCTGCCAATGGTTTAGGGGAGTTTTCCTGGCCCAGTTTTTTGTATCCAGCGGTGTAGGCCAAGGTGTTTTATATCCGTTTTTATTTCTCGGGGCTCGCCTCCCTTACCCTTCCACGCCGGGTTTTCCTCGGATATTTCTTTAGGGTCATAAATATAATGTTGAGGGGGGTGCCTCTCTCCACAGCCCTTGGCTAAGGGCAATAAATCGTTAAGACCTTTGATTCCTTCCGTACCAGGTCGACCAGTGCCCCTATTTTTTTTCTCAGTCTTTCCTTAAATTTTTTTTCTATACACATATAATACTGATGAAAATTCAGTCTTAAATTTTCTTAATATTCAATTTTTAGTAATAAATATACGTGTTAAAAACTAGTTTTTTAAAACCAATATTTTCCTTTTTTCTTTTGAATAGGAAATATGAAATTGTGACAACACTGTTTCCTTTGCTTTGAACATAGCATCTTGTGTTAGAACTTAAAGTAGAGGTGTTTATTATGCTGAAAATATTTATTCTCTCCATAAAAACTACAGTAAATGCTTCAAACTTTTTTTTTTTACTTGCATCCTTTCTTCCCTCTACGTTCCGAAAGAAAATAAAATGCACTGACTGAGGTTTACTTGGTTTAAAGGAGGTATTTTTTTTTTAAAGGAGAAGCATTTTCAACTTTTACTTTACCTAAATCAATGCCTTCAATCTTGTAATGCTTATCGGAAAACTTTACACCTAATTGGCACTTAATTACTGTGAACTATTTTCTTTATAATGTTACTTAAAGAAAAACTAAGGCAGAGTCCTTAGAGAGAACACAAATCAGACTAATTTATTTCTTATTATATATTTAACACGATAAAAATAAGCAACATTTTATAAACAAGTATTGAAGTTAAATTTCCCCATACCTTAGGATTAACTTTAACATTCCAACCATTTCAACACCTTGACTTCCTTATCCTACAATCAATGACTTCATAACTGTATTACATTTTAATTATTACAAGTTCGTTAGTTTGATTTATATGATATAGATATAAATGCCAGAAATGAATATATACATGACAGCAGAACGTGATTCTGTTTTTATATTTCCTTTTTATTTTTTGTTTTTTACTTATTTTTTTTTTTTGAGGCTGCCATTGAACTTATTGTTATGTCAAATTAATATCTTAAGGGCTTGAAAACGAGCAACATTTGACGACAATGTTTGGCTGGCAATGATGGACTGGGTACGTTACTTAAAATCCAGAAATATTGCCAGCAATATGTTCTTATGGCTATGGCCCGGCACTATTTCTGTTGTTTACAAACTATTGCAACTACTGCCGTGTTTGTTTCCTGCTTTCCACCTAGATGCCTCTGTGGTCATTTTTTTGAGTTCTAGGAAGGTAATTGAGTGGTTATATCATACGGCTTTTGCTAGTGTTATATCATATAAGTTTTGCAAGTTTGGCTATACTGTGGCAGAAATATTACCCGGACATATCTGTACATGTTGCACGGCAACACATTGCTGAAAATGTTGCCGGGCTATACGAACATATTGCCGGATATTTCTGGATTTTGAACAATGTAGGCTTGCCATTATTGCAGTAAAATGCTTTATATTATTACAAATACAAACTCAATAAACATACATAAAAGTTTACATTCCTGTATATTAATAATGTATTGTATTTTTTCTTTTGTTTTAGGTAAGTGGTTCTGTGATATTGCTATATCCATTATATGGTTGAAGGTATAAAAAACTATATTTACTAATTATTGCTAAGTACATAATTTTATTATCGTCTAAAATTGTGGTCTAGTGTCTTTCCTTGAACGTGTATTAGAGCGGTCATACTTTGAAAACTTACTTTAAAATTTGGAAGTAATGTCAAAATGTACCAAGTCAACCATCTAGGCACATTAATTATTTCCTCTTTCTCATACGCATAACCTGATTTTATTTTTAAACCTCATTACACTTGATTTGACTCATGTGATACAACGACCATTCGTCCTTTAATAGAACGCGAGGAAGCTATGTGCCACACTAATTGACAGGCTTTATAAAATGAAACGTCTGCCAATTAGTGTGGCACATAACTTTTTCGCGTTCTATAACTGTTTAGAATGAGTGTTTTGTAATAATGAATAATCTTGTGATATAATATTAATATACAAAGGACTTATGTTAGTAAGTTTTTGAAAGAAAATGTAAAATTATTCGAACTAGTTCATGGTTTTTATCCATTTGATTAATTGCTTTTCTGATAATTTTCATTGTTCTCCACAAATTTTTCTTATCTTTTCTCAAGCCTGGTATGTCTTATATTTCGGTTTTAATACTTATGCTTTATCGTTTATATATTAAGGTTAAAGTATTATTCTTATAGTGTTCCCAAATGGACGATAACTTCAACTATAACAATAACTTTGTTTCATTTAATGAAACTACGTTAGACAAGACGTGAGGGCAAGATGTGGAAGAAATAATACGTGGTATGATAGCTGGATAAACGAGCAGTTTTATTGCTATTCCATACATGTTGCTATGTTTTGCAGCTATACTATCTCAAAAGATAGTATACAACTAACCATTCTCAAGATGAACTGTGGAATAGTAAGAACCTCTTTACTTCAAGTCCTTACATAAAAACCGAAATATCTTTTATTTATACTGCATAACAATCAAATAAAAAGTTAACTATTTATTTTTTTAGGTAGAATGTCATATATTTTTTTTAATCTCGTTTGAAAATTCGTCAGTAGTTATAATTCTAACAACTTATCGAGGGTATTTACTCTCTTTATATAGTCAACAATTTTATTAACTTTTCCGCTACCTACCCTTGTTACACATAATATGGATATTAAACAATAAGTTAATATGGATATTGGATATCAAACTATAAGTTCAATAAAATGTATAACGTGATTAGTAAAATAGTATAAACTACTAAGTCTCTCACATTATGCTTCTAAGATTCAAATAAGCAGCTAACAACAAAAAATTAAAAGTCTCATGTAAAAAGGATTTCGTTGGAATTGTGAAAATGAATTTATTAATCCGAGCTCCCGATTAAAAAAAAAAAAAATGCATGAACATTGGAGATGGTTTAGGGTAGTTCAAGGTGGTTCGAGGTGGTTAGAGGTGGTTAGAGAGAGTTAAAGCAATTCGAGGTGGTTGGTGTATGATTTTTTTTTTTTTTTTTTTTTTTTTTTTTTTTTCAATTTGATTTTTTTTTTTTTTTTTTTTTGACAAGTTTGTCGATAAATTAGGGTTTATTTTTGGTAATTGGTTTTATGTGGTTCAAAGTGATAAGAGGTGGTTGAAGTTGGTTTGAGGTGGTTGGTTAAGAGAACGTTGAAGGTGCTTCGGGGTGGTTGGAGATGGTTAGAGGTGGTTTTATGTGGGGAGGATTTTTTTTGGGGGGGGATTATTTTTTTGGGGTAGCAATATATATGAAATTAAAAGTGAAAAAAGTGAGGTTGAAGATGGTTAGAGATGGTTGAAGGTGGTTGGAGATGGTTAGAGGTGAGGAGGATTTTTTTTGGGGGGGGGGGGAAGTTTTGGGAAATTTAATTTATTATTTTATAAAAAGAAATTTTTATTAGTTTGAGGTGGTTAGAGATGGTTGGAGATGGTTCGAGGGGGTTCAATGTGGTTGAAGATGGTTCAAGGTGGTTGGAGATGGTTTGAGGAGGTAGGAGAGTGTTTGAGGTGGTTGGAGTTGGTTAGGGGTGGCTCATGGTGGTTCGAGGTGGTTTGAAGTGATTTAAGGTGATTGGTGTGGGTTTAACCACTGGTTTTTGTTGGACTGTGAAATCCTACCTAAAAAAAAATCTTTAATATAAACAAGAAAAATGTTCCCCTCCATGCATGATGACTGAAGGACTATGGAGGCTATACTTTAGTCTATGGAGTAGGAAAATAATTAATCTGGTTATATAAATGAAAATAAATAGGCGTATTTACTTAGTTAGTACCATTCTTTAATAGTAACTTATAAGAACTTATGCTTGAAACTTGAATACACACAAAAAGTATAAATTATTGTTTTTGGTCATTTTCTTTTTTTTTTTCAATTAATAAAGATTGTGTAATCCGTGTCGTAGTATTTATACCATTTGCCTTACTAAATCATCACTTCGTGCCCAAGTTCCAAGTTAGTTCTAGTTGATACTGTAGTAAAATTATTCTGTGGTGCGCAGATTACTCTGGAAGCAGCTGCTTAGAATCACTTCGTCTATTAATAATCGGGAATGCTGTTTATATTTTATTAGTGGTCCGTCGTTACTCAAGGGGTTTCTTCATTTCCTCCACACCTGGTCGTTAATTACATCTCAAGTCTCCGCGGATCCGATCCATCATCCCGACCTCTTAATTTCTTCAAGATTCCGTTCCAAAATTAACTCATTCTAGACATTAGTGAATCCGGTGATTCATAGACCCTGCAGAAAAAAAAATCATCAATATGACCGTTATATCTTTATATATATCGTTTTATAATTTAACTTAGACCAAATGTTATTCAATAGCCATCCTACCAAAATGTATTTCCTTTCTAAAACATTTTGATGTATTCAACATAATATGTCCTTTATCTCTCTTGAAGAGGAAGGAAGGGTAGTTTAATCGCTATTATTTGCAGGCATCTGTAAATCCTTTAAACCCACTGCTAACTGCTTATAAATTGAAATGACACTGCTGAATTTGGTCTCTTTTCGATAAACTGAATTTTTTATTTTAGCAAAAACATTATAATATTAAGGTAGTTGAAATAAACGGCAATGAATAGGGTGTATTTGTTAAAGGTCTTGGCCCAAGTATACCACTCTGAAGTAATTCTTATTTTATTTTGTCGTAAATTTGTTTTTTAATTTAATATTAACTCATAAAAAGCTTGGTTTTCCGGTGAAATCCGCGTCACGAAGGGGATTAAGTCCGACGTTTCGCTACCACTACTGGAAGCATCTTCAGGGGTGTGGTGCATCGTGATGTTGACTCGAAGCAAACAAGATATACAGACGACTAAAGAAATGGACGGCTTATTTATAATGATTTCCTAGACCGTAGATTGTACCTGAATTTTCCGGGAGTCGAGTCAACAACACGATGTACCACACCCCTGAAGATGCTTCCAGTAGTGGAAGCGAAACGTCGGACTTCATCCCCTTCGTGACACGGATTTCACCGGATAACCAAGCTGTTTATGACGAATCTACCCGCGGAAGCCTACGCACCAAGTTAATATAAACTGTTCAATTATATTATATATTTTAAACCTCAGTAACAAGGGACATGGTTCGAGGTGGTTGGAGGTGGTTCTAGGTGGTTGGAGACGGTTTGAGGTAGTTTAAGGTGTGGCCCCAACCACCTCGAACGATTTTGTTTCTTTTCGATAAACTGAAAATTATGTTATTTTAACCCTTAACTGGTATCTTCGGTTCAAAATGGACACAGTGTATCTTACCACTAATTGGTGGCTTTAGCAGTATATGGTGGAGGCTCTGTGTCTTCTCACACAATGAGCACCTGAATCAACACCTCAATTGTTAGTAAAATTCGAGCATTAGAAGTGTCTGTTTAGCGACGTCCGGGTCAACTTTGACCGATAAATTGATTTTTTTTTTTCATTTTTTAATAAGTGTGTTTATGCATATTAGTGAACATAAAGTTTATTTTTCAAAAATTGATTTAATTGTCAGTTTTCAAAATTGTTTTAATATTTGCCTTTCAATTTTGGAAATTATATTTTTCCAATATTTCAATGTCAATAATTTTTTTTTTTTTTTTTTTTTTAAATTAGGGCTACAACAATATGATTTCTTATAAATACTTGAAAATATTTATGAATCTTTTGGAAACAGTATTCAAAGTAAATATTTATTCGATTGCTTTATCATTCTTAAAAAGCCTTGGAATGATTTGTCCCGACGATACCAGTTACGCAAGTAAATATGACAAAACAATAAAGTTGAAATAAATAGATAGAGTGCATTTGTTAGGTCTTAGCCCAAGTACATCACTCTCTAAGTAATTCCGGTATTATTTTATCGTAAATTAGTTTTTCAATTTAATATAAATTGTTCAATTATTTCTATAATTAAAATCTCAGTAACAAGGGACACCCAATCTCCAATCTCTGCCGAAGATTTGTTTTCAGATTATCTTTCTTTAATTTTCTTCACCCCTTATCTATATCAACTTGAGGGTAGAGAAACTTCCCCCGAGTTAACAAACTACAAAAATGGGTGTTCGAAATGCAATTTGTTGTTTAACCAAGTTTAAGGGAGGGTTTATCTGCTCTCTAAGGATATTATTTCATTTACTAAAGTTGTGTCAATATTGTTTCGTTTTACTCCCCGGTTGAAGTATACTGGGGATACGATGCCAGTGAGGAGGTCTTCGAGTTTTAGAAAGTTTTTTTCCTCTCTTTGGTTTCATAATGCAATTCCGTGCTTAGTTCTGTCTACTCAGTTTCCTCTCCTCCCTTTCTATCTTCTCAAGCTCATAAAGTTCCAATGAAGTTTTTTTTTTGTCTTTTCATTTATTTCACCCCTCTCTAGATTCCCTTTTTTAAATAACTAGGTCCACTTGAGTGTTTTTTGTTGTTGTATACTTTCACCTCACCTCTAACACTTAAGTTATTTCTAATGGAAAATTGTTGAATCTTTTTTTTTCAACCTCCTGTCCTTTTTTTATTCTAGTAAGAACTTTTTATAAAGTAGAATAAGGGGTAGAAAGATATAATAACACTACAGAATCGTGTTAAGAGTTGTTACTTCTTTATTTTTTTCTTTACTCAAGTTAAATTAGGTAGTTTCTTTCAAATAAATTATTAATTAATTATTTCTTAATTTAATGGGAATGTTTTTATTAGAAAACATATAACTATTGTTGTTGTGGTATTTCATATTTTTTTTTTTTTTTAATATTTTGGTTTGTGTAATTTTTAATATTATAATTATTTATATTTAGTAAAGTCAGAGGCCAAAATCTGATGTTTTAGTTAGTTTTTCGTTAGTAATTTTGCACTGACAGTTTCTCTTTCTTATTTCTATCCATTTCATCTGCACTGGAGATTACCAATAGTGGTTAAAAGGTTTAAAACATTGTACAATAAAGTTATTTTTAGTAAAGAGATACAGTACATAATATATTTTTCCTACAGTTGACCGACTAATTTGTTGTTATCGCACTCAAAATAGTACGCAAAAAACAGCAGATTCGTGCACTTACTACTTTACCGCACTCGTTTTACTTTACCGCACTTGTTTTACTTTACCGCACTCATTTTTTCTTTACCGCACTCCAGTGTTCCAACTTACGAACTTAAAGAACTTAAATGTAAACAAAGATTAAATAATCCAAATTATAATAATAATAACGACAACTAATGATAATAATACTTATTTTATAACTAACTAAATGATTTAAACACTATATATCAAATATAAAATAGTAAAGATAGGCAATCTAAAAAAAGAATCAAATGTGATGAGTAAGTATTATGATGAAACATAATAACAGCGCTTGTTCAGGTTAGCTAAATCATGCAAAAAAGGCAACACAGGCTATAAACAGAACACCTGGTTTAGTTATTGTATATATATAGTTTTTAGATATTGTAAAATCTTTTTACACGTTGATGAACACTCTATTTTATATTTTATATACAGATTAAAAACTAAGTGTAGGAAAAATTGAATGTACAACTCGCGCTTTAAGTGCCTTTGCTGCACTCGAGAAACCTTTCCGCCCTCGCCTGCGGCTCGTGCGTAAATTTCTCTCTCGAGTGCAGCAAAGTGCCACCTATCGCACTAGTTGCACAAATAACTAATATCGCGTTATTAAATTGTATTTTTTATAAACAAAAATCCTGCGGAATAAAAAATCAAACTTTTAATTTGACACGGTTTATATTTGACTTATTTCAGTTTAAATATAATTTTTTATAATTAAAAATGAGTTAAATATTACGTACATCTTTAATATTAAGGACGGAACGCGTTGTTTCTTGCTGTCTCTTATCTGTGTAGGCTATTTAAAATTCTAAGATAAGTCTTATCAAATTAAACAGCTTGTTTTTTTTTTATCATTTCATAACCTGTTGAGGTAAATTAAAAACCTTTACGTATTGCCTTGTTTTTGTTGTAGAAATTTGATGTATTTTCTTATCTTCTTAAATGTTACTTGCTTTAATTCTTTTTTAAAAAGATCTTGATTTAATTTAATGTTTTTATTTAACATTTAATTAAAATCGTATGCTACCTTTGTTGCTTAAGCACACAAGGTTAAATACATTGTTCTCTTTCAACGTTATTTTTTTCTGTCTTTGTTTAAAAGCTTTAATATTTTAAAACTTTTGAATGATAGGATACATTTAAATCACTACATGACCTATTCTGTAAATTGATATTGCTTTTAGTTTTTTTATTCAGGCTTAGTTTACATGCTGATATAGGAATTGTAAAATTTAAGTTTTTAATATACATAATACGCATTTCATCACACAAAGTAACTTGTTTCTGCTTTCGGGCTAATATATATATATATATATATATATAATATATGTGTGTGTGTGTGTGTTATATTTATCTAAGATATGATAACACACATTTAATAAGTTTTGTTATCTTTACACAGTCTTCAATGGAGAATTCATCGAACATTGAAGATTACATACATTCCTTTTTTGAATATATAGTTAGTTTTGGGGTTGTTTGTGCTTCGAGTGTCCTCCTTTTTATCAGCAATGTCCGAGACCCATCACATCTCATGTAAACTGAGGATAGGTCTGGTCCCCTCAGGCACTGTCCCCGTCAATATTTTGGGGACACGAAGTTCTTTTTTTTTTGTTCCACCATCTCCCCCTGACATATATCTCTGTGCCTAGTTCCACTTTTTCCTCTCCTCGATATAACCGTTCTATCGGGGGGGGGGGGGGGGACACCCTGTCCTTGTCCTGTCCCTGTATTAGAGGCTAAACTTGTCCCCGTTTCATATCCCCCGTCAAAACATACAGACTTGCCTCTCCATCAAACATCCTTCCATCTATTTTGAAAACGCTTTCTCTTTCTATAAAGGACTTTTGGTCACAATCAATCTAGTCCAACATTTCAATTCACTTTTCCTCTATCCTAATACATAATGTATTTATGTGTAACATCGGTTTTCATCTTATAAATGATAGTCTCGCCGACTGAATAATTGATTTATCATTGAAAATTCTCTCTTTTCACGATAGGTAACTTCATGAATAAAAGTACAGTTATAAAAGAGCACCAAAACTAAGCTTGCGTTATACTCTTTTTTCTTTCTCCTAATGTCTTCATTTTTTCCCCCTTCTATTTTCATCTAAATATCTTCGGAAAAACTATAGATTACGCCCCCCCCCCCCCCCCCCCCCCGTCCGATATCTTGTATTAGATTATACTAAGGGATATTTAATCACTTCTACACTAAAGAGATTTGTACAAATAACTGTTAGTCAAAGAAACATCACTTGAGGTGACGTGTTATCAGAAGGGGTGCCTTATGCTACAGTTTAGCCACTTCTTCTAATTATTATCTTAAAGAATATAAAAAATGTTTTTATTTACCGATATTTTGTGGTATTCAAACATATTGATAATTAATACATACTTAAATAAAACACACTGATCTTTGTATAATTGTAGACTGACAGTCTATGTATAATTGTAGACTGACAGTCTATGTATAATTGTAGACTGACAGTCTATGTATAATTGTAGACTGACAGTCTATGTATAATTGTAGACTGACAGTCTATGTATAATTGTAGACTGACAGTCTATGTATAATTGTAGACTGACAGTCTATGTATAATAGTAGACTGACAGTTTATGTATAATTGTTGATTGTCAGTCTATGTATAATTGTTGATAGTCAGTCTATATATAATTGTTGATAGTCAGTCTATGTATAATTGTTGATAGTCAGTCTATGTATAATTGTTGATAGTCAGTCTATGTATAATTGTTGATAGTCAGTCTATATATAATTGTTGATAGTCAGTCTATGTATAATTGTTGATAGTCAGTCTATATATAATTGTTGATAGTCAGTCTATGTATAATTGATGATAGTCAGTCTATGTATAATTGTAGACTGACAGTCTATGTATAATAGTAGACTGACAGTTTATGTATAATTGTTGATTGTCAGTCTATATGTATAATTGTTGATAGTCAGTCTATGTATAATTGTTGATAGTCAGTCTATATATAATTGTTGATAGTCTGTCTATGTATAATTGTCGATAAACTGAAACGATCGTATGGTTGTAATTTTCATTTATTCTGTGGTTAGACAGTTATAGTTTATTGTAGATTAAACCTCTAGTGTATTTATTAACAATATATGAAATTTTAAGAAAGGAAGATTAATATTTTAAACTATATAAGAACTAAATAACTTAATTTTTTCTTTAAAACAAATGTATGAATTCCTTAACATATATCATGAAACAATGATCATTTTCTGACATAATGCAAATAAATTTTGTCGCCTCCAAATCGTTGTGTAGGCGAATTCCTATGCATCTATGTCAATTGTCCAACCTGATGCCTGAGTCCTCTACTCCTCTATTCCGTTGTGTCCTCGTTCAATAATCTTCCCATTTCCTCTCTAAAGGTTAATTCCTTTTTCCGCTTTCCCTTTTCCTCATCAAATCCGTCTTCGTTTCCTGAGCGATTGTAGCTTATTTAACTAAATTTTTATTGCTCAAAGTTTTTTTTCTTTTTTTTTTCTGTTTCATTGTTTTTATTATCATGATTTATGTTAATCTACTGTTATTTCTATAATATTGCTATGTTATTTCAATTATGTAGGAATACCTCTATTTTGGTATGTAATTACTGTAGATGACTCTCTAAATTATATTAAATAAATAAATTTCTTTATTTTACCCTTTAAAAATATGAATATATCTCCCTCTAAATAAAATGCGCTATTTTTAATACATTTCAGAGTAAACTAGTTCAATTATCATAAATTCAATTCATTTTTACATCAGCATTTTTTACTTTTTTTTATTTCTCCACCTCTGAAAATGATGGCAACTTAATTTTTATAACAGTTTTCAGTATGACCTAATGCCAGGTAATTTTATGTAGTTTATGTCTAAAATCTTTCCCTTCCATTTAAATATTAAGTTTTTTTCATTAAAATCGTGCCAAAAACCCAACTCCTTTCATTCTTTTTTATTTTTTAATCCTTTTCCTTATCATACCTAGGTTTTCCCCTTCAAATCTACTTCTCTAAATCTATTACTTCAGAGCTAGTTTTTTTTAAACTACCTTTTAAGATAATTGCATTTAGTTGTTTTTTTGTTCTTACTTTCTCTATTTTTTGTGTTAAATGTTAAAAACTCCAACTTTTATAGTCCATTTTATTTCCACTTACAGTTTTAATATATATATATATATATATATATATATATATATATATATATATATATATATATATATATATATATATATATATATATAATTTTTTTATTTTTTTATAAGTGCTTCCATTTTCCTTCTGTTTAACAAATAATTTTATTGAACTAAATATTGTTACTTAAATTCCCCATTAAACTACATTTTTATGTTTAATTTAAACAGGATTTTTATAAACACTTCAAGACTCTAATAAACGATAAAAGAGATTATAAGGAGTAGGTATTATTCCTAAAATATAGCCTAACTCAACACAATGTATTGAACCAAATTAACAAAGAAACTAATCTGTTGCTTTAAAAATTCCTGTGAAAAAGCATATAATAATGGGAGTTAAATATCGGGCTTTTTACTTTCTCCTTTCACAGCATAAATACATATAAAGTATTGTGATAGCGCAAAATTATTATTTTGATAGATTTACACATTTAAAAGTCCCCTGAGTCCAAAAATTTGGTTTGTTACATTGTTGCAGTCGTATAAGGAAACCTAAACTACTAGGCCGATTTCAAGAATATTTGGCACACATGTTATAATATTGATAAGAATAAAGCCAGTCTCACATTAGGCGACGTTTGTTATGTGGCGCAGAAGACCGAAATATATATTGCGCATAATGAGAGCTTTCGCTCATAGAAAAATCGCCGTCGCACGCGACAGCGACAGACATCGCCCTGTGTAAAACCGATTTAGATGAAAATCGGAAAACTTAATGTAAACAATCACTTGTTGAACACTTTTTGAAGAATTTTAATTAATCATTTGTAATTAATTTTATGTAATCATGGGATTTAAATTTAGTATTACTATGTGTATGAGTAAGGTTTGTTCATATTTTATTACTTTGAACATTTGAATGTATTTTACAAAAAGTCGGATTCAACAGCTTTAAAACGTGATCTATACTGGAAAAACACAAAGTTGATTCTATCAAATATGTACGACAGGCACCTCATTATCGTTCGGCATCTCGATATTGCTCTAAAGATGCTTTTAAAAGCTTAAAAGTAAGATTTCACATATTTCGGGTCACATCCATAAACCAGTATTTAGTTTTTTACTACTTAAAACATTTCTCGAACCCCACTTTAAAGCTGTGATTTTCTTACAATTAATAATATAAATTGTGCAGCCCGATATGTGAGCAATGCTCATATGTTTATTGTGTAAATTCGTAAAACATTTTATTTGTCATATAAGACCAGCTTTAGCCAATAATGCTCTCCATAATATTTCATCGTCTGGACGTCACATTTTTTAAAACTTTATCAATTCTACCATACAGTAGTAGGTAGAAAAGCCAAAATATGTAGTTATTCTTCCATTTAAAAACGAGTTGAAATGATATATTGTAAAAACGTCTTAAGTTCCGTTTCCTGAAAAGAAATATCTGTTTAGTTTTGCGTTAACTTACCATCTACAACGTTAACCGAAATCAATCGTAAAGTGTGGTCAGTATTTAGTTTTTTTCTGAATTTCCTGAATGTATATACATTTTTTACTTTTTCCTTATTGAAATCAAGTGAACATTTTCCTTTAACTCTAGCAGCTTGAAACTTGCTTTGGAAAGAGGTCCTTTATGTGGGTCGCCTCAAAACTAAAAAATAAAGTTAAATATAGTTTTTTTATATTATCGCTTGGAACCCAGGTTTTTTGAGAGAACAATAAATCAAAACGGTGAAGGCGAAATTTTCTGTATAGTTTGCTATTTTTCTCTTTATGATTTTTTTTTCTTTTTCTATAAAAGCTCGGAGGAGGAAGGGTGAGTTTTTTTTCCTCTCCTTGCACGTGTTTTCTCCCTCTCCGGTGTAGTTTTTGGGGAAAAACTCTCTCAAAACGCATATTGATTTCTAACTTTACCAAATGTTAGAAGCGATAAATCATATATATCTTTCCTCGTTTTATTTTATTTTTTTTCTCCTGCCTTTTTTTTCCCAGGAAAGAACAAGGGAGTGATATTTCCCCTTAAGCTAAAAAAAAGGGCAAAATGTTTAATACTTAAGTGGTTTGAAGTCTAAAAGCTGCTGAAGCAGAAACAAAACGCAAATTATGTATTTTGTCAGATCTCAATTTCAAATTGTTTTATTATAATTATTATTTATTTTAATACTTAATGTTTGTAAAATTTAGATTTGTGATGAAAAGTGTGCATATTTAAATGTGAAAAACAGTAAGTTTCAATTTTATATTAAAAATATCTTTATCAAGGACGTGATGCAGGAATAAATGGAAGAATAAATAGGAAAGGATGTTAGAAGATAAAATAGGTGTCAAATACCACTTAAAAGTTGCAGTTGACCAATTTATCATCACGTTGCCAACAAATCAAGTCTTGACTCAAACTCTTTAATGTTGAATTGTAAATGTCGAATCTCCACTCGAGTCATGCTTCATTGGTTAAAATATCGGTACTTCTTTAGATAGTTACTCCCTATGTTTGGGCCTCATTAGTTAAAATAACGCTACTTCTTTAGATTGTTACTCCCCTATGTTTGAGCCTCATTGGTTAAAATATCGCTACTTCTTTAGATTGTTACTCCCCTATATTTGGGCCTCATTAGTTAAAATGACGGTACTTCTTTAGATTGTTACTCCTCTATGTTTGAGCCTCTTTGGTTAAAATAATGGTACTTCTTTAGATTGTTACTCCCCTATGTTTGAGCCTTATTGGTTAAAATAACGGTACTTCTTTAGATTGTTACTCCCCTATGTTTGTGCCTCATTAGTTAAAATAACGGTACTTCTTTAGATTGTTACTCCCCCTTGTTTGGGCCTCATTGGTAAAAATAACGGTACTTCTTTAGATTGTTACTCCCCTATGTTTGTGCCTCATTAGTTAAAATGACGGTACTTCTTTAGATTGTTACTCCTCTATGTTTGAGCCTCTTTGGTTAAAATAATGGTACTTCTTTAGATTGGTACTCCCCTATGTTTGAGCCTCATTGGTTAAAATAACGGTACTTCTTTAGATTGTTACTCCCCTATGTTTGTGCCTCATTAGTTAAAATAACGGTACTTCTTTAGATTGTTACTTCCCCTTGTTTGGGCCTCATTGGTAAAAATAACGTTACTTCTTTAGATTGTTACTCCCCTATGTTTGGGTCTCATTGGTTAAAATAACGGTACTTCTTTAGATTGTTACTCCCCTATGTTTGGGCCTCATTGGTAAAATTAACGGTACTTCTTTAGATTATTATTCCCTTATGTTTGTGCCTCATTGGTTGTTACTCCCCTATTTTGGGCCTCATTGGTTAAAATAACGGTACTTCTTTAGATTGTTACTCCCCTATGGTTTTTTATATCATAAATGGATATAATTATTTATATATTCTTTTGTGGAAATAACTATTTAAACAGACAGATGTTTAGTCTAATGAACTTTAGGACAAAGGAATATCACACTTCTGTTTTTACAAAGGGAGTAACAGTCTTTTGAAGTGCCAAAATAAATAATTGCCTTCTACTCACCACTTTCACGCTTACCATTAAGAGTAAAACACGTTACGAAACGCTAAAGAGGAACGTAAATGTATTTTTATTTTATTTTAATATAAGGGTTAGGTGACAACCGCGAGACAATTTTAGGATATTCAGTTGTAAGTAACTCTTTGTTTAATAAGAAATTGTAATTTGGTAGGAATTAGGAGATTGGCTTATCGCAATATTGAATTTGTAGCGGCTTCTTCCTTTTACATTTTTGCTTCAAAAATGTTATGGTCATTTTGATAAACGACATTTTTTATATCTTTAAATTCAAAATTTCTTAAACAAAAATCCGTTTCAGACATTACGAACCATTTTTGATCTTGTCTGATAGTTTGTCGCAATTTTTTCGCAAAAAAAAAATTAAAAACTGCTTATCTGTTTTTTAATGAAATTTTAACTACCACTCTTTCAATTTCCGATTCCATTGGGGTCTCATTATTTTATACTCATGTGACAATCTGTCTAATGATAGTACGTAAGGGAGATATGTGGTCCACTAATTGGCATACCTGATGTGATAGTCACCTGCCTGTTTTCGAATCATTATTTATAATTTGGACCGCTGGTTCAGATATTAATTGAAGTGAATATTTTGGAAGTATCGTGTGATAGGGGAACATTTAAGAAGGATAGAATCCAAGTTAGATAGATGAATACGCCTGGAGATGTTTCACCCCATGAATACGCCTGAATTCGTAAGACTTAAAGTGCAGTGAACGTTTATCTTTAATGATCACTTAATCATGTCATTAAAACCCTTAAACGCTAGACGCTAACTGTACGTAAAAATTACGTACGGTTTTAGTTAAATGTGAATAACAGAAAAACTGGAAACCACACAATCTCCACTCTTTAGCAGTGCTTCGTCTAGACCTTCCCGTTGTAGTACATACTCACTTCAGTCTCACCTGACGCGTTAGTGAGAATTGACAATTATTTTTCATTAAGTCACCACGTAAATATTAAGTATAGTTAATCTTAAAGAGATATAAATTTCTACTAATAAACATAATAAATAAACACATAATCAATAAAAATAAATAAATAATAACAAAATAATAATAAAATAAAAATAAAATAAAAATAATAAAAAATATTAAAAATGATTAATAAAAATGTAATACAATTATAAATGAACACCATAAATACATTAGTAATAAATAAACACCAAACAAATATAAATAATAAATAAAAATAAAAATGTTTGCTAAATATTAACTTAGATTCGTGATAATTACTGCGTGTACGTAAAAAATACGTAGGTTAGCGTTAAGCACCGAAAAAATAAGGTTAGCGTTTAAGGGTTAATAAACAATTTTATCAGTTAGAACAAGCACTTGTATGACCGATCTGATCCGAATTATTGTAAGGATATTCGGATTTTTCCTCGTCGAATATTATATTTTATGCGAAAATGTATCATATTCTGTTTTTATCTTCGAAATAAAAATAAATTACTTCCCCATAAGAAAAAACGAGATCATTTAAATGTTGAGACTTAAGGAGGGAATTCGAAGTCAAATAATAATTGTATTTGAAAAAAAAAAGCTAGTAACCCATGGTAACTTTCACATAAACTGAGTGAAATTTGTACCATATTCTAGAGATTTACTTCCTCAAACATTCAAAAATACTCGTATGTTCTTCGCTTATTTATATTCATTTTCTGTTTTTATTTCTTCTATTATCTAGACTCATTGATAATAAATTTTCTTAGAGAAATCTCTATTGTGGTTGGACAATAACCTAAAAATATCTTAATGCTTAAAGTTTTATTTCATTTATTTCTTATTTACTTTAATATCAAATCATAAAAAACTATAAATGTTGTAATGTAAGTTTTTCAATTTCTTTAAATTCACCATATTTATTTAAGGTTATAAAAGGTTTCTATTTTATCTTATACGTAATCGCTTCTTGTTTTAGAGCTCAATCTTAATACCTACTCTTTCCTCGTATATTCTCCTAGATGTATTTTACATTTTTTGTTTCATTGATTCCCCTCTCTTTTAAAACCCACTCTGGGTAAAAAGTACCAGAAAAGAGTAAAAGCTCTATTGTTTTAGTTAAGTAAGAAAGTCGTAGCTTTTGAATGGGAATAGAAAGGGGGCTGTGGGTCTAATGCCGTCAAAGCACGCTACATGACGTGTCCCCTGAATAAGTCAAAACGCTGCATACACTGCCAAATTGCAGACTTTTGTCTCACCCATACTTTGTGGTTTTTCGTGTCCAAAAAGAGAGAAAAAAAAATTGAGAGATAACATAGAAAGAGAAAAATATAAATATTTCAGTGAATTTCCAATGAAAATTGATCTATTGAGGGTTATCTTGAGGGAAAAGTTCAAACCAAACACGAGGAAAAAAAAAATACTTTATTGTAAGGCGAGACATTTAATTTCTATATCATAATATTTATATTTTTATACTGAATATTTGTTAAAGTTTAGTTAATACCTGCTAATTGTCAAACAGGAGTATTAAATATGTATTTTAATTAGAGTGATTTTTAGGGTCCGTAGGCAAAACCAAGGACCCTTATATTTTCCTGCGTGTGTCTGTCCGTCCGTCCGGTCGCCTGCTCTCACGGCTACACCTTTCGTCCGATCACTTTGAAATTTGGCATGTATGTGTTTTGTACTTACCCACATATTTTAAAAATATAGCGACTTAAAAAAAAAAATTCAAAAAAATTAGGGTAAAAAAACTTAAGGGTTAAAATTTATTTAATTTTTTTCGACAGCGGGAGGGGTATCATATGAAAGGGTACGTTGAGCTGATTACAAAAATATATAATTCTTTGGTTATAACTTTGATAAAGCGAGCGTAGGCAAGTTTGAAGTGGGTGTGAAACGTGTCCCCCCCCCCCCCTCTATCTTGCTTATGTGAAGGGCAAAAAATCTGAAAAAATTCTTTGACCAAAAATAAAGAAACCACTTTTTGGAAATTTTGAAAAAAATAGTATTTTACTTTTTATTGACAAAATACGGTTTTTTATAACCATGGTCTTTTCGATGTATTTATATGGTTGTAGTCCGGTTCAGTGGCAAAACAATACTTTATCAGAAGTTTGTTTATGTGTTTTGAGAATATTAGACCCATAGGATAGTTCAAAGTAAGCTTTTTAGCATTTTAAAAAACACCATCAATAGGGTACTACTTAAACTATACAGTGTGGCCTACGGACCCTCGCTGTGTGTTGACTAGCACACACTTGACCTGTTTATTTGCTACTTTATTTAAAGATCACAAATAAATACCAGAATTTGTAGTGCATATTTAAAATTTACTTTACTTAAGCTGGATTTCCACGTCCTGTGACTTGGCGAGCCCCTCAAGTCGTTGCCTTTGTAGGCTTGTGGTCTGTCGAATTCTTAACGGGAAAAGTCGAGCCACCACGAGCCACATCGAACCTCTAGTATGTTCCCACGACTTTGGGTAAGACACACTTCGAGGCAAGCAGGACAATTGATAATGTATTATACAGATTTTCTGAGTTTAAGCAAAAGAAATCCGGATAATTGAGGTCCAAATAATCCAAAATCCGAATAATCCCACTATAGATAATAAAATAATCGTATAATCCGAGTATAGATAAAAATATATCCGAATAATCGGATTGCACATTTGTCCAAATTTACTCCTCTCTTTAAACTGCCAGTTCACCTACACTTATTTTCTTCAGAACTATTCAAATCGATTTAATTTGGCTGTAATGAAGACCGACATTATCATACTATTCATATATCATAGAATTCGATTTTATTTTGTTTTTATGAAATCATTTTAATTAATTCTTTGTTATAAATGTGAATTATGATCTTTTCTTTTATTCTAATCAGAGGATATGTACAATTAAAAAGAAGGTTAATTCTTAGAATCGAAAAAAACAGGTTATTTTAATTGGTTTTTGAAATTTTAAATCACACTTCCGGTCTAGTACGTCTTTAAGAAACGGTCATTTTTTTATTGGCACTTGTCCAACTTCCTGTACATTTATAAATAGTTTTCTCTACATATTTTTTTGTTTTTTATATAAGTAATTTCTCTGAATTTTGTTTCGTGTTAAAGTTAAAACCAAACATGGAAGGTGAAAGTGGGGCTGAAAGGTTTTAGTTTTAGTACGATAATAAAGATGGCGGGGGTAGAGGGAGTAGGGTTTGTTTTTATATACTTGTATAGTTTTGTAGAATTTAGTCTTTCGTGTCCTTTCAACGGTTAAAGATTTATTTCATTTATACCTATTTTCATGTAAATTCATTTGTTTGTAAGGTACAAAAATGTTTGATTATTACTTTTTAATAATTCTGAGCATTGTTTGTTGTTAGCTTTCTATTAGAGAAAAAGTGCATTAGTTGTTACCAAGTTGTTCAGTCATAAAAATTCATATTTCTTACCAGTAGGAGGCCCCCTGGAAACTTTTAGGGGCCCCCGCGCGGCGGGGTCTGCGGGGCCCTTATTGCCACCACTTTTTCTTACTTCCTACAATACTAGCTGGATACCCGTGCTTCGCTACGGAGTGTTATTTTAATTTGATAAGTTTATAAACTACCGTCAAGAAACTATTTTACTAATCTGTATTCTATCCCTCCCACTTATTTCTATATCCCCTCCTCTTTGATACGATAATTTGCAAATATCCCAAATTTACCCCCCTCCTAAATGAAAATTGACAAAACTGTACATAACAACAATTACTATACTCTTAAAGAGCTTTTCAACGATATGCATCATGAAGGGTATTCATTACTTTGACCCCATATTCATCACTTGTGTTGTACCCCGTACCCCTGTGTACCAAAATTTAAATTTCGAAAATTCATGTAGACAGTGACCTTCCCATTGCTTTGAAGGTCAAGTGTGAAAATTTTCATCGAGATCAGACTAAAACTGTAGATTTGTATATAGAACATACACATATACCTTGACGGCTGAACAACAGTATATGGGGCTCTTTCTGATAACACGTTATCTCACTATCAACCTCTTTCAAGATTTAATATATCGATATATCTTGTCTGTTAAACTCTTTTATATTTCGATTTGAAACTATGCCTGGTCTATATGCAGGAGGGTTGTTTTTCTTTAGAAATGAGCGCTCCGCGAAGCGGTGTGAAGCGGCGATTAAAAATTCTAGGGCAAAAAAAATTAAGGTTAACAAAATTAAATTCAAACCCAAAACAAACACATTTTCGTTAAAACGTGTACAATTACGCAAATCACAAATTATTTGGATGTATTCAAATATGGCATGGCGTCAATATAACAATCGATAATAGCGATTTGCAATGTATATTAGGGGCTTCATATACTGAACTACTACTTTTAACTTAAAATAACATTTGATTTAACTTGTTTTAACAAACAAAGTCTGTTTATTAAACATTTATTTATTTAAACTTATGTAAACAAAATATTTTTTTCACTTACCACAGTACAATGAGGTTAAACCAATAATGCGAAGAAAATTATTAAAAAATAATATAAGTTAAACATATTTTGTTTCGGTTAAACTAAAAACATATTTAAAATATAATATTACCATGAAGAATAATTATTATTTATAATATTTTTATTTTAAACAATTTTTTATAATAAATTTTAGATTATTTTATTTTGATACGATTGTAGTGTGGTAGCCCTGAAAAAGGCGAGTCACTTGGACGTGGCGGTTTCCTATATAGTTTTAGTGCGTCGGCCATATTGTTTTTACTTCTCTAATTAGGTCAACAGTAATTTTAGTCGAATCTTACTTTAAATTCACTTCTTAATTGAGGAAAAGTATTTTAAATCGGGTAGCGGGTCTTTATATTTGTACAGTGTGTTATAATTCAAATGTTTCTTTTTGATTTCTATACGTTTTTCTTTCGAAAAGTACATCTTTCGTGTATGTAGTTTTTAATTTTATTCATTGTTCGTGTTCTGTGTTGAAATCTTGTCTTTGGAGATAGATCGATTCGTTATTCAGTGTAACATTGACGATAATATCTTTCAGAGTTAATTCTACGTATATTTATAACAGCATTTAGAGAATATAATGGAATATGAAGATATACATAGGATGGATTGAAAGAACGAAGCGAAGCTATAAAGGTAGATTGATTCTTTCTATTTACCTATTAAGTTTAATTGAATCATTTATGTTTAGTTATAATAAACAATCTTATTACACAACGATTATGGTAAAGCCGCGTCCACACCGGACGCGCATCGTGTTTGCAAACAGGGATGCGCGTCCACGAAAGCTTGTTTGTGTTCGCGGGTGCTCCGGGTAGAGTCGGTACATCAAAGGATGTTTGCTGTTTGTGCGCGTTTGGTGTGGACGCTTTTTGAGCAAACTCCTTGAGCATTCGTAAACAGCCTGTGGTTTGACTTGGAAACCCGGGAAAGGAATTTTTTTCATTCGTATTATTTATGACTATAGCTTCAAATAACTTTATTATAACTAATAATATTCACCATATTAATTAATAAATAGTGATTGAAACTAGAGATCATTTTATGTAACTCCAAGATTAAAAATAACCGGATTAAATAGATAAATATATATATGTAGATGACACAAAAGTCCAAAAAATGAATGCACAGGCCTATGGGTCCGAGCCTCCTATATGGGCCCTCATAAGACGAAATATTACATTGATATTTATCTTTTTTCCACCAAAAGAACAGATTTCTACTTGTATAAAATTTCTATATATGTTTTGGCGTTGTATTTTTGTAGAAATAATAATCTAAAATCCCATACATAAATAAATAAAAAATTCTTATACATGTTTTTTTTATATATTATTATAATTGTATGTATGATTAAATTGAATTGAATAAATTAAATTAAATTATAAATTAATTAAAAATTAAGATGATCAAGGAGACATTTTTTTTTGACATCCAGACTCTTCGTCTTCTTTTACTATTGTCATTTTTTACTAACTCACCAATGATAATAATAAATATGCCGGCCCTTATTCCGCGGTTTGATAGAATCATATTACAAAGTTAATGCAACTGCAATATAGTTTTATTTAGTACATACTTGATGATGTTGTGTCTAAGAAAATAATGAAAAATAACTGGGAATAAGGACAAACGTTTGCAAACACCTGTTTGTCAAGAATGCGCGTCCGGTGTGGACGTCGTGTTTGCAGTTGTTACGTTTCCGCGGTTGTTATCGTGTTTGCATTATGTATATTCCTGCTTTTTCGATTTTTTTCTTGCCAAATTCATGAAATTTGTAGAAAAATTTAAATGACTTAAATTGCAAGATTAAAAATAACGACTATAAATAATGATATTTAAGTGGATTACTTTGAAGTTAACAGTTTATTTTTCGCTCTGAAATTTTCTAGGTAGGTTTTTAATTGAGTGATCTTGCACAAAGATTAAATATTATTTAAATCCCACATACTTGTCTTCGTCGTATATACTCTTACATTCATCTTAATGATGTTTACATACTTCTTAATTATATTTTAGTACAAAATGTGTTGGTGATTCTAAATACTTAGCATAATATGATTTTCTTAAGTTACACAAAAAAATTAGTAATATTTAATTTACGTGCCGATTAAGGCGAAGATACACATGCCGTCAAATTGGGGAAGTAGCTTGCATGCCAGCAGGGTATTTGCCAGTAACTGGCATGCCAATGATTTTTATTAAGGTTTTATCAGCTTGCTTGCCAGCTACAGGCATTTAACATATCCACGTGCAAGTAGCTGGCATGTTTTTGTTCAAGCTACAGGCATGAGTATCTCCGCCTTTACTTTGATAAAAAGCTATTTCTACTAGGAAGTAATTATAGTACTCCTTTACTCGGGATTTGAGTTAATTTTTTCTACTTTATATGAGATTGTAAAAAGGTTGTGGTTCTATAGAAGAAAAGTTTAATAACGTATATTAGCGCGAGTTCGCTCTAGAAGTTCCATCTCCTTTTCTTTTATCCAGACAAGTATCACATTTCATGCCTCCTCCACGTCACGTTCCGCTTAAATTAAGTTTTTTACTCAGTATGATTAACTCAATATACTTTTTCTCAACACAAGCTCTTTCATTTTAACTCTAAACTATAAATTCTTCTGCTCTTGCCGTCAACTAGATGGTTACTCCACATCTATGGTCTATTATGCTCTCATTAAAACAATATAACTGTGTAATTTATAAGTAACTCTCTAATGAAATAATTTTTTCTTATGTTTAATTGTGGACTAGCTTAAACTTATAAACCATATTTACATCTTACATTTTTAATCTCTCTCAATTTTTTGCTTTTGGGTTTATTGAAGGTAACGGAAGCGGAAGCTATGCGATCCTTCTAAAGACCGAATTCTAAGTCTTTTTATGTCCAATTTCAAAATTCCAAGGCAGAAATCTGTTTCAGACATTTTTGATCTCCTGTTTGTCTCAGTCCGTCCGTTGTTCAAATTTTGTGAGCCAACATTTCTTAAAACAACTCGTTTGTCCATTTTTGATCTCGTATTCGTTTCAAACTTCTCCCTCTATTTGTTTCTCTTTCACATGCCCACAAATATAAATTTATTTACACCTATATCTTTAAAAGTACTCATCTGATTTTAATTATCTTGGGTGGTTTGTTGTAAGTAGCCCGTAGATAACCCCAGATTTTCTTTTGCAAAAATTAACGACAGACAGACAAACAAGGGAATGATTCTGAAACGAATTTCTTGGAATTTTTGAAATTGAAGACCTACAAATGTTTCCTTCTTTATAACGACAACATAGCTTCGGTTACCGTAAGCTTAGCAACACAAAATTGGGGAAACAAGTAAATAAATTAATAAAAGCAAAAAATAGAGAATAAAGATAATAAAAGCATAACATTAATAAAGTACGTAATATTATGCGAGGAAGTTATGAGCCACACTAATTTTGCAGACTATTTATTTTCGTCCCTTATTTTATGCTCTTCTTTTTCACCTTGATCAACTTCAGACTGCTGAACATGACTTTTTGATCATAAAAATAATTAATTTCGATGACCATTTGAATATGATAATGAAGAAAATAGTCTGCCAATGTGTGTGACATTTAGCTTCCTCGCATCCTATCACGAAAACTTTTTTCAATTAAATTTTTTTATTGGCAAAAGTAAACCAAATTAAGGGTATCTGCAACTATTTAAAAATAAATTAATTGGATAAAGTGAGTATAACGAAGGCCAAGGACATTTTGTTCCTTATGCAAACCTTTATGGAGCCTTTATAGTCGTATTATACCTAGCATTCGCTTTGTTGATTGAAAAAAACCGCAGAAAACTCAAATCAGATTACTGGATTCGAGTCCTTCCAGATGCTTGGTTAAAATTAAAATTACAAGGTGCAGTATTTAGTTATAGAATACATTGAACGAGTAGTTTAATGCTGTTTTGCTGGCTAATTCATATTGTACGTGCCAGAGAAATTTCCTAAAGAGTGGTTAGAGGTGGCTCTAAATCTCGGCCTGGAACGTACAATATGAATTTATCGTTTTGCTTTTATAATTCATTATTGTCTCATTTATTTAATTTTTACCCCCTTTTTTTTAAAATCTGTCAAGTTCAAAATTAGAAACTACTTTCTGCGCATGTGAAGAGAAACCAATGCGTACGGATGGTTAAAATTTATATGGGTCCAACAACAGGCTAATTATAACCTTCCATCCAAATTTCATTCAAATCGGACGAGTAGCTTTTAAAATGTGTTAATTCACAAAAATTGAATGAAAGACAAATCGACAGACAAACACAAGACCAACTATGTTGTCTATGATGTCAGAATCGGATTTCTGACTTGGAATTATTTAGAAAACGGTGACATAAAAATTGTTCGTTCCTCTGGATCACATTACTTTCGTTACCTTCGGTAAGCTTGGTAGCAAAAATATGTATATACATTACCTTTCAACTCTCAGTAGGATTTTCGTACGAGAAAGACTGAATTTTCATTTTTTATTTTTGGAATCTCTGACAGAGGAATAGCGAAAAATATTTTTGCTTCAGCTTTTTTACGGTAAACATTCAAAAAAGCTCCCTTCTTGCTTCTAAAACCCTCAACGTATTAAACCGCAACCCTCTCGTTTTCCTAGCACTTTTTTTCTATGTATTTATATATATATTATTCATCTCCCTTCTCATCACCTCTAAACCATATTTATTTTTTCCTCTTGCTTTCCCTTTTTTTCTGTTTTTCCAAAAAAATAATAAAAAATAGGTTTTTCCGAATCATTTGCCTCCAATTGAATATCATGTAAGGCTGAAGGTATAAATTTCCATTTTCTTATTCTTGTATGTTTCTGTATAGGTAAGGGCTTTTTCTTTCTCTCCCATCCCCTTTTCTTTTCTATCTTATTTTCTTTATTTTTCTCCATTTTTTTTATCAGAGGATTTACCTTGTTTAGTTTTTTTTTTGGCCGCACTATGTGTAACTTTCTTGTTTTGAATTGAATCACCATAAACATGAATATCAGCCTTCTTCCCTTAAGGAAAGCGTGCTCCATCTTTTGAGTACTTTGTGGTTTTGTAAGTTTCCATATGTCATGTATTTTTTTGTAAGTTTTCTCCCTTGTCTTTCTATTTTAGGATTTTTAAAAAAATATATTTGATACTTATATTTTGATTTACTAATATTTTGATACTTCATTTTTCAAGTTTTGTTTTTTGTTAACATAAATTGTTTAAGTATGTATATCGTGTGTTTTTTTATTTAGTGTAAATGAACCCTCTTCTTTTTTCTATGTATCTTTGATGTACCCTATTTAAGATAATGATTTTTACGAAATATAAGTAAAACTGATTAATTGAGATAATAAAGATATCCTGAATGACTATAAATAGAGAAATTTACGTATTTTAAAGTTTATTCCTATTTTAAATTTTGATTCCTGATTTGATTTACCTTTGAAAATCTTTTAGGTTTGAAGGCAAAACCAAGGACCCTTTTTCCTGCGTGTCTGTCTGATCGATAGACCATCTGTCGCCTGCTCTCACGGCTACACCTTTTGCCCGATCATTTTGAAATTTGGCCTATATGTGTATAGTATCTATCTACACATTATGTAAAAATTATTTTTCAAAAAAAATAAGGGTAACAAATCTTAAGATGAACGACCGTGTGGGGTATGGGGTATCATATGAAAGGATACATCGAGCTGATTACAAAAATATATCATTTTTTGTTTATAAGCTTTGATAAGGCGAGCTTAGGTGAGTTTGAAGTTGGTGTGAAAAGTGTCCCCCCCCTCCTCTATCTCACTTATTTAAAGTGCAAAAAATTAAAAAAAAAATATATCTGAACATTCTTCGACCAAAAGTAAAGATACCACTTTTTGGAAAATTCAATTTTTTTATTATTTAAAATACATTTTTTTAAATTATGCTTTTTTCGATGTATTTATATGATTATAGTCCAGTTCACTGGCAAAAAATTGTTAATCAGAAGTTTGTTTATGTGTTTTGAGAATATCAGACCCATTGGACAGATCAAAGAAGGCTTTAGCATTTTAAAAAGCATCATCAATAGGTACTACTTAAACATTAAACAATACTGTGTTGCCTACGGACTCTCGCTGTGTGCTGACTAGCACATACTTGACCTGTTTATTTATGAATTATAATTGTAACAAATAACATAAATTATTATGTATGAAAGCTAAGTGTACCCTGTAGAATGATTATTATCATAAGTTTGGATCCTTGAAGGGTAGGAAGAAGAAGAAAACTAGTGTTGTTTCATGTTAGATGGCAACGTTTCGGCTAATCTAGCCATTTTCGAGCCTAAAAATTATATTCATTTATTTGGTGGTTACCAATTCTACCCTAGTTACTTGTCTTTTCACTCATATGGTAAACTCACACACTTACATATTTATTATTTTAGCTGTTTCTAAGTTGTTATTCCTACTTGATTATACCTAGCCTGATTGTTCTTATTACCAATCATCACAATTACTATCAATGTATTATTGATTATAGGATATTGACGTGGTGAACTACCAGTTCCCCGAATGAGACCCAGTAGTTTGGATACTACTGTATTTATCACCAATGTAAATTTTAACTCAGAAATTTAAAGTATAGGATAGAGGTAATTATTGTTTTTCCGTAACGATATCAATTAATGAATTATTCGTATGTATGTCATCAGTTTTCAAATAAATGAATATAATTTTTAGGCTCGAAAATGGCTAGATTAGCCGAAACGTTGCCATCTAACATGAAACAACACTAGTTTTCTTCTTCTTCCTACCCTTCAAGGATCCAAACTTATGATAATAAATTATTATATTTTAATAACGAAAATGTTATCTTTATTTTAATTAAGTGTATACATTTTTTAAATTAATTATTATTTTTCACAAAGACCAGAATGCATTCGAAAATGACCGTTTTGTGTTGTTTTCTTCCTTCACCATGAGCGATGTCAGGTTGACAGCCTAAATTAATGAACCATTTGAGATGATTGATGATGGACCAACATGTCGATTTAGCGTGCTGCTACGGTGCTTCATATTAACTTTTGATTTATTAATGCTTATTGATTCACACATGAGTAGTATGTCCTTTTTATTCTTATTAAAAACGAGAGTTTGGATGCCATTATTTTTTTTAACTTCTATATTCATGTTTGTTTGGCATATGTAATTATTATTGGATTTGGTTGCTTAATGTTTTTGTTGCAACTTTTGAGCGGGAAATCAAACACGGCCTCTCTCCGTCCACGTTGAAAGCTATTTTCTCAGAAACTAGATTTTTTCCATGTATAAATGGATTACATTTTAGAATTTTTTAAACAAAATCGTCGGAACCGTTTTCGAGAAATAATTTTTTTTTTCGTTGAATGTGTTGGGTCAGTGAGGGGTTTTACCCCTCACTGACCCAACATAGGGGTAACATATACTGGGGGGTATATATACATAACATATAAGGGTAACACCCCTCAGTAAGGGTTGTTACCCCTCACTGACCCAACACATTCAACATAAGTACTTACAGGGGACCAGTACCTAATAATTTTAAATATTTTTTTTTTTACGTTTTTTCAGAGTTTTTGGGTGGGGGGAGGGGGATAGCGACCCTAAATTTGGAGCTAAAATTAATATCTCGATTTCGCCTCGGAGTATGATTTTCTAAATATTTATGCCAAATTCCAGACGACAGAAGTGATAGACGATAGACAGAAAGTTTTTAAAAACCACTTTTATATATATACTTTTATAAAATTATAACATCAATGAAGTGTGTGATCGGATGCGAGGAAGCTATGTGCTACACTAGTTGGCCCTTTTGAAATTATTTTGTTTATTTAAATGAATAAAAGTATCAACTAAGCAAAATTTAACTAACGAAAATGGTTGAAATTATTATGGGACCATTTGTAGGCTTTATTCGACAAACCAAATTTCTTTAAAATCAGATAAGTAATTTTATCGGTAAGTAATATTTGAACGCCAGTCACGGACAGATCGACAGGCAGATACGGAATTCAAAATGCTTGCTGATATCTGAAACGGATTTCTGTCTTAAAATGTTTGAAATCGGAGGCGGAAATTGAGTAAAAAAATGTTCATTCTTCAGTACGATTGCATAGCTCGAAAGCAAAAAATAAAAATTCAAGAGAGGGATGTTAAAAAAAGTGTTGTTAGAGGTTTGGCAGGAGAGAGAGAGTAAAAATGTTATGTTACTATTCTGAATTTGAAATACTCTAAGAAAAAAGTCAAGGCGAAGAATTTTCACGTATCTCTGGATATAAGAGTGACAGTTATCGTGTCGTATTTAAGTTTCTCCAAAAAAAGGGTTGAGAAGTGAGGGGGGGGGGGGGTGGAAGCGACGATGGTTTAAGTATTCAAAGATGAGAAAAGAAGTGAAAATGGAAAATGCATGCGCTCTTTCCTCTTGCGAAATTTTTATATTTCCTGACTCCTTAAAACGTCAGCTGACATCAAAATGACATTTATTCTTCTCTCTGCCCTTGCTGATACAATCCTTTATCCCTTTTCAACAGTTGAATTTTTCCATATATATATATATATATATATATATATTTAATTCCTAAAAACTTTGCTATTCATCCTTTAACGTTTTTTTACTGTAGAATTTAATATTTTTGTGCCTTGTCATTTACTGAGTGTATTTTACAAAGTAACCTCCGTTTATACATTGCGCAGGTAGTAATGGGGATACAGCCCCCACTCCTGCATAGACACACATAACGAGTGTGTGGCGACCAGCCATGCTTGTTTAAAGGTATCTTTTGTTCGCTTGTTGTAGCTTTGCAAAATGAGTGCTGCAATAAATATTCCCACCAAAGGAAAGAAATTCAGCGGCAAATATTCATCGTGAACTTTTCGCTGTTCAATTTGGTTACAATTCTGTTCAGAATGCTTCACCATTTTCATCGTAACGCATAAGAAAATCTAACGCAGAACCCATTCCTTTTGCTTTAAGATCCTCAGACAAAATGTTCGGGAACCATCAAGCAATGGCATCCCATTCCTTTTCTCGTCATGAATGTTTGTTTTTCCACTTTTAAATAAACCCACTAACGATCGCCTTCACTCATATCATTTGGTCCATATACAGCGCTAAGTTCACGATAGATATCTGGCGCAAAAATTTGTTTTCTTGTTGTCAGAAACCTATAATATAAGCGCGGAGTTCGCATTGGGCGTAATATTTATTACAGCACTCATCATGGGAAGAGACAACAGCCAAACAAACGATAACACTACCTTCCTACAAGCACGGCTGGATGCCAGTTGCATTGGCAATAATTGGCTTTAAAAGCATAAGGCCTCGTTCACACGATGACACTAATGTTGTGACATTCAATGCCACGACATTAGTGTCGCCGAGTGTCGTCGTATGAATAGTAGATGTCATGGCACTAAATGCACTATAACTAAGACGCTGAGTGTCAAGCAGTGTCACGGCATTAAATGTCGCGACATAAGTGTCATCGTGTGAACGAGGCTTAACATCACTATAGGACGCGAGAAAGATATGTGCCACCATAATTGGCAGATTATTTAATTTATTATTATTTATAGTTATGTATTATTTATAAAACATAAGAATACTTTTTTTTTTTGGATGTCATTGATAAAATTTTAAAAAATAGTCTGTAGGTGTTTCCTATATTTAATAGTTTTTTATGATGTGTAAAAATTAAAAGGTCCTTGTAAAATTTCCTTCTAACAAGGGTAAAAAAAGAAAATCCACCTCAGAATCTATTTTTACTACTTGTTTATAAAAGCCAAAAAAAATATATTTTTCCCATTGTTTTTCGTTTAAAAGGGTCATAGCGAGGAAAGACGGGTTGGCTTTTTTTAGGACCATTATTGTGTCAGTTAATTCAATTTTAGCGTCCCCTACATTTTCTTCGTCAATATTTTATTCTTCGTTTTTAGGAATAATGGATTTAATTACTGTAGTTCGATGTTTTAGCACTAGATGTGCAGTGTCTCCTAGAAGAGGCTTTATTAGCCGAAAAAAGGTCTTTTGTTTATTAAAAATCTTTTGTTTATAAATTCTTGGGGAAGGACGTATTGAATAACTATTTTTATCGTAGTCAATACTATAAGGTATAGTATTATAAAGAGCCCATGTACTTTCATTAAAAGTAATGTAATTACAAATTATTATAGGCCAATTTCCTAATATTGTAGTATAATGTCAAAAGTAATTTGAAAGTAATCTGCTAATGTTATTTGAATGTTAAAAAAATTAGATAATTAATTTTGGTAACAATTGTTTCTTTTTTTTTATATATTTATTTTTTAAATTACACATCTCCCCTTTTATTTTTATAATTTAATTGAGTATTTTTCCGCGGAATTAAATTAATTAGAGAGTTTATCCTGTTTTATTATTATTTGATTAAAACAAATGATTTTGATTACTTTTCATTAAAAGCAGAAAAGGGAGGGGGTTTTAGTCATACCTCTGCCAACCCCATTCTATTGTAATATTTTAGTATAATTAAGATTTTCAACACCTGCTCATCCTACTGTTTTATTATTTCATCACGTTCTACTACCAAAAAAAAGAGGGGGAAAAAGGACAAATATAAATAAATAGTTGTATGAATTGATTCACGTGCAGTGTATATGAACAAAATAATTAAATGGGATTTGTTTTTAAACTAAACTTGATTTGTATTTCCTTCTCCCTGACCTCTATTTTTTCGATTTAAGCCACTAATAATAATTCATTTGACAGTATTTTAAGTTATTAAAATTATTAGTTTTTTAAAAAGAAAAAAAGAAAATAAAAGAAAAAAGAAATTGCGTTTTAATAAAAAATAAATTGAATATACTATAGGTGTATATATATATATATATATATATATATATATATATATATATATATATATATATATATATATATATATATATATATATTTATATATGTACAGGATGTTTAGCTAAGCAAAGGCTTAGAAATAAGGGCAGTTCTACATCGATGTAACATTTTTTCGTTCTTCAGAACGTACCGGAAAGCTAGAAAGCATAAGAAATTTGAATTTACATAAAAAAGCAGTATAATGAAGAAAATAATTTTATTGATAAACTGTCTCTGTATTATGGGCGATTCCAGTTATTCGTGTGTTACAACAGATTTTTTTTAATTAAAACATTGTTTAACACTGATGATCCCATCGAGTAGATAAATAAAGTGGTCGCAATTTCCCATCCTGTGATGTATTAATCCGGATATGCGTGCAGCATCATAAAATAATTTCCCAGTTTTCATTTAATTTTGTTGAAAGCTTACAACAGTTTTTGTTCTTAATTTCACATGCCCAGGAATAGAGGTTTTTTTTTTTTTGTTTTGTAATATTACGGGGGTCCTATTCTGGCAAATATAAAACAATGGCATTATGCGAATGCGCAATCAAGCTGTCAAAAGCATATAAAGTTCGAAATTTCAAGATTCAAAACTTCCCGTAAATGAATTCCATAAATTTGAAAATCAATGTTCGATCGTATCCAATTAATTCAGATAATAATGTTCCTTATCAAGAATTGAACTTTGTTAACCGTGACTGCTCGACCTACAAAGGGCCGAACTATTTACTCGAGTATAACAGTCAATAAACAAGCTTATTACACGACAAGAGAATGCTTCAATATAGCTTAATTTGCATAGGAGTTGAATGCTCAAGGTTTATTTACATTAGTTTTCGAACCAATGTCGTACTTAGTTTGAAGCTTTAAGTGAGCAGAGGGGGATATGGTTTGTCTACTAAACCATTGTTAGTTATAATTAGTTATGGAATTGAGAATCAAGAGGGAACCAGGCCCTGTAATTTTGTTCGAGGTCTGAAAATTTCAAAATCTCTCCTCCCCTTCTTGACGGTACATGTCATCCGTGTCAGAAGCATGAAAGGGAAGCTCTGATATCAGAGCGACGCTGTTATCAGGCAACCGTGTTATCAAAGTAAGTCCCCTTTCTCTCACTCGTCTAGTTCGAGGATACCACTTCAACGAAAAGCCTATTTCCAATTTAACTTTAAATAATTATAACTTGAATACACACGTATAATACGAGTCCTTTACACACCACTTTGATCAGTTCTCTTTCTACAACTAATTATGTATATTGTGTATGTTCATATACTCGTAATACACATTGTATGTCATGCTTCTCAAACCTCAAACTACGACAGAGCAAATATCGAATGTTAATGATGTCATATTGCTATACATTTGATATGTATCTTCAGAACCTTATTTGTTTTAAATAGCTATTAAAACTTTATGCCGGGCTAGCGTTCGGCCTTTATGAGGCCATCCTCACTGCCGATTACGGAAGAACTGGTCTCTAACATAATACAGACTCGCCCTTCATAATATTTTATTAACTCAAGTTCTTCCATAATCGGCACTGATGATGAAAATCCTTATAGAGACCGAAAGGTGCTTTGATAAAGAAGTAAATATTGTTTTACTTTGAGAAACTCTTTAATTTGAATTTAATAAATTAATGTCTCTTTAGTTGATGAAAATGACGGAGAATGGAGACAATGACAATTAAATATAGTTATGATAAAGTGTTGAGTTGTCTTTGACTAAACTAGAGGGTTGTAAAGGCTTCTGTTCCGTTATTCTGGCTTTATGTGATGTTACTGAATATTCTTATACATCTGCTTAACTTCTCGTGCTTAGAAATATACTTCATTTCCTATTTACACATATAAGTAAAAAGACCTAGGTACTCATTTGTCACACACATAATTGTTTATTATCCGACAATCTTATCTTTTAATTAATGCCTTTGGAGCACAAAAAAGTGAGAAAATACTAATCTTAAAAATCTCACCTCGTTGGCCAGTACAAAAGAGGGCATTACGCTGTTGAATGGAGGAAAAAAAATGAGTGAAGTTGGGAAACCCGCAACACGCAAAGGTCTGCCCCGTAACATGTTAAAGCCTTGCACGCAGCCCTCTCGTCTTATTGTTCAAGTACAGTCTTGTTAGAACCGATGTTCTCCTCCCTCGGAGAATATGTGTCTTGAAGTTGTTTCGTGAAGGTACTACTAGGTTTTAGACCCTTGGCCGCAAAATAACAGGGGGAGTTTTTCCAAGGATCGACTATACCTTGTTGTACTTTAAGGTAGTTGTGTTTTATTTATGCATCAGGTGAGGTCTTCTTATACGTGTCCCTTTCCACCTTGTTCTTTTATGTTAACAAAGTATTGTTTCCCGTTCTTTTTTTACTCCTTTAGTTTATGTAAAGCTATCGTATTTCTTCATTGCTATTTTTACTCTTATTTTGTATAAAATATATTTTTTAAAACCCCTTTAAAAGAGTGTATTATATACAGTTTTTTAACGCCTTAAATCTACTTTGTAAAAAGTAGTAGAAATGGAGATTGTAAGGTTACAGAGTATCGGGTTTCTTTTAAATTATTTTTACCTTAATAGAAGCATTTTTCTATTTCCCATCTCCATATATTTTATTTTTGTATTTAAATAATAAGGTATTGTATATACTCGTATATACATTTAGGTAGTTTATCCAATTAATTATAGGTATTTAGACATTTCTTACATGATATATCATCATTGATTTTTGCCGTTTCTATCAATCAAATCATAAAATGGGAATAAACTGTTGTAATAGAAATTAATTCAAAACTAATAACAAAAAATATATCTTTAATTAGATAATACTTCAATAGTGTTAAAGAAAGCAAAAATTTAATTATTTCATTTATCCCATTAACATAAAGTAACCCTAACGCGCAAAAATAAAAGTTTAAACGTGCCAAATTTAGTGCGTCCTGTTGTGGTCTACTATAACGATTACCATCTTGTCTCCTCTGAAACCCCCACTCCTCAACAATATGAGACTTACATGTCTCATCTTTATAATTATCTTTATAATTGGTTGAAGTCACGGCCAAATACACAAATAATAAAAAAATCGGAAAAAATCACAATCTTATGTAGCATTTAGGTGAATTTTCCGGGAAAGCTGTACAAATAGAACAAATTTAGACCTGAGATTCTGATGGAGCAACCTTAAGTTCGTTTCATTTAATGTATATATAGCAAAAATACAGTGGCCTAGCTCCCTTCAGTGACACGTAAAAAATCAATTCAAACAACGATGCTGAAACCAGGAAAAAGGAATGATATCTTCAGCAAAATCCTAATTGACTGTGAAACATGGGCCAAGTTTTAGTCCCCCACCCAAAAAAATTCAGCCTATCAAAGCAGTGATAGCCTTCATTGTGGCCAAGTCTGCATATTCTTTAGACCATAAATTCACTTCACTTCTAGCAAGACTACTCTTTTATTTTTTATTTTTAGCTCTTGGCCTGTTTCTGAATGAGGTATAAAACAGTATCATGTGCACATGAGTCACATAGGAGTTGCGAGGGTAAAAAGAAGTAGAGAATTCAGAAGAAAAGAAAAATGTTCTAGACCCCTTCTCAAAAAATGCAGCCTATTATCATTCAGAAACAGGCTAAGTTATAAGCAATAAAAATAATTGAGTAGTCTTGCCCATGAAAGTAGAAGTGAAGTGAAGTTATGGTCTAAAAAAGGTGCAGACTTGGCTACAATGCGAAAAGGATGATTTTTTTGGGTGGGGGACAGGAACTGGCCCTTTTTTTCACGGTTAGGTTTTTGCAGAGGATATATTTATAAAGGTTTCTTTCAACCAGAATTGCACCAAGAACTGTAGATAGTAATATTAGTTGCTTCTGTAATAATTCATAGGAGGAATTTATAGAAACTACTTTTTTCCTATTTAAAAAAAAGACATTCATTCACCATTGGATAAGTTAACTTTTTGTAATTCATCTGCATTTTTAAAGACACCTCAAGGTATTTCCTAGTCTACCCCTCTAATTTCTATTCTAGATGATCTTCGTATTTTTCCCGTATTTTATTTTTCCTGCACTAACTTCTTCCGATATTCGTTTGACAATATCCCACGCCAGGCAACCTACTCAGTTTTGGTTTTGAATTTCAATATACACCCACCCTGAATACATATTGCATTATTAATTGGGTAAAGTTTGTGTAAAGATCTAGACCAAATATTTTTCGATATTCTCTTTTTTTACCCATTTCTCTAATTCTAATACAAACATAACATCCAAATCTTATTTCAAGTGATCAACATTATTTTTTTAAATAAATAATTTTAAGGTTTATCTTACAATAGTTTAAGGACGAAATGAATAAATTTCACTCAAGCAAATGATTTGGTTTGGGTTTTAAGATGTTATTGTAAGTTTTTGCACCTTCAAATTTCTAATTAGGTTGATAAATGCATTGGTTCAGGTTTTTGCTTGTTTAAACTGCAGTGAGATTGGATTTAAAGGAAAATCATGTGGATTATAAAGGTTTTCAGTAGATTTTGTTTAGTTGCTGCTAGAGAAGGAAAAGACGCAGTGCAAGCAGATCTTGTTTGGTACGTGTTTTCAGTTGAGAGTTTTTCTACTTCTCCAGTTGAAGGTTTTTCCTACAGGGGATAGGTCGAAGGGAGTAATCACACTTCCTTCCCTTCTAGTAGAACTCTGGTTCCCTTCCACAACAACACCACAACTGCCCTTAGGGACAAATTAATTGGGAGGGAGAAGGCTGTGTGCTAGAATCCAAGGGAAGACTTATGGAGTGATGAGAGGAAAGAGCTAGCCTACCCCCATACCAATATACAGAGCTAATTGATGAAGGGTCTAGTTTTATCCCGAAGGGGTGGGAGTTACTAAGGGAGGAAACCTTATAACGGATCAAGGTTTTCTTGAAGGGCTTACCAAGTCCAAAGCCATGAGGATGACGTCACGATGACTGATGAGAAAGCCGTCATTGGAATGATGAAGCCCCTTATCTTTCATTTGATGAAAACATCTCTTTTCCCCACACCCTGCTCTTCCTCGCCCTTTTAATGGCTAATTGATGAAGACTCGTGTTTATCCACTTTAAGTTTAACACAAGTTGCCTTCCGGGGAGTTAGTGACATCGGTCGAGGCTCTACACTTTATTGTTTGCCTTTTTTTCTGAGAAAAAGACATCCTTCATGTTTAAGGCTCACTTAGTGTCTTCTGTAAGCAGTTGAAGAAGAGAGTGTTAATCAAACGGGTATGTAATACCGCCACCTAATACATTTGAACTTAGTGAGGCCTCATAGAGCTTAGCAGAGGGACAGTTTAGGAGAACATTATTATATAATCTCCAATATTTACAAGTAGATTTCTTCAATCATGTTCGTATCTTATATTTTATTATTAAAACTTTATTTATAAGCTGATAATAATTAGGAGTTATTATTTTACACACATATAATTATATATTATATGTATTAACATGAAAATATTAATATTTAGGGTGTTTCATGAAGTTCTCCCACCACTAATGTAGCATGTCCTTTAGGTTTTGGTTATTTCAAGTAAAAAAAGTTTATGTGCACATGTGTCCGATTCAATTTATTTACTTAGCTGGGCCAATTGGAAATTTAAATTTAAAAAATCTGAGCAAGTGTTAGTGGCAAGTTTATTATTTACGGATGAATCACAATTTACTCGAGACGGCATCAACAATACATAACTTATAACATGCATCAATGGTCGGACATCAACCTTCATGCCACCGTAGAAAGTAATTTTCAACGTAGATTTAGCGTTAATGTGTGGTGTGGAATGTTATATGATCAATAAAAATTAATTGCAATTTTCCAATTTGCAGTGTTCCAATTTTTTTATTTTAAAATTGGTATAGCTCAATAAATAAAATGAATCGGACACATGTTCACATAAACGTTTTTACTAGAATGCTGCTCCATTAGTGAGAACTTCATGAAACATCCTGCATATATATATATATATATATATATATATATATATATATATATATATATATATATATATATATATAACAATAGCCGCATCACTACTCATCATTAAGCATTACAATAGTAGTAATGAGATGTCAGGTCGGTCTAAGCCTCGTATAGGTTATTGTATAGCTCAATAAATAAAATGAATCGGACACATGTTCACATAAACGTTTTTACTAGAATGCTGCTCCATTAGTGAGAACTTCATGAAACATCCTGCATATATATATATATATATATATATATATATATATATATATATATATATATATATATATATATATTACAATAGCCGCATCACTACTCATCATTAAGCATTACAATAGTAGTAATGAGATGTCAGGTCGGTCTAAGCCTCGTATAGGTTATTGTATAGCTCAATAAATAAAATGAATCGGACACATGTTCACATAAACGTTTTTACTAGAAATAACCTAAAGAACACGCTCCTTTAGTGAGAACTTCATGAAACACCCTGCATATATATATATATATATATATATATATATATATATATATATATATATATATATATATATATATATATATTACAATAGCCGCATCACTACTCATCATTAAGCATTACATTAATAGTAATGAGATGTCAGGTCGGTCTAAGCCTCGTATAGGTTATTGAGGCATGGGTAATTATTACGATATATTGTAAATCTTATTAACTGTTTATTCTTCTCAATCTTAAGTGTAAAAATCTATTTGTCAATATTAAATTATTGTTTCTGATGTGACTAAGCAAAGTTATTGGCCTTTTCTAACGTTCAATCCTTATTTCATGCCTATATATCAATGACCCTTATGCACGTGCCTTGACTTGCCTTTGATTCGATTGTACTCCGTGTTCCAACAAAAGTTCTAATCCTATATAATCCTCTTGTATGGACTTATTGTATTTTTAATTCCATGAAAATGGAAGTATGGTGATACCCTTAAAAACGTGATTCCGAGATCTCTGTTAAGGGGGGTCTTACGAACCCGGGGATATCATTAAAAACCGTTTCATATACATATATGTCTGTGCGTGCGTATGTCTGTATGTACGTTCGTACATTCGTTCGGAACTTTAAACCTTTATAACATCACTTCAAGACATCGTATTGAGATGCGGTTTGTGGCATTTTTTAGAATTTTTGTCTCACGACGTTCGGAGCTACAGTCACTTAAGCACGAAATCGGTCTGTCGACGATAACTTCAGTAGGCTTTATTTGATTTCAATTTCCTTTGGGGTATATACGTGTCCTATATGGTAGATTGTACCTATACTTTTTGAGCTCAATCGAACTAGCGGTTTGGGAGATATTGGCATTTTAGTGTATTTTATAAAAAAATAAAATCTTTGGGCAATTGTGTCCGTCCAGTTGATCGTATTCAAACATTTCTTGCTTTAAAATACGCAGCTTGTAGACCTATTTTGAATGAATATTATCATGATTACCAAATATCGAGTATAAGCACCAATAAAATGAAAAAATAACGTATTGACACCTCAACATTTCATGGATGTCATGTGTGGGATTTCCACACCGGTACTTTCTTTTTTTTAATTTTCTCTTTTTATTTGCCATGTCCAAAGTTGATAAAAAATTTCATTCGCCAATTTTCCTATTTCTTTTTTCCCCGATTAAATATAAAAATAACTCCTCAATTCCCTTAGATCTTTTAAATAAAATGTTAACTTTTTATTGACTTAACTACAAATTAAATATAGTTCTTTACTTTAAAGTTAAATTTTAGTTATAAAAAAGTTTTAAAGATTAGGTTTGTTCCAACAGCCAATTCGAGGACGGTTCTAGAACCAGTTCAGGATTTTTTAATGCGCATGCGTCTATGAGGACTGGTTCAGAACTGATTTAAAAAGAGGAGCCTGTTGGAACGATTTTAGAACTCTTTCAGAACTGCAACCTTCATGTTACCTCCCTTTATCTTGTTTTTATTTTCCTCTTCGTCTCTCCACTTGTTTTGTTTATGTTCACTCAGAAATGGATTACTTACGTGAACATATTCTTATTGTTAAACTCAACAAAGTTTATAAGAATGCACATTAGGGCAAATAGTTTTTAAAGTTACAAATTTATCACACTGTCATTTCTAAATGATTATATTTCGCTCTCACATTTGGGATTCGTCAGGCTCGTAACAATCCTGTCTTTTAGTTTCAGTTGCCTATTAAAAATTTGTTTGTATAAATTGTAATTTTTTTAAACATTAACTGTTAAATCATAAAAAGTACCGGTGTGGAAAGCCTACACATGACTTCCATGAAATGTTGTGGAGTCAATACGCGATCAAGAGAGAACTCAGTATTTACACCCATTTTCATGGAAGTAAAAACATTAAAATGCCAATATCTCCAAAACCGCTTGTGCCCAAAAAGTATAGGTACAATCTACCAAGTAGGACACATAATAATATATACCCCAAACAAAATAGAAATCAAATGTCTAATGAAGTTATCCTCGACAGACCGATTTCGTGCTTAAGTGACTATTGACTACAGCTCCGAAACGTCGTGAGCTACGATGTTCGGGTTTGTCGCCATCAGTTTTTCCGACAAAAGTTGTAAAAAATGCCGCAAACCGCATCTCAATACGATATCTTGAAGCGATATGTTATTAAAGGTTTAGTTACATACGAACGTACATACATTCGTACGCACAGACGTATATGAAACGGATTATATTGATATCCCCGGGTTCGTAAGACCCTTCCTCCACAGAGATCTCGGAATGAAGTTTCGGATGATAAAATGTGAATTTTATCTTGGCTTATTAAAAATAAACCCTCATATAAGAAAAGGTCAACCACACATTAAGAAATATTTACAAATAAAGGGTTCAAAACTACAAAAAAGAAAATTATAAGAACAATTTATCTGGTTTTTTTTCTTGTCTGTAAATCATCGGCGGATGTACAGACAAAAAGATCGGAGATAATTCTTATAAAGGACTCAAAGTCGCTATGAGAAATTTTAATTATCAAGAGGAATAAATAATGTATAAAATATAAATTATATTTTATTGTTCCAATATACTATCATGATAAAAAATAATACGTAAAGAAGAAAGAAAGAAGTAGTATAAATATTAACTGAGGAGAGAGAAACAAAACACGCTAGGAAACAGAGATATCAAGAAAAGAAACGAAAACAAATGTCAGGTTATAGTTGAACAGTAGTAGTAGTGTAACCTACACGCCTCCGTTTATTAGTATTAGTAGTTCTCGTCGAGTTCCTGCTTCAGTCCGGGAACTGGTTTCACGGTTTTAGGACTGTCCATAACCGTTCGTCTTTCTGTTGGAACACGGGACTAAAAGTTCCAGAACCGTCCGAGAAGCGTGTAGGAACGGTCTTTCGATACTGCGCATGCCCCCGGCAGTTCTAGAACCGTCCGAGGCTCTGTTGGAACGAACCTATTGAATTCAAGCTAATCACACATCCCTTCCACCATACACCTTTAAATATTTTAATAATTTATTTACACAAAAAAGTTAAATTACTAAATTGAAAGAAAAAAATCTAAATCTGAATTATTTTTTAAAAAATTATGAGTTGTAGTGAAGATCCTTTTAGGGTAATAATAAAAAACTTCGATTATCTACGGCAACGTTTCGGCAATCCTGCCATTCTCAAGCCTGAAATATAGTTTATTTGCTGTAAAAAGTCGTTTCATTTTTCAAGAGTTTACACTTGTAAGTTAGTTCTTGGTGTATTGTTGGTAATGAAACGACTTTTTACAGCAAATAAACTATATTTCAGGCTTGAGAATGGCAGGATTGCCGAAACGTTGCCGTAGATAATCGACGTTTCTTATTATTACCCTAAAAGGATCTTCACTACAACTCATATTAACAAAGGGTACCACTTTAGACTAAATGTTAAAAAATTATATTTTTAAATAAAGTTTAAATGTATATTGCTCAGGTATATATTATATAATATATACATTTATCTATTAAATATTTTATTTTAAAGTATTAAAATGCTAACTTAAATGCTTGAACTATCTAAAAGTGATGTCTTAATTTAGAGATAGCCCTTTTCTCAATTTAATAAAGCCCGGGTGTTAATTTTAACCGTAAAATGAGAAAGTTGACCGGGTTTTCTAGTCACGTTATAAGCTTTATCAAATTATCTAACTGTACGTGTTTTTGATTCAACCCTTTAGATATCTTTGCCAGTTATTAACTGGTTCTTTATTTGTGTGTATTTAACGTTATACTCTCTTAACTGGTGTTAAATCTTTTATTTATTTTCGTTCTTTTAACACAAGATTGTTATAAATTTAATTCCCTTGGAGATTTACTTTTAAGGGTTGTTAAGTGTTTTTTTGTAGGGCACGTTCATCAAGGGTTCTAAATCTAATCTACATTTATTATTCAATAACTTATTCTTTTAATGTTTAAAACATTTTTTTTTTCTGATACGTAGTATATTTAACGATAATATAGGTTTGTTCCAACCCCCCAATTTGTACCGTCCTTTATATCGTCCCGCGGATCGTTTGGGAATCGTTTAGAAAAGGTTTTATGCGCATGCGGTAACATTTTACTGCAATAGAACATCGTTAGGTTGGAGCGGGTTTGTGACTCTAATTCGCACTGTATTAAAACATTCAAGGAAACCTATATATAGAGTTAGGGTTTATATAATTATGATAGGGAACCTTCTTGTTTAGAGAAATTATACCTTAAGGTTAAATCTAGAAATCAATGTTATCTCTTGATTTGGGGGCGCTGCACTCCAAAAACTCTAAAAAAAATATTTTCATAATTAGTTTCACTAATTATTATTATAAAATTCCCGAATGAATTCCATTTAATTAAAAATTTAATAATATAATTTTTTTTTTCTTGAAAAATTCATTATTCCGACATATTAAAGAAAATGAAACTAATTTAGCTGCGAAACGAAAATTAAATATGAATTATCACCTGTTAAACACTTAATAAGTATGTTTAATAAGAAATTAATTAATTAAATATTGCTGAAATATATATTATTAAATTCAAATTTTTAAGTTTTTGGTTGTTTCATACTACGGAAAGTTTAAATTTTAATTTAAATCAAATTATAATTATTATTCACTACGGGAAACAGGCAGTGAAAAATACACTCCCGCGCCGGGATTTAAAATTTAGTTGGCAAGAGCATCTGTACTGGAAATACAGGAGACCCGTGGTTGAAATCCCGGCGCGGGAGTGTATTTTTCACTGTCTGTTTCCCGTAGTAAATAATAATTATAATTTGATTAAAATTATATTATTAAATATATATTATATATATTATTAAAATGACTAAATATGTTTACGAATTTATTAGACCTAATTTGTATATTGTTATTAGAATCTTCTTTAATGATGTAAAATGTTTAATTATTCTCTTTGCTTTTCATAATACATTTTTATTACTCCCACCGCTTTTTGTTGTACTATTTAATATCACAGGTTTAATTATTTTTTTGTTGTTTGTTACAGGTAAGTGGCTTTTTGTAATCATTGACTTTGTCACTGGATTTAAGGTACCATTTTTGTCTTTAAATATTATTACTGAGTATACTCAACTCTCAATGAGCATATGTATCCCAACAAAAGCAATTGTGTAAAATAAGTTCATTATAAAAATTTATTTTTAAAAACAACTTTTATTCGTATTCTTCTCAGCAAACCCTTTTATTTGATACCTATACCATGGTCGTGCCTAAAAAATAACTAGTCCGCCATCTTGGATTTAGAATGACGTCACTTAGCTAATCAAGCATTGTCATCCAAACTAAACGTGTATGCAAAATTTCAATTCAGTCGGTTGAGGATAACTACTTTAAAATTCAGTTGCAATATTTGACCCGAACTTACATACAAACATTGCAAGTTAAATAAAAGCTTGTAAAATTAGCCAAGTCTCGCGTAAAAAGTAAGTTCTACTAGGCCTAATAAATCCAGTACAAGTAAGTTATGTTGTTTGTCTGTCTATACAATACATATTCTTTCCCTCATAAACTTAAACATTTTCTTTCCCAAATTACTCTACACGTTTAAATTTAAAAACATTTCTGACTTGACAATTACGCAGCACAAAAAGGCTAAACAGTTATAAATCCTATGGTTTATGTTAATATCTTTTTCTAAAAATAAATGAAACTTTGTATCCTCGTGCTGAGTAATTGCCAAGTCAGAAAATGTTTTAAAATTTAAACGTGTAGAGTGATTTGTGATTACCAAATTCTCAAATTACTTTTTAGGCTACTCCATAAACCTATCAGTGCTTCTAATAAAAATGATTTTTTTAGTGGTTAACTCGCTTGTCGGTTGTGCTATTGATCATATCGCGAACTAAAAGCAAATTACAAACATTCCTAGGTTTCTCTTTGAATAAGTTAAATGCAAAGGATGTTAGATCAGGTGTTTATCTTCTATACTTAAAATTGTCGTCAAAAACAAAGAGGCCGCGATGTAAACTTAAAGCAAACCATATACAATGGTTCAATATTCCTAACTTTAGAAATATTGGATGTTACATGTTATCCTTTTCCGTGGCGTAATCACCGGAAAAAACCATGTTAATAATTAAAAGTTTTAAAAGTAGGTAACAGTAACCGCGTTGCATAAGACCTTTGCATTGAATCAATTACATTCACCGAACCTAAACTGGTTTATCACATGTCGATACATCGGATATTACATTAACTGTTTCTATAAGATTATTGTATCAAGCGACGCATATTGTAGCCGATCGTTTGTTAGGACAAAACAAAACCATCAATTAAATGCCTCATTCATTGTCTTTTTTAAGGTTCCCATACACAATCAAACATTTTTCGCAAAATTTTTGCGCAATCCTGATGTCGGGCAAATTTAGACCATACAAGTCAAACATCAAACAGCCCCATACACGGTCAAAATGTTTCCATTTATAAAACATATATCTTATATCTTACATACATTACTTTCGTTTTTTTCTATCACTTGATGTGTTCTCATACTTTTAAATAATAGTTATCTTTTATCTAAGTACACTTATTTAAATTTGAGGTATACTAAATTAGCTAAAAAGGTTTACGCAATTCTTTAAAAAATTATCTGATATTGCAGGTTTTTTTTTAATGATCCTCAGAAGTAACAAATTATGATTAAGAAACATTATCATTTGTTCCCATTAAAAAAGTTTTTCGTGAAAAAAACTAAGATATTTTTTGTTTGTTATATCCTTCGTAAGTTTTTAATTTTTTGTAAAATGATAAATGTTAGGTTAGAAAACCTTTGTGCCAATTCACCTTCAAGTTTTCTTGCTAATGTGATTTTTTTTTTTCTTTTTTTTTTTTTGCTAGGATAGACATTGTGCCAGAAAAGTTATTCAGTCTTTATTTTACTTTGAGCAATTTACAACTGAGTTTATTTACGAGAGCTACTTTTAATATCTAATTTGTTTTTGAGTTTACTTATTAAATGGTCATATTTCTTAAATATTTCTACCCCTTAAAACTAACTTGGCTGTAAATTAAACTGAGAAAGTAAAAATTCGTTTACTTATTTTCTTTATAGCTCACCACAGACTTTTTTCAGACTACAACTATGTATGAATTTATTAGTTTTAAATTTATTAGTACTTCAACTTTTTATTGTGTATAACTTGTTTTTTCTTAATTGTTTACATGATGGAGTCCATTTGTTCTCTTGAATATACAAATCACCCCATTTTTGATAATACTATTTCCCGAAGCTTATACGCCCCCCCGGTGGAGGTAGGAGAGCGATTTTCGGGGGCCGGGTGTCTTCCGGTCCCAAACGGTCGGGGACTGCGTGAAAACCGCCTCCGGTGACCCGTTTCCCGGTTACGGGCGACGGTATCGCCCGTTTTCCCGGCGGGGTCCGGGGACCGCGGGCACCGGAAAAAAAATATTCCGACCCCGCGGCGTCGTGGGGCGCATTAGGGGCGACGACTTTTATAGGAAACTTTTTCCCCCCCGGCGCACGGGGGGGGCGCTAAAATTCGAAAACCCCCTTTTTAGGGGCCTTTTTCGGACGCGTGTATCTTTTTCCCTGTACACTTTAAAAAAATAAACGAAAAACTATTTTTTCTTAAATTTAGAGGCCTTCAAAAAAGGTCCTTTGGGTCGGACCGCTGCGGTCGACCGCATCCAAGTTATGCGGAAAAAACCGTTATTCGCGGTCGCGGGTTTTCTTTAAAAAAATCGCGGCGCGGCAACCGCGCGCGCTGAATTTTTGCCGACCTGATACAATTTAGGGGGGTGCCCGAGGAGTGAGAAAATAACCCCCGCGGATTTTCCCTACTTTCCGTTTGGCGTCGGGAACCACCCCCGTTTTACCGCAAAACGGAAAAAGCGAAAAAAAAATGTTCGTCATTTTTTTTCTCCGCGAGCAAAAGTAGAGGAAATACCGTTTGAAGGGCGTCCGGTAGGAAAAAGTGATACCTTTTGAGAAAAAAATACCGAGGGGCGGTCGGAGGCGAGGGGCGGCGGCGGGGGTGGTGCGCGTCCCGCAGATGGGCCGATTTTCGCGTTTTTTCGGCCGACCCCCCCGACTTCAAAATCGCCGCTCCCCTCTTCAACTTGGGAATTTCCCGACGGGACTCCTAGGGTAGTTTCGGCCCGTAGTGGTCTACGGGAAACCGTCTTTCTTTTTTCTTAGCTGGAGACATTTTTCCCGTGAGGGGCGAAAACCCGAATTTCGGGAAATTTCGGCCGAAAAAACGACCTTGCCGACTTCAAATTCTGCACCCCCCTATTTAACTTGAGAATTTCCCGACGGGACTCGCAGGGTAGTCTCGGAGCATAGTGGTCTACGAGATCGAGTTATTTTTTTTTCTTAACTCCGACGGTTCTCTCCCAGGAGGGGGGGAATGTTAAAAAATTCGAAATATTTCCCCCCACTTTTCTTCACTTTGGGGCCCCCGTAGCCCCCCTTAAAATGCGTATAGACGAACGAAACTTATTGGGCGTCTGACCCGTACTGTCCTCTACACGAAACCTCTTTCGCTTTTTTTTCGCCGGTTTCCGGGCGCCGTAGGGAGGGGGTCAAAACGAAAAAAAGGTAAATTTTCGTTAATCAATTTTCGCGTAAATGTTGTATCTCCTCCTAGGGTTTTAAAAGTGGGGAATTGGGACCAATAGCACCTTTTCAGGTTAGGTCCCGGATTTCTGACCAGACCCTTCGTTTTTTGAAATTTCGATTTTGGGGCCCCCCCGGATTTTTTGAAATTTTCGTCTGCCCTTAAAATATTTCCTATTTATTTTATGGGGCCCTTGATTTTTTTACGTGTACACATATGTGATGAATAACGCTATAAAAAAAATTAGGGTTCTACGACTTATAGTTTTCGAGAAAAAAATTGTCAAAGTTTCGAAAATTTCGTTTTTTTCGACCCTATTTTTTATACCCCTTTTTTCGACTTTAAACCGCCGTAGCTCCCTCTATAATGCGAATATCGGGTTGATTTTCGGTGGGCGTCATTAATTCACAGTGGTTGACCGAAATCTTTTTCGATTTTATTTTCACCGGTGCCCGGGCGCAGTGGGGGGGGGGGGGCCGAATATCTGTTTAAGGGCTTTTTTGAAATTCTATAAATCGGCATAGCGTTTTCCCTGTATCCCGTGGAGAAAAACTCTATTGGCCTTTTTTGTATCCCGCAAATAGGCCTTTAAGCCCATATATGATACAAGGCGATCAAACTTATAGTACGCCCACTACGAGATATTGAAATTGAATTACGTACTAAAAACCCAATTTTCACCCGTTCTTAGCCTCTAAATTTTCCCCAAATGGGACTCCCAGGGTACTTTTGGCACATAGTTGCCTACGAGAATCTGTTTTCCGTTTTTCTTAACTACTTTCCGGTTTTCCCCTGGGTGGGAAAACCTTGATTTTCGGTCGATTTTTGCCGAAAAACACGACTTTGCCGACCTCGAGGTGGTAAACGGCCCCTTAAACTCGAAAGTTTCCCGACGGGACTTATAGGATATTTCCGAGGTATGGCCCCCTCAAAGGACCCGGTCGATTTATAATTTCACTGCACACGGTTCTCTTCCAGGGGCGAAAATGTCAAAAAAATTGGGAATTTTTCCCCCGTTTTCGAGGCCCATGTAGCCCCCCTTAAAATACGTCTAGACAAACGAAACGTATGGGGCATCTGACCCCGACTATCCTCTACACGAAACTTCTTTCGGTTTTTTTTCACCGGTGTCCGGGCGCCGTGGGGGTCCTGAATATCTGTTTAAGGGGTTTTTCGAATTTCTTTAAAGTAGAATAGCGTTTTCCCGGTAGCCCGTGGAGAAAAACGCTACAGGCCTTTTTTGTAGCCCGCAAGTAGACCTTTAAGCCAATATAAGACTGTGGAGCTTAAACTACGCCCACTATGAGTGATTTAAGCAGAATTTTTTCTAAGAAACCAAATCAATTTTTTCTGCCCATAACTTTTTCCCTATTTCTTCGTTGATTTTTTCATCCTTGATTTTGAGGTCCTTGATTTTTTCACATGTAGACATCTATAATAAATAACGCTATAAAAAATTAGGGTCCTACGACTTATATATTTAGAGGAAAAAAGTTTGGGAAAATTAGTCTTTTTCGACCCTTTTTTTACACCGCTTTTTTCGACTTTAAATCCCCGTAGGTCCCTCTTAAATGCGAATATTGGGGTTGAATTTTTGTGGGCGTCTCTATCTCACGGTTTTTGACCGAAAACTTATTCGATTTTTTTTTACCGGTACCTTAGCGCCTTGGGGGGGCCTGAATATCTGTTTAAGGGGTTAGCCTCTAAAATTTTCCCTAATAGCTTTATCTAGGTAAAACTATAGTTTTTCTTTATCGCCTTGCCGAATCCTTTAAAATGATATATATGTCGATCCGATCGGGCGACTTTCGATTTTCACTAAAATAATCACAGGTCCTAGAGGCCTAGCTTTTTTTTAGTAAAAAAAAAAATTCTTTTTTTGGTCGACGACCCCACATGTTTTATACATGGTTGGAAAGCTAATTTTTTATTAATAGGGAAGACACTCTTGAACTTTTTTCTTCCCGATCAATGTTTTCCGAGAAAAGCCTAAAAAACATCGAAATTCCAAAATTTCACTCAATCTTTGGACGCCATTATCTCGGAAAATATTGGTCAGGGAAAAAAATTTTTGTGAGTATGACCCCCAGTGAAAAAAAATAATCTTTCCAACCATATATAACACGTATGGGGTCGTCGACCAAAAAATTTCCCCAAATCGAGAACGGCAAAATCTGGGAAATTTCGACAAATTTTTGCAAGGTGCTCCGAATTTCCCCAAATTTAGTATGCACCCGTTGTTTGACACCACAAAAAGGATTATGAAAGAATTGTCCGGAAAAAAAAATTTCCGGGTCCCCCCCATAATTTTGAAATTTTTATATGCCCATAAAATTTGTTTAGACGCATTTACGGGGTTCTTAAATTTTTTACGTGTAGGAAGCCGTAATGTATGACGCTATGAAAAAAATTAGGGTTCTAAGGCTAAAGCTTTTTGGGGAAAAAAATGTTAAATAATTTGGGGTTCAGTCTAAAATTAATAAATCCCCACTTTTTCGAGGTTCGAAGTGGCTCAACTTTTTCCCTGTATCCCGTGGAGAAAAACTCTATGGGCCTTCTTTGTAGCCCGCAAATAGACCTTTAAGCTCATATATGACACGAGGCGGTCGGACTTATAGTACGCCCACTACGAGAGATTGAAATTGAATTACGTACTAAAAACCCAATTTTCACCCGTTCTTAGCCTCTAAAATTTCCCCAAATGGCTTTTTCCCGGAAAAGCGATAGTTTTTCTTTATCGCCTTGCCGAATCCTTTAAAATGATATATATGTCGATCCGATTGGGCGACTTTCGATTTTCACTAAAATAATCACAGGTCCTAGAGGCCTAGCTTTTTTTTAGTAAAAAAAAAAATTCTTTTTTTGGTCGACGACCCCACATGTTTTATACATGGTTGGAAAGCTAATTTTTTATTAATAGGGAAGACACTCTTGAACTTTTTTCTTCCCGATCAATATTTTCCAAGAAAAGCCCAAAAAACATCGAAATTCCCAAATTTCACTCAATCTTTGGACGCCATTATCTCGGAAAATATTGGTCGGGGAAAATATTTTTCATGAGTATGACCCCCCCTGAAAAAAAAAATTCTTTCCAACCATGTAAAACACATATAACGTTGTCGACCAAAAAATTTCCCCAAATCGAGAACGGCAAAATCTGGGAAATTTCGACAAATTTTTGCAAGGTGCTCCGAATTTCCCCAAATTTGGTATGCACCCGGTGTTTGACACCACAAAAAGGATTATGAAAGAATTGTCCGGAAAAAAAAAATTTCCGGGTCCCCCCCATAATTTTGAAATTTTTATATGCCCATAAAATTTGTTTGAACGCATTTGCGGGGTTCTTAAATTTTTTACGTATAGAAAGCCGTAATAAATGACGCTATGCAAAAAATTAGGGTTCTAAGGCTAAAACGTTTTTGGGAAAAAAAAGTTGAATAATTTGGGGTTCACTCTGAAATTAATAAATCCACCTTTTTCCGCTCTTCGAAGTGGCTTATTTTTTTCCCCGTATGCCGTGGAGAAAAACGCTACGGTCCTTTTTTGTAGCCCGCAAATAGACCTCTATGGCCATATACGACACGATGCGGTCGGACCTAAAGTACGCCCACTTCGAGAGATTGAAATTGAATTACGCACTAGAAACAAAAATGTCACCCGTTTTTAGCCTCTAAAATTTCCCCCAAATGGCTTTATAAGGGTAAAACTATAGTTTTTCTTGATCGCCTTGCCAAAACCTTTAAAATGATATATATGTCGACCCGATCGGGCGACTTTCGATTTTCACGAATTTTATACGGGCGCCAACCCTATACCGGCGCCAACACTATGCGCGCGCCAACACTATACCAGCGCCAACACTATACTGGCGCCAACACTATACCGGCGCCAACAATATATCGGCGCCAACACTATACGTGCGCCAACACTATACGTGCGCCAACACTTTACCGGCGCCAACAGTATACGTGCGCCAACACTATACCGGCGCCAACAGCTGGCTGAGTTCCGCTGGCCGCCGCTTGCGGCGGCCACGGGACCAGCTAGTTAGGATTACTAATTTGTGAAAAACAAAAAACCGAAAAAAATCGTGATATATGTATACTCGTACATAATATATCCCCAACTCAACTTAAAAACTTAACTGTGGAAAAAGGGCCAAGTTCCAGACTCATTCCCAAGAAAAGTCAGCCTATTAAGTTGTGATATCTACATTGGCCAAGGCTGCTCTTTCTTTAGTCCATAACCTCAATTCCCTCTTACTTTAATGAGCAGCACTGCTCTTTTATTTTAATTTTTTATTGCTGAACACTTCGCCAGTTTCTGAATGAGGCCTAAAAAGGCGTTCGCAATATAGATATAAATACCTACTTTGATAGGCTGACATTTTGGGAGGAGGTCTGTAAAAATTAGGTTTTTGTTGGGGATATCATTCCTTTTTGCTGGATTCAGCATCATGGGCTAGTGTTGTACGTGGGACTGGAGGGAGCAAGGCCACTGATTTTTTTTTTTTTCAATTTATACATTAAACTGACGAACACAGATGTAGAGTATAGAATATTCTAATATAATATTATATGATATCAAGTAAAGATACTCTGGCATGCTTGCTGGAACTTGGCCTGTATATATATATGGCCTATACATATATACATATATATATATATATGTATACATATATATGGTATATATATATGTATATATATATTGGCCTGTATATATATATATATTCTTAAATATTTTCAGCGTTGAAATGACGACATAAACATTAAATAACTTGGGATTCAAGCCAAATTGCCTCGTCTTTTCTATTTTAGATTGTAAATTTTTAGTAAAACGTTTTAAAATATACTTAATTTAAATTTTCTTATATATAGCTAAAATCCCATTCATACAGGAGTTACATATTTAATTTGTTAATATTCATACTATGGTCGTAAAATAGAAAGAGAAAAAATATAATTTAAAAATAAGAAGCTATTGTGAACAAACTGATAATTTTTTAATAAATTAAACACAAGCTCGCACAATTTTGTCTTACAAAATGACGTTGAGGTAATGCTCATTCCACCTCAGAAATTAAGAGACCAAGTGAATTGAGACTCCATGTCCACAAGCCCTAATCTGATCTGACTAGGGTTGGGATATCGATACCAATATATCGAAAATATCGATATATCGGAACCAACATATGGATATTGATCTTTCGATGTATCGGCAACCTCGATATTTTTAGAAAATCTCGAAAATTGGAAAGCGATGACCATTTTTCTCCTTTTATATCCCTGAACAAGGGAGAAAACTTGCCGCCGACCTTTTTTTCTTATCACTTGGAAAAACTGCGTCATCAGGGAGGTTCTCGATATATCGGAAATATCGATCATTTCTTCCGAATTATCACTAATATCGATGTCCATCGACTTGATGTCAATATATCGAAAATATCGATATTTTCTTTCGACATCCCAATCTGCCTTTAATTCGTGTGGTCTCGTATATTTCTGTGTATCAAAAAACTGCCATGCCCTGCGTCCCCTATGTTTCACTGTGCCCCTAGATTAAAGGAGTGAAAATTCAAAATGTTTATGGATTTAGACGTTTTAAGGTACCCTGAGTCTAAAAAGGTTTGTTAGTTGTTTGTTGTCTGTAGACTGTGCAGACGCGTGGTCTAAAAAGAAGGAAGTATAAGTTCGGCATTTATGTTCAATCACACACCCCTTAGGCGAAATCGATAAATTAATTTTAGCTTCACATTGGTCTAGGGACTTAACCCCCAAAATATCTAAATCAACGCGAAAAAAATCTCAAAACCGGTTGTGACATTGTGATTAAAAAATTCTTAAGTTTAGTCCATTTAAATAAAAATTTAACCATATAAGTTAATTTTCCCAAGAAAATACAGTTTCCGAGATATTGGTTAAAATAAAACTGATGCTGAAATTCGTAAAAACAAAAAGTAAACAACAATCTCTTGAACATTTGTTATATTAATTTATAAATTAATCGCTAAAATTCGATTTTGGATTTAAATTCAGTCTTACTATGGTATATGAGATTGTTTTGTTTTTTCGTTAGCACCTATATCTCTAGTAGTAATCATCAGATGATGGATTTTTCTGAAAATCAAAATGGCGTGTCAAAAGTAGCCCTCTGATAGTCCCATATCAATTTTACCTTCAAAACAACTACCTATTATTTTATTATAACATTATAGCAACTATTATTCCAAACCAACATTTTTAATACTCATGTCGTGTTTTAAGGATATGACGCGAGGAAGTTATGGTTGTGTGTTAACCATACTGATTTGGCAGAGGTTTATTACCACTTTACTACTTCAGTCGAAAATAACTCCTCTGAACAATTCAAAGACTATTTAAATCAGTTTCTTCTGAAGATATATTTTTGAATTTTTTCATTGTAAATAAAAATATCTAAGAGCAAAATTGACGAATTTATTGAGAAAATACAGTATTAAAGACCGGTTTCAAATGGGCGAAATTGATCATCATAGTTCGGTCTTCTTAAAAACATTACTACCAGGTTTTTTTTTTTTTTTTTAAAGATTAAGCCATTTAATGACTTATAAATATTTACGATTTATCTAGAATGAAGAGTGGTGTGCTTTATCAGATTAGACATCATAAAATTATGAAAACCCCTTTTTTTAAAAAAAAAAAAAAAAAAAAAAAAAAAAAAAAAAAAAAAAAAAACTATATTTTCAAAATCTGATTAAATTATCTCTCTTCATTGAGTTCCTTGCTTCCTAAACTTCCTCTACCATAATTTAAATCAAATTATAATTATTATTAACTACGGGAAACAGACAGTGAAAAATACACTCCTGTGCCGGGATTTGAACCACGGGCCTCTATATTTCCAGTATAGCGCTCTTCCATCTAAGCTACGCAGGAGAATGATTTTTCACTACCGTAATCGATAACTAGTCCCGAATCCATATTTTAATAATAATTATAATTTGATTTAAATTAAAATTTAACTTTCCGTAGTATGAAAACTACCAAAAACTTAAAAAAATTGAATTCCTCTACCATATTTTACGCAATTTTTTTCAGAAAGATTTTTAGATGAAAATAGAAAGAAAAATGTATTTTTGTCTGCACAAAGGTAAAATAAAATATTGGCTGTTATTGGGAACAATGTTAGATACCAGAATAGTGTCATCGATGCTATTAATCACTTGATTATACGCAACGTTTAATTCATCTATTTTTCAAAACCCGTAGTCGAACAAATCATCAATCATAAACCGAGGTTCTTCTTCTGTGTTAATATCACAATGTTTTACTAATGTTTCATATCCCTGGCAAAATAAATGGATCATCCGATTTCGATAATTGTTTTTTTTTTCTTTCTCTCTTTTAGATAGTCGTTGGTCTCTATTGTGAATTTTTACCATAGAAATTTTTACCATCGATTTTCCAGAGTAGTCTATTCGAATTTGAAGTTTTGTCATGTTTCTAGATAAAAATCCTTTTAATTTTTCATTGTTTTTATGAATAGTCATAAATCTGACTATCGTGTGTAAATGGCTTTACTTTGTATGAATCACTTAATTCGTTTTCCATTATCTCGACGTTGTGTTTTTTTTACCTTTTATGTTTTTACATATTTACCCTCTTTGAATTCTGATAAAACTCTATTTATGCACTCAAACTAGAAGTCTCATCTATAGATATTCCCGATCTCCATTACACTAGAAATGCAAAACAATATTGAACCCACCTGTTTAATTGATATATCAATAAACTGTACAAGTTATGATATTATTTAATTTTTGACATTTACTTGTCAATGATTCGGGTTAATTTGTCATCCATTTTTATTCATTATTATATTTACAGGGAATCCATTTAAAGTGGCCACTGTTAAATTTTACCGATTTAATAAATAACCGTGTTTTGATTACTTTATAGAATAGGTTTGTTCCAACCCCCCTATTTGTAACGTCCATTGTATCGTCCCGCAGATCGTTCGGGGATCGTTTAGGACAGGTTTAATAAGCATGCACTAACATCGTACTGTAATAAAATCAAGTCATGTTGGAACACGTTTAGGACTATAATTCGCACTGTATTAAAAACATTTAAGGAAATTTAACAGTAAGGGACGATGTGCATGTGTGACGATTGACATAACTGCGCATGTCATACAAACCAGTACTTAGTATTATCAGAGGATCGTTTGGGTCGTACAGTAAACGGTCCACTAACAATCCCTGCGTGAGTTATAACAGTTTGGAGTTTGGAGGACGGTACGAAACACTGTCACAAGTCATGTTGGAACGACTTATTTCCATTGCGCATGCCCGTGACTGCTTGGTTGGAACAAACCAAATAATGCAATTATATGGCCAATTCGAGACAATAGAAAAAACTTTTTCATGGACGTTTTAAATATATGATCCCCAATGTGAGCTTTTATCATTGTAATTGCTTTTTGCTTCTGAGGTTACCGATGGTAAAGGAAGAATTGTGGTCATTTTGAAAAACGAAATTTTTGTTTCCTACTTCAGAAATTCCTAGGCAAAACTCAGTTCCAGGCACCAGGAAATTTTTTTGGTCTCGTGTCTGTCCTTTTACCATTTTTAAATCCATATTTGGTTTTAATTAAATTTGGATGGTAGGTCATAATTAGAATTCTTGGTCCTTTATTAATTTCAACATTGTTTCCGCATGCGCACGATTTTTTTTTTTATTAACCCCTATCTTTAAAAGTACTCATTTAATTATTTTGAAGAAATTTGAATGGTTTGTCAAAATTAGCCTACAGATGTTAAAAATGCGAATCCACTGAGAACCGAAACGGGTCCTAGCAACTGCACTTACAGTTCCTTGTAGGATCTCATTATTTTATCGCATATATATATTTCCATTCATATCAAGATGCTCACTATAATTTTATATACTTTCCTATTTTATAATTTTTTACTTTCTCATATGCTTGTAAATGAACAATAATTGTTCGGAAAGTTTAGCCGTAACATAGTTTTACACCTTTAATGCATGTTCCATGTTAAGAATTACATAAGAAAAGAAACTACATTAAACAAGATCTTTTCAAACACCAAGTAAATGGTGTTTAAAAGGCAAATACGAACCTTTGTACAATCTTATTTGTGTAAGACATGTTCTTTCAGAGTTTTTTCCTGACATTTATTGTGTTTACAGGTAATTTCAAATGTATTTCATCCTTTTATTCTATCTCTTTTTCCTCTTTAAAAGCCAGACAAACATTTTTTTGATCTTTTCTTTTTTTGTGTTCTTTATTTTTTTTTTTTTTTCTTGAGTTTTGGTCAAAGGAAAATGCGGAACAACGTAATGCAACCTGATGAGTCTTTTCTGTACTGTCTTCCAACCTCTAAATAAGAGGAGTCCTTTCATTTATTTTACTATTCTTTTGTGTACTTTTCTTTTATATTTCCTGTTCTCGAGTGAGGTTATCGATAGGGACGGGAAAATAGTCTTGGCTTTCTGCCTTTAATTTATTTTTAATGCTTTCCTAGGGTGACCCCCCTCACCCCTCCCCCCGTGAAGGGCACCCACAAGGGAAAATATGGGGAGGGTGGTCTAAGTTTACCCTTAGTATTTCTTAAGAAAAAAGGAAACTTGCTTTTGTTCAAGGCGAAATAACAAGCAAGGCTTGTTAGTGGCTTGTGGTTTTTTCTTTTAGAATTCATTCGTTTGGCTTCGCATCGCTTTCTTATTTTCCTTTTTCAATTCTTAAAAAAAAAAAATCTTCTTTGCAATTTAAATAAGCATTCCTTTTTCGGTTTCTTTTTTTATATTTTTTCTACCTTTCTCTAGAATCCTCTTTTCCTCTCTCCGGGACTTCCATTTTTTTATAAACTTCATTGTTTATATGATCAAAGTTAAAAATTTGCGGAATTCATCTAAGATTTGTTTACAGCCGCTATAAAAAGTTAGGCAACTCATCTACTGTAATGTTTTCAATTTTATTATAATTTTTCAATTTTTGACGTAATCATCAGCAGTATAGTTCTTCCGGTGTTATCTTCTTTAAGTATGTGAATTCTTATATTATTTAGTTCAAATAACCGAAAGCATTTAGATTATGCTTATTGACAACGAATTATCTATGACTTTTGTAGCTATTTCCTCCTTTGCTTCTTGACTTTTGGTGTGGTTAGACTCTTACCGTAAGCGTTGGCATATATTTGATGTATCTTAACCCCGGGCTATTATTCTCTAGTTCTGGATACTAGAATTCTTTTGAATCTTTTTCATAAATTTCTTTGTTTAGCCATTTACATTTCTTCTTTTATGGATTTGGGATTTGGATTACACTTCTATTCTGTTCAGAAAATATTTCATGTTAACTTTCACTATTGTTTTCATAACTTAGACTTGATATTTTATTTACTTCAGGGAGGATATACGCTCCAAATTGTTTTATAATATAATATTATTATAGATTTTATTCATAGGAAACATTATGTTATGCTTTTTATTATATATATATAGTGTGGGTATGTAATGTATATAAAATATCGAGATACACAAAAAAATCCCTAAAGTTGGAATAGAAGTCTCAAAGGAATAGTGTTTCCTATGTACATCTATATTTTATCACTAGAAATAGAGAAAGTATATATTTTCCCTATTTTTATTGATCAAAAAGGAAAGAAGGAAAGTCTATAGAGAGTATAAGGGTGAAAAGAAAAGTGACGAGCGAAGACTTCTAAGGCATCATAAGAAGAAGTGAATGAAGTAGTTGTTGTAAATAAGCGGGTCGGTCGCTTTTCAAGTCGAAAACTTGACATGGATTCACCTGACAACCATTTGTCATTCCTTTGTTAGTTTATTCTAAAAGGGATTCTGTCACATCAAGGGCAAGCTATACCGTGCACTTTTTCCACCCCTACTCTTTCACAAAACAGGACAACATAACATTATACTCCCCCTCCTCCTGATAAGACTCAAGTAAAAGTAGACATGTTAAATTAATCACTTCTTTACTTTTTTGTTGTTGTTTGATGTTTTTAGTTTGTGGTTGTTTTGAAGTAGGTTATTTGTTTGCCTCTTTGTTAGTTTTCTTCTAATAGAGACAAATAAGTAATGAATGTATCTACTTAGCCCTTTAAAAACTATTATTCTCAGCTGTTAAAAAAATAATAGCCTTATTTATGACTATTGAAATAAAAATAGACTGCCAATTAATGTGGCACATAGCTTCCTCGCATCCTATCATGTACATTATTGTTATATTGTTTATTGTGTAAAAACTATTAATATAGTTTTAGCGATCTTTAACACTTCATAGCGGTGTCGCTGTTGGTTTTACAAAAAAATTGTATTTGTTAAAAATGTTTGTCTCATTGAATATGAAGTTCGATTTTTTTCCCGACCTAAAATTCCAATTTTAAATTTGAAGTTCACGTTTACGCGAGCATTGCGCGTGAACGCTTAGACGGATATCGTTGTTCAACGAACTCGTCCTGAGCATTGACAAAATAAACATTTCTACCAAACTTCATCAAAGTCGGTCGACATTTACTCAAGTTATCGTCACACGTTTCAGGATTCGCAGACACACAGACCGACAGACAGACAGACACGATACCAAAAATGTTCCCTGATGTCTGAAACGGATTTCTGTCTTGGAATTTTAAAATCGGAGACATAAAATGTTTTGTTCTCAAAAGTGAACACAATGCTTCCGTTCAGTAAGCTCTAAAGCAAAAAGTTATTTATATGTGAAGTCAAATTGAGGATTTTTACTACAAGTTAGTAAGTTATAATGCAAAGAACTACTTACCTTCATTATACTTGCTGAATCTAAGGATAACTGGGCCGATGTCAGATATACGGCATCATCCTTCATCAAAAGAAAAATATAGAAGTTAGAGAGTTGAATTTACTCCAACCCTTTTAAAACTAAAGGGTAAATTTATGTAATAAAAAAAAAAAAAACTTTTTTAAAATAAATATTAAATAGTTTATAGTAAGGGGATAGTATGTTTAAAAGTGTATTTATAACTAAAAAGAGACTCTTTGTACACATTTAAAATTAAAATATGCAAAATATGTCAGAACGGTCAGCAGGACCATTGAAAAAAAAGGAATAGCAATTTGATCTTATTAGCTGGAAATCCAAAAGAGCGGATAATTCATGTTACGGGATTTTATTTTTTTTTTAATTTTCAAGTGGGGTATCAAATGAAAGCTACTAATGAGTAGATTATACATATGTATAAACTTTTTTTTAAAATGTCTTATTGTCTTAATAAGTCGAGATATACCAAAAATAGTCCCCCACCCCCAACTTCTCTATAACGGCTATTTCTTAAAATTTGATATAATTCATGCTATTACCTTATAATAGGCCGATGAAAATTTCAGGAAAGAAATTAATTTATCTTTTCGTTACACCGATAAAAAACAGTGTGACCCCCCGAGGGATAGAACCAGGAATCGCATCCTCTAGAAAATATTTTAATTTTCTGCCGTTACTAGAAATATAAAAAATGTGCCGTCTGCTGGACCATAGAAAAAATAAAAATTGCTGTTTAATCTGATTAACTGAGAATCCAATATGGCGGATAATTTTGGTCACGCAAAAAAAAGTTTGAGTAGGTTATCAAATGAAAGAGTAGATTACAAAAATATAGCACTAGTGTAAATGGTTTAATTTGCCACGACATTTTGTCAAAAATCATCAACATTTTGCGTTCAGTCATGACAAAAAAAATTAACATCTTGTTAGTAGAGCTTACTTTTACCTTTTTTTGGTATTTCTATTGTTTATTTTATCGAAAAGAAATCAAGGAATTCGTCTTAAAATCATTAGTTACGATTTTATCAATACTTAGGGGACACATTAGTGGCTTTGGTTAGATATTTAAATAACGTTGATATTTTCCTACTTAGTTTTTATTTATCATAATTTGTTCTGGCTTTTAATTTATCACAGCTATGAAAGGGGACTAGAGTGTTCTTTATTAATAATGTTGTAGACTTAAGCTAAAAGACTTAAGCTAGATTATTAAATATTTATATTTAGTTAGAATGACGCTTTTTTCTTCGCCATAATCCATTTTAAAAAATGGTTTCTATTCATAAATTCATACAAGACTCGACGACTTCCATATTTTTATTTGTAGTAAAAGTTAAATTTCTAAACAAGAATTATACAGCCGAAGATTTAAATAAAATATAACCGTACAGTAAAAATATTAAATTTAATTGATATCCTAATAGAAAATCAGAAAAAAACGAAGGAACAAGCCTTCATCTCCTCCCTAGAAACTAATTGAATCCGAAAAACAAAATCTGAATAACAAAATAAAGGCAATTATCATTTAAATAACAAATTGAGAGAAGAGAAAATCCAAAATAAGCCACTGCTGAATAATTCCGGGTAATTTACGACTTGCTTGCCTCGGCTACATTTAAAAACATTAATAATTGAATTCATTTTTTTTTTTTTTTTTTTTTTAGACATGACAAAAAAAAATTAACTATTTTCTAAGACACGAGAGTTTTCAGTGTAACAATTAAAAAAATATTACGTGTGGATTTTTCGTTGGTTAAAAAAAGCTTTTATATTTATGCTTGGGCATGGAAATAAAAAGTTTTCCTTTAGATAATTAAAATTTAGTTTAAGACAATGGAACATACCCATTAACTACACAGTCTCTAATAAACTTGACATTTTTTGTGTTAGGTAAAGTTTAAACTAGATAGCATGATTGTTTAGTAAAGATAAACAATAATGGTTTAGAATTTTATTTTAAAGTTATATGAAAAGTGAATGATTTACAAGAAAGTTTTTTTTTAGATCAAAGTTTTACTTACGTGTTGTTAAAACTAACTTAGAAGTCAAATAGATTGAAAAATAGAAAGAGTAAATATAGCAAAAACTTCCCTTCGAAATCGATAATGTATCAATAAATAATCGGATAAGGTATATGAACTTCTTACTATGTTGACGCTAATTTAGCTAGGTCAAATAAAAATATAAACAATTAATACATTTTCAATTTAAATCTAAAATATTATATCATGCTGTATTTTCATACTTTAAAATTATTCAAATTTTTTTTTTTTTTTTTTTTTTTTTTTGTAAGGAAGAAAAAAAAGGTAGGGGATACAAGGTTTATTTACATAATAACAAGAACAGCGTCGACTTTTTTATGGTCGTTAATCGGTATTTCTTTAGATTGTTACTCCCCTATGTTTTTTTTTTAGAATATTAATGACTTTGACTTAATACCGAATGAGAGAAAGTGATGTTTAGTCCAACGAACTTTGGGACAAAGGAATATCACACTTCTGTTTTTATTAGGTGGGTAACAGTCTAAAGAAGAATACTCCGCAGACCTTCATTAGATTGTTACTCCCCTCTAGTTTTTTTTTAAAGGAAGTAATAATCTAAAGAAGTGCCCGTTAATCGTGGGAAGTTATATGTGCAGGAGGTGTTAGAGGTGGATATAATTAGTTTTGAAACGATTTTTAAATATTTTATCTTCTTTATTTAATTAATTTTAATTTAAAATTAGCCTGGCATTTTTTGTGGCATATAGCTTGTTCACGTCATATTATTAGACGAGTTTGAATGTTTCGATTATTTATATTAATGATGTCAAACTTATTTTTAGGGGAAATTCAATTTGCTTGTAAGGTTGAAATTGATATGGGGTCATCTATAGGCTACTTTCCCAAACCATCATAATTTGGTACTTTTTTTTATTGTTACTCCCCTATGTTTTCTAGAATATAAATAAATTTAAATAAGTAGCTATTAAGACAAAGAGATGTTTATTCCAATGTACTTTGGGAGGAACAATTATGTTTTTATAAGGGGAGTAACAGTCTAAAAAAGAACATTCCGTACACCTTCTTGAGATAGTAATTTCCTTCTTGTTTTTTTTATAAATGGAGTAACAATTTAAAGAAGTGTCCATAATTCCTTCACAGTCGGATGAGTAGTTTTTAAGATACGGGTTCGTAAAAATGTTGAACAAAAGACTGAACGACAGACCAAAAATGTCGTGAATCACTACATCATGTAATAGATTCATATTTTTTAGTAGATACAGAAACTACCATCTTGGTATAGAATAAAGCATGATTGGAAAAGGACTTTCTTTAATTAAGTAATACGTTTGTAAAGGGGGTTATTCTCTTCGTTTGATATGTTCAAAATCAATAGATACAATTTTAAATTTACCTATTGCTTTTGTGAACGAAAAAATGTTATGTCTTCGATTTTAAAAATTCCAAGACAGAAATCCGTTTCAGACATCAGTGAAAATTTCTTTGCCTCGTGTCTGTCTGTCTGTCGGTCTGTATGTCCGCATCCCCTGAAACGTGTGACGATAACTTGAGTAAAAGTAGACCGATTTTGATGAAATTTGGTTGACATGTTCATTTTACCAATGCCCAGGAGTTCGTTGGACAACATTATCCGCCCAAGCGTCCGCGCGCAACGCTCGCGTAATCTTCAAATTTAAAATTGGAATTTTAGGTCGGGAAAAAATCTAACTTCATGTATTCAGGAGACAAACATTTTTTTCAAATACAATTTTTTAACGCTATGAAGTGTTAAAGATCTCTAATACTGATAATAGTTTTTAATCGCGGGGAGGGAGATAGACATGGAGAAAAGAAAGTGGCTTTGTTCCCTCACCTCACTATTTGACATACCTCTTCAAAATCACAGCGACCCTAGGGACCTCGAGACAAGACGACCAGGCTTTATTGCTATATTACTTTATTGTGTAAAAACTATTAATAGTTTTAGCGATCTTTAACACTTAAAGATCGCCATAAACGCTTAAATTAAAGGGATGATTAGATAATGATGTTTCCCTGCATTACAGATCTTAAAATGAAATCAGACATAATGTTGCAATTGTGATTCATTCGGAGAGGTACATCGATTTATATAAATTGTTGGAGAAAGTTCTAGTTAATATTTAAAAATCCAAGCGTTCCAAATCATAAAGGGATTTATAATATATTATAACGTACGATATTAACCTTAAGAACAAATAATAAACAAGTCAAGTGTGTGCTAGTCAGCACACAGCGAGGGTCCGTAGGCCACACTATATAGTGTTTAACTGTAAAGTGTATAGTTTTTTTTTTTAAAGCTAAAAAGCTTACTTTGAACAATTCTAAGGGTCTGATATTCTCAAAACACACTCTGATAAAGTATTTTTTTGCCACTGAACCGGACTACAACCATATAAATACATCAAAAAGACCATAATTATGAAAAAACTTTTTTCAATAAAAAATAAAATAATATTTTTTTCGAAATTTCCAAAAAGTGGTATCTTTACTTTTGGTCGAAGAATGTTCAGGAATTTTTTCAGATTTTTTGCACTTCACATAAGCGAGATAGAAGGGGGGGACACGTTTCACACCCACTTCAAACTTGCCTACGCTCGCCCTATTAAAGTTATATCCAAAGCGATTATTGCTGAGGACTCGTCTTCTGAGTTTGCATGTTACCGATTCCTAGCCGAGCGACTCAACATGCAAACTCTTAAAATGTTTGTGCCAGCGACCAACGCTCAGCGACTATCCCACAGCGTCTATCGCTGAAGTCGCGTCTAGGAAAATGTACCTTAATTTAAAATTAATTTTATCTATTCTCATTTCTATACTACTTAACTATCAATAATAAGATTTTATAGAGGGGGTCCAAAATCCCTTAAAATGGTCCCAGTAAAGGGACCATTCCATACAGCTGTACCATAGCTGTGCTCGACCTGGCTACACATTAAATACCACAATAAACTCAATAATGATGCATTACATTTAATAATCATTCAATTGAAAAGGTGTAGATTTAAACGTACTCTAAAACATAGTACACATAATAATATGTGTATTGTTTAGTTTTATTTATAGTTAACAAATGCGCAATAAAGATCACTAAAGGGCCTTGATCATTTCCTGATTTATTTTCTTTACATTCTTTGTTATACTTTTAAATGTAGGAAAAGGACTGTTTTAAATAAACAAACGTTTAAATCCAGACATCTATTCCTTTTTCAACTAGAAAAAGGGATGGTGACTTGGTGTAAAGTGTGTTTTTTCTATCTATCTTTTTTTTTTTCTTTATAGACGGGTAGTAGGAAATAGGATTGAAGTTTTCACCGAGAGAGTGAATGCGGGATTTGTTTCTCGTCTATTTCCTCGCTGTAGAGTGTGAGAGGCCGGCCTCTGGAGAGAGGAAAGCGTCAGTTGAGCCCTAACTCGACTACAACTTATAGCTTCCAGGTAAAGAGGTACAACTCTCGGTGACACCTCAATTCTACACAAAACCTCCTCCTTCTTCTCTCCTCAAAAAGTCACATCCTTATCTTCCCAACAGGAAACAAATAAAATACAAAAATCCTTTACTTCTATTCTATTCGATCGTTTATTTATATTTCAATTTATTTTCATTCCTGAACGCATTCTTACTCCATGTATATTCGATATTTATTTGATTCTTAAGGTCTTAGGCGGCTTTCACACTGCGCGCGAGACCGAGCGAGGCCGATTCCGCTTGAGAAACAAATTCATGTATATTAACATGGGGCTATTAAATAACGCCGAGCGAGACCGAACCAACCCGGGCGATTTGTTTCGAGCGTTTTTGTTAGCTAAGCGTTTTCGGCCGCCGAAAAGCGTTTTCGGTCTCCGAAAACACATTGTAAATGGTTGTACGCGGACTGGTAGATAATCGGCCGATCAGCTCGGTTTCGCGCGCAGTATAGAAGCCGTATTAGTTCTCCTTTAAGGTCTTAGATAACGTTTATGTCTATACTGAAACTTAATGTAGGTAATTGAATTTTGTTTTTTAATCAGACAAGTAGATTATTTTTAAATCTTAACTATAATTTGTCTTATTTAAACCTTTTGCTTCAGTTTAAGCTTATCATGCAACGGCATCCAATTATCATTTTATGTAATCTTCTTAAATTTATTTAGTGTTAATTGCCGTTAAGCTGATACAGTTGACTGATCAGTCATCAGTCAACTGTATCAGTTTTCATTGGATCAGTCAGTCGACAGACAACTACTGATGATACTAATATCGCGATTTTCAATATTTTTATATGAAAAAGATATTTGGAATAGTATCTAAAATGTAAACAACATTATTAACAATATTTTTTTCTTGAATAGTCGAAATTTGGTCTGGTTTCCTATTGTACCGATTTTAGAAAATTTTTAGGTACAGGGTACATTTTGAACAAAAAGAAAAGAACAAGGAGATTTATATAGTATTACAAATCTTCATTTAAGAACAAACCAGAGTGACTTTTCTTCGAAGATTGTTTTTTTTGGAATTTACACTTAAGGCCCCCATACACGATCAAACATTTTGCGCAAAATGTCTGCGCAATCCTGATGTCGGGAAAATTTAGGCCATACACGTTGTTTAATTTATCAACAAATTAAATTTTCTTATCGAAATTAGCCCAGTAGTCGCGTCTGCACGCGCGACATACTATTGACTATTTAAAGAAAAACACTTTTTTGGACTTAAGCGACCTCAAGACGTGTATATCCATCAAAATCTCAAAATAGAATTTTTGCGCTATTACAGTTCTATCTGTATTCTACACAGAAAGTAGAAAGAAAGCAGATTGGTTTATGATTTAAAATTGAGTTTTTCCGAGCTAGCAATTCATAAAAACCCACATTTCTCAAATCATATTTAATTTTACTGAAGGGGAAAATCTGAACGATAATGAAATAAAATAATTTCTTTGATTGGTGAGAATTTTTAAACAGCTTTATTATTAAATGAAGAGACAAAGACCATTTTATACAGTGAATAAGCATTCGTTTGCGTCCCTATTTTATAAAATAGTACGTTTCCTTGTGAAAAGTTCGCTTATATGTTTAAATATGTATTGTATAATCCAGTTTTTTTATTTGGTCTTTCAATTCTCTCCTTTTGAAAAAAATACTATGGCAAAGGGTGTCCTTTTTTTCTCTGGAATTGTACAGTAAAGAAACAAAACCAAATTTTCTCTTTTATTTTATTTTTTCAAAAAAATTGTCTCCTTCCTAATTCTGTTCTTTTTTTTTATTCTTTTTTTTGTCCATGACAAAAATATATAGAAGAGAACCTTTCAACAATGACATAATATCTAAATCCCCTGTCTAAAAAAGAAGGAGTGGTTGGGTTTTTTTCTCCCATTTTTTTTTTGGAGGGATTGTGGGAGAAAAGAATGGATTGTGTGATTGTGCCGATGGAATGGGGATTGTACGTAGGAAAAGGTTTCTTTTTTATTCATTGTTATAAAATGCAACGCTATAATCAATCAATGTCGAATAAGGGGTGGGAAAAACTGGACAAAACGGTTGAATTTGACAAATAACACGAGTTTCTATGACATTACAATCCCTCGTCTCAAAAAAAAGAAATATATATATATAAGGAAAAAAATCTATTCCAGTGCAATAGGAATTTTCTTTATCTAGGAAATGGAATTAAACTGTAAAAACCCCGATTGTGTCAAGAAAGGGAAAGGTTATGATTGATGCAGTTGTGTTTTTTTATTGAGATGAACCATTAATAAGTTGATTATATGTATAATCTAGTCAAAGTAACTAAAAATTACATTCAAAATTATGGCATGTGTGCATACTTTCAAAATTATGGCAGGGTTTTTATAGATTATAGATTCATACTCGTTCATATTGTGTATTTCAACTTAAGACATAATAATAATACATTACAAGTCTAGTGCAGAAAGTAGCATTTTGCATGCGAGTGTGGAATTTGCACCCGAGTGATAGCGAGGGTAGTAAAACCACACGAGCAAAGCAAAATGCAGTTGTCGCACGAGTTCCGTACCATATTTTATCTTCGATTGTTGGATTTTAATAATAAATACAGAAAATCATTAAATATACATTATTTATCTCTAAAAACTTGATAGAAACAGTTACTTTAATTAAACAAACAGTAAATTAGTTTTGTTAAATGTAAACAAACACGAAAAAAGGTGAAGAATTCTTCACCACATTCACGATTATGAAACGCTCATCCGCAATGAATAATACAGCTACGAAAATAATCACTTTTTACGCATCTAAAGATAGATAATATGTTTATATTTTGTACCAAGCTTAGGTAAAAATTTTTTACACTTAAACTAATTAAATATAACTAAATTTTTAAGTGTAGATTAGATATAATAATAAAATTGTTTAGGATCTGTTGGGGCAAAACCAAAGACCCTAATAATTTCTTACGTTTGTTCGTCTGGATGTCATTAACGCACCTGTATCTCCTAAAAGCCATCTAAAGTTAAAATGAAATTACAGCCAGAAAATGTTCGTCTCCTCGGTTTAACAATAGACTCAAAATTTGGTCCTCACATACAGCCTATTTATGCAGTGATAAATCGAATAAGCTTTACCCACTCAGAGTACTTAAAAAAAAATACTAATATAAAAATAAAAAAATAATAATAAAAAATAATAAAAATAAAAAATAATAAAAATAAAGAAAAAAAAAATTGAATCTAGATGAGCTAGTTGAGCTCTATCATGCTAACATTCGCTCTAGAACCATTTAGGTACTTAGAATTCAGAAACATGCCTTGAGAATCATTACCAAATATCATCCCCTAAAAACCTGTAAACCTATCTTCCAGGAACATAAAATCATTACAGTTTTTGTTCAATTTATCCTCACTTTAATTCTTGCTGTTCACTCATCAGTTAAAACGAAAAACTCTGATATTCATCTTTACAACACGAGGCATTCTAAAGATTTATTAACTCCTTTTAAACGACTGGAAAGAACCAGGAATAATACAGAAGTGATCGGAATAAAGCTTTAGAACCAACTTCCAGAAGAGTTAAGATTATTTGAAAAAGACTTGCTCAAAAAGACTTTTAAAAAATTGTTAATTTCTCTTGCACCCTATTCTTTAGATGAATTTTATACTAAATAATCTTATTTATTTATTTTTTTAATGTTAATTAAATGACGAAGTAAAATGCCCTAAGCATGTGATAAGCATAACTACAGATATATAATAATTATAAAATACCCAACATGATCATTGGAAATTTTGAAGTTATTTTTATATGTATTACCCAAATACAGGAATAAATGTAGGCAACTTCCATGTGGGGTTTAACGGAATTGTGTCACGGGGTGTTAAATGAAAGGGGAGAACGCTGAATACAAATATTTTATTTTTGGTGTCGTTTTTTGTACCTATTAATCATTGCGCAGTGTCCTTATAATTGCGATTTCATATCCCCTCTATTTTTTAACATTAATTGAAAAAATCACAGTTATTCTTTGTAAAAAAAAAAAATAAAAAGTACAAATAAAAATACTTTGTTTAAGAAATTACTTATTCGTCACATAGTTTTTTAGACCCCCCCCTCCCCTCCTCCCTTTTATCCTCAAAATAAACTTTACAATTTTAGCTAGAGACTAAGAAATAGTTTCCATTGCATGTGGACGATAATAATGCATTTACAAGCGTTTGTTTCACGTCGTTACAGTTTACAGTTAAAAAGTATTACAAAAACTAACTTTTAAATGGCTGCAATCTTAATTTTTTTTTTTAGTTTTACATTGGATTGTAATTACATCAAATTATAACTTATGACACCTTATAAACCCACATATTAAAAATATGTTTATTTAAATGTCTATGAACCCTTTGTGTGGGCTCAAAGCACATACTTGGCTACTTCATTTGATTATAAACCGATTTAATTTAAAAATGTTGTTATAATTAAAGTACATTAATCTATCAACCTGTTAGTATGTATCCTTTCTGCACATTTATAGAACTGTACTTCATCTTACGCTTACAATATTTATCCATCTCAACGCAATTTTCTTTGTAAAGTAAATAATTTAATTCGTTTACGATTTTAAATAAATTATCTAGAATAATAATTTATTTTAAGAAAAGTTTGGTCGCATGCATTAACTTTCGTAAATGCATTGTTGTATTCAAACATATAATTTTTCTGTGTTTAGGGAAAGATCTATTATTTATTACCGCGAAAAACACATTCCAAATAATTTTTGGAAATCATTCTTTAATTATAGTGAAAGGAAGATATTGTTTTAAAGATAAGACTCGTTTTCCATAGCAAGAAGCCTTCAGGTTTCCTTCATTTTTATAAAATTGTTTTACTTTTGTCATCTCAACACAAGAATAAAAACTATTTTTATACAACATGTCATACACTATGCTTTAGTTTAATCTAGAATAGAATATATTTCTTGGATAAATTTATTTTATTATTTTGTTTTCTTATAGGTATATTTATTATTCATATTATAAAAGATAAATAAAAATAGACTGTCAATTGATGTGGCACATAGCTTCCTCTCATCCTATCCACGTACTGTATTGGTTTTATGCTTATTTTACAAGCTATTATTGTCTCATTTGTTTAATTGTTTCCCCGTTTTTTATCTTTCAAAATTGTTTTAATTTTTTACATGTATTAAAGTATTAATTATGCAAAAGTTAAACAGCCCAGACGGTTCAAATTAATCTTGGGATATCTGCGGGTTACATTCGATAAACTTTAAACGTTTCATACAAATCAGATAAGTACTTTTGAAGCTATAGATGTAAGAGAACAAATGTACAACAAACAATGTGAAAGAGAAACAAATAAGCGCAGAAGGTTGAAACTTATATGGGACCAATAATGGGCTAATTATGACCTACCATCCTAATTTCATTAAAATTGGACGTGTAGTTGTTAAGATATGTTTATTCGCAAAAATCGAACGACAGACCGACGGACAGACACGTAGCCAAAAATGATCCCTGATGTCTGAAACATATTTCTGACTTGGAATTTTTGAAATCGGACACCTAAAATATTTTCGTTCTTCGAAACGATCACATAGCTTCCGTTACCTTCGGTAAGCTCGGAAGCAAAAAAAAAATGTATGTTTCTTAATAATATTTTAAATTTTTGTAAAAAGCATCACACTTCTATATTTAGAGTATTTTATTACTAAGGATATTTAACAAAAACAAAATGTAATGCTCTACATTTTTCTATAAAAAAAAAAAAAAAAAATCTATCTAACATAAAACTTATTTAATTGTACAAGAGCAATAAATCTGAATAAGATATTACATTCAAATTTAGTGTCAAACAAAGTTCTACAGTAACTAACCATTTTTCCATTTTTTTTTTTTTTTTTTTTTTTCAATTTTTACATGAATAGATATTAAGGATTTCCTGATTTATTCTCTTATCATATCTTAGATAACATTCCCTTTCTCTCGTTACCCTTATTGATTTGTTGTAAGACTCGGTTGTTCCCTTTCTCTTGGTTGGTGTGCTGAGTTACGCCCGTATTTTTCAAGGACTAGTTTGTTTTCTCGTAGATTTATTACTTGATGCCGGTTATTTAAACTCGACTTAAAGGCTCCCAGTTCTTCTCCCAGCTTTTTGTTTGTCCTTCTTCCTTGGAAAATGAGGCCCTTCTATAAATTATCAAAGGTTTTAATTAAGAATCATTAATTGAGCCTTTTTTTACTTGAGCTTAGTTTCAAAGTTTCTCATTTTAAGTCAATTAATAAGCCTTCTTTATTAAAATTTATGTACTGTAGTATTCAATATATATATTTATTATACACACACACACACACACACACATATATATATATATATATATATATATATGAAAAAATTCTCGATCGTAAATATAAACAGAAACAAACAAAACTCAGGTTCCGGTCACAAAATTCGTCACTATGTTACAATCCCGACATTTCGGTTTTTACTTAAAACCTTCTTCAGGGGCCGTAAAACATCTAAACAACGATTGAAATTTTGAATTACAAGCACTTTTGAGTATATATATGTGTGTGTGCACATTCCACTTCTTTTTACTACGTGTTTATTAGCTTGCATTCTTGTTTGTTTGTCCGGTACAAATCTGGCAATTGATTTCTTACTAACTTCCCGAATAGCTAGACATTTGAAACTTTTAGCATAGCTCAGAACACGATGACAATGCATTATTTTAATACTTTTAGTCATCTTACAGTAGAATTTAATTAGTTTTAAGCAAATTTTGCTGTGCGGAAAGTTATTTCGGAAAAAATCCGCAAGTTATTTTATTTGTTTTGCCATATCCAATATTTACGCAATCTTCATTTTGACGGGTCTCACATTTGTGATAGATAAACATTGAATGACAGCAAAACAGGAAATATTGATTATATTATTTATCGATTATATTATTTCAAATATATCGATAGCACGCTTAGATTTGGTGTTGGGGAGATCCGTTGTACAAAGATTTATCCTTTTATAGGTTTAAGATCAGCTCTCTGGATGGTTGTCATTTATGTGAAGTAAATAAATTCGGAACTATTTTTTTTCACTAACATTATATACTATATAACAATAACAATTATACTATCAACATTACATACGATTCAACAGAAAATTTAAAAACGTAGTATATAAAAAGTTCTTTTTATCTTGAAATTATTCTCTTTTGCAATGAACAGACACAATTAAATAAATAAATAAATATATATATATATATATATATATATATATATATATATATATATATATATATATATATATATTTGTTTTGGTAATTAACTAATATTACCATCAAAAGAATAAATGCTCATTCTTCTTTACTTCTGCTTTGAATTAATGCATACGCATGTATTATAACATGACCCCTATTTATACATGACCCTTTTGTACTTTCACACATTCGTGGTATACAAAGAGAGGAATCACTGTAATGGCGTCAATCTAGATTTTTAGAACTTTGTGGATTTACACGTATTAGGGTCCCCGTATTAGGGTGCAAATGCGTAGTTCCTTAACTACTGGTCCGATTTTAAAAATGGAATTTGGCATGCCTACTCAGAAACATCTCTAATTTTGGGGGCGCTTCCCCCAAACAATTTCGACGATTTTATATAAAAAGAAGCTAACATATATACAGCCCATATAAAAATTCGAATCAAAAATAATAAAAAGTTTTCCTGGGTAGCATCTATTTTCTAGGATATTGATAAATACATATAATTTAGGTGAATATTGAATACAAAAATTAGTCAACGACCATATTGAACACTTTTAATATGTTTAAAATTAAATAAATAAAATTAGATATTTAAATTAGGATTTACGTTTAGTGTTAATATGTTCGTGAGGAAGTTTTTGTTGCTCTCATTTTAATGATGTTATGTTTAAAAGAAAAATCCAGTATTTGTATTATAATTAATTCACTTCAACAAAGAAAAAAAAAAAGTAGTGTATTACATGTTGTATAAAAATAGTTTTTATTCTTGTGTTGAAATGACAAAGTATTAAAAAAGAAATCTATATTTGTATGAACAAAAATAAACTATACTAAAACTCAATTCAAAACTTTGATCGATCTGTATGTATCTTTAATATATATATTTTTTTCTTTGCTCATCTCCTTTTTATAGATATTTGTCCTTTTATATATTAAAGATAATAATAATATATGTGAGAGAGTTGAGACATGTTTCACACTGATGATCTCATCGATTAGATGAGGAAAGTGGCCGGATAACCCCCGTCCTGTAATAACCCTGGCAATTGATCGGGACAAAAACCCAAAAGAAAAAAAAAAGAAAAAAATAATTCTAATAATAATATATGGTGCAACAGCCCTTTATAGGCCTAGGCCTACCAAAGGGTTTATTCAACCTTTATGTAATTGATGACACGGGGTTACCATGTTGCTAAAAGTTGTATAAACCTTATTGGCTTCCGTATCTGGGAAATGTGTATATTCCTGATAAAAGCAATGGAAATTGTATATTATTCTGAATGCATACATACGAGTACTTATTTTACACTGCATAAAATGCAATCCATTCTTTAAAAAAAAACAATATTCGTTTTATTATTATATTGCTCCTATAAATTATTACTTGCATTATTGCAGACATAATAAAAGATTCAATTTTTATCTTTCATCCAAACAAAAACTATTTCGCTATAAATGTTATTTTAAATTTATCACTCTTCTATGAGGTATTTCAATAAAGCATTGATAGTGTATTACAAATCAATAATTTTCAATTTTCAACGATATTAGACGTTTTTGATATCCCCGTTTAAAGTAAGGTGCCATTCCGTTTATATTACACGTTAGGAAACGTATTACCAGCATGATATGATTAAATTCATTTAACTAAGTGGCAGATGTTCTCTCCTGAATGATTGCCGACAAGCAATTATCATTAGGAAATTTGGCATTATTGTTAAACTATGTAATGTTGTTAGATTATAATATGAAGAATACAGCCGTGGTCAAACATATTGATTTTTTACTACGTTTTTATTAGCTTGCTTTCTTGTTTGTTGGTTCGTCTAGTACAAATCTTGCAATCGATTTTAAATTAACTTCTCGAGTAGCTAGACATTTGAAACTTTTAGAATAGCTCAGAACACGATGACAATTCATTATTTTAATACTTTTAGCCATCTTTCTGCAGAATTTAATTCGTTTACATCACATTTTGCTGCATGGAAAGTTAGTTCGGAAAAAATCCGCAAGTTATTTTATTTGTTCTGACATATCCTATATTTACTATCTTCATTTTGACGGGTTTCAAATTTATAATTTTTTATTTAGTCAACAGAAAATTTAAAAATGTAGTATATGTAAAGTTCTTTTTATCTTGTAATTATTTTAATATTATAAATACTTTTCCCTATCTAAAATAATCCAATATTAAGAATTTACGAAATTAACTGCTTGTTGTCGCTTTAATAATTTATCCTTGTTAATAAACTTACCAGGTTTTCTAACATTAATATAATCGAGCTTTATAAAACAGTTATTAATTTATAATTATTAATTAATTTATTTATTTTTATACAATTATAATAATATTAATTTTTCATAAAAGATATACAATATTTTGGAAAATTACAAACATGGTTTTCTTTTATTTCGAACTTAAAAATAAATTTTTAATAGCCGTAAAAGCTTTAGCTTGAGCGCGGCTATCGAGTCATACATCTCTTATATATTCTTTAAAAAAAAAAAAAATTATTATGTTTTACATAAATAGATTTTCTTATTACATGCGTGTTGTTTTATTTATACATTTTTAATAACTTGATGTATTTGATGAATATTTTAAGTAACCAATTTAATTGATCAAATTTCCAATTATACATATAAATAATATTTAATATTTAATGTAATATATAATATTAAAAAACAAACAAATAAATATAACATTTAGAAAAAAAAAAAAAAATAACTAAATTAAAATGTAAAAATTAATTATTTATTAATATTTGTGGGAGGAAGGTTTAGCCATTTAACCAGTTTCATTTATCATTTATATCCATGTAAATAATTTATATCCTGGAGTTGTTAGTAAAGTTATAATTATTCCTGTTAAATTTAATTTCCATTTACCTGTTAATAATGAAAAAAAGTTTGGTTCCGCTTTACTCTCTACGGTCATTTCAGAGAGGAAACATTGATCACATAGCTAATAGTTTGTAAAGAATTCATATTTCATTAACGAATATAGGTTTTAAAAATTATCACACACTAAAATATATAGAAATATATATATATAAATTATTTAACATTTTATATATGTATACACACACACACACATATATATATATATATATATATATATATATATATATATATATATATATATATATATATATATAATGTATATAAGGTTGTAATGTTATATGATGTAAATGAATGATATAAATGAGAATATAAGGATTGGTTTTATGAAACTTCTACCAAGCTTTTTATTTGTTTAATGCATAATTAATTTAAATTTACCATTAATTTATGTTGGCTTGTCAATATTGATTATAATCTTAATGAACTTTATATACTATTGCTACCATTATACAATATCAAACGTTATATATATAACGCATTACAATTGGACAGGACATAAATTTATTACAATTATTATATTCATTATATAATTTACATTAATAAATTGAATCTATGTTATATTATTATTAAATACTTATTAAATTAGTTATATTATTGTATAATAATTGAAACTTATGATAATATACTTGTAGAATTAGTTGATACATACTTAATAATCAGCATCCTTATAATAAAATATTCCTAATTAAACTCTATACATATTATGTATATCTATTATTACTATTATTTATGTATATATTTTTTTGTTTTAGGTAAGTGTCTTTTGCTATCAGCTCAATTGGTTACTTTTCAATAAGGTAAATAAATATTATTAAATAAGCTAAACAAAATAAAGGGTGTCCCAAAATTAACGTAAGATTTGAATTTGCCGCCATTTGTGCAGTAAATTGTTGGCAACCCTAAAAGTAAAACAATTTGACAGCTGAGAGTTTAGGGTTAGTAAAATTGGAGCGTTACACGATTTAACAACGTGTTTTCAATATTGATCGTGATTTAACACGATCAACTTATTTAATTTATTTATTTATATAATATAACCCCCTAGATCGTGTGATTTAATTTATTTATTTATATAATCCCCTAGATCGTGTGATTTAACACCATTAGATTTAATTGTATGGGGTTGTTTGAAGTCAAAGGTCTATATCAACAAGCCCACATCCACCGTGTGCATTACAGGAGGAAATTAAACGCTGCACCAACGAAATTCAGCTACATTTATGCAACATTTCGACAAAAGAGTGCGTATGAGCAAGCAAAGCCGTAGAGGCCATTTGCTCAATTTGTTATTCCATATATAACCCTATCCTAGGTACTTTATGATTCAATAAAAAAAAAAACAATTCTTATGACTAAAAACTATGTTTTTTATTTTATTCAAATCTTGCTTTAATTTATTGGACACCCTTTAATTATAAAAACAATTATTGAATATCACCTGATAATCCCTGCGAAGTACATAGAAAATTGTTATTATAAAGTTTTTGATTATGAGAAAGTTTTATCGGACTAATTTTTTTTTTCTTTTCATTAAGTAGGTAGGTAGGTATTTATTTGTATTATTAAATACAAAGAATACGCGAGTATTTAAGGAGTTGATTGTAGAAGCTGTATCACATCCCATTTAATAAGAAAAGAAAGGATAAAATAGAGTATAGTAATATGAAAGGTAGTGTTCTTTTAAGTATAATATATATATATATATATATATATATATATATATACATACAATTTCGTAGAATGGATCTCGTTAAGGTGAATTAACTCAGTTATATATTATATATAAGGTTTCATCCCTTCCACTTTTTCTTTTATATTTTTTTATATTCCACCGAAAAAGAAATTATTTCAACCACCACAAAAATGATTTCTTCTTGAAAACTGGTTTCACTCCACTTTCTCCGAAAAAAAAAGAAAGTGAAACCTAATTTTCTCGTTTTTAAAAGCCTTTCTCCCCCTTTCTCAAGTTTAATTCTTTTAGACACGCGTATAAACTCTCTTAAAAAAAAAAAAAAATAATACAAAACCACCCCTCATAATAATTAAGTAGTTAGGTTGTTTTTCTATAAAATTATAGAAAGGTGTTGAATTACACAGTGTACAAGCCTTATAATATTATCTTGTAGCGTGTCTAGCCTTTGAATAAAAAATAAATAAATATAGGTATATTGGGTTTTTTCTCTAAAGCATGAGAAAGTAATTAACTAGTCCTCTTTTCTTCAAAAATTACTTTATCCAATAAATAATAATTCATTCTTGTTTTAACTAATAATAAAGTCATTTTCTGGCTTTGCGAGCAATAAAAAATAAATAAATTATATGCCTTTAAGATTATATTAATAATAGTGTTGAAAATAATATAAAATTGTTTTTAAATGATAATAATCTCTAATAAATTTAAACAATAATTATGGTTTAGTTTCATGGTTAAAGTAAATTTTTGTACACTTTTTTTATGCATGTGTTGTACAGATAACATATTCATTTTTTTATCTTTATTTCAAGGAAATATGCCCTAATTATTGTAATCTAATAATCTAATTAGTATCTTATTGAAGTATAACGCCGGCTGCATTTCAATTCGACTATTTTCTGGTTTCTTTCGAACTGTGAAAAGACCATAGTGGTAAGCATATATTTAAAATAAATGCTTTACAGCTTTAGATCTTTTGGAAAAATGCATTTTTAAGAGTTTTTAAAGAAAATTTCTTATTGTGATAGCTTATCAGATTTATATGTTCAACACAGATTATTATGTTCAATATTACTTTATAAGTCAACGTCTAGTATACTTATTCAAGATGAGCGTTTATTCTATGATACTACTTATAATATATTAGCTGTAGTAAGCTTTTAGCTAAACTGATGTTTTGAACCATTTAGTTTGATATTTCTGGGTCATTCTCAAGGGATTTGCTCATGTGGGAATTAGCTACATGATCCGGGATTCTCAAAATCATGAATCATAAATCCTTTGTTATACAATGAGCATGCTTGATAGGTAGTTGTACCCTTCTTAGGAATCTTTGACAGAATAAATTGAAAATATATTTATTTATAATATGTATTTTTTTTAAAAAAAATCCAAGCTCCAAATTATTAGTAAATATAATCTAATTTAAATAATATTTACATTTTTAAGAATACTTTATTTTTAAATTCTTTGATAAATATGAAAGTTACTTCTCTCACAAATACTGACATATCTAGTGACATATCGGAAACCAGAAAGTTGAGACATGTTTCACACTGATGATCACATGAAGTAGTTATGTTAAGTCGCATATCCTTACTTCCTACTATAGCGTTGTGTAGGCAGGAAAACAATGTACCAATGGCATCAAAGGGATTGGTGTATATAATTGGTTAGCATAGCCGTTACAAATGTGAATCCTCTAGACCAGGGCTTCCCAACCTTTTTCCTTCATCGACATCTTTAAATAAAAATATTTTCTTCATCGACCCCCTTGCATTTTTTTCATTAATATTCAAAATACAGGGTTAGCAGAATACTAATAATTGCACTTAAAAATCTTAAAGATAACTATTTCTGCTAAGAACTTAGACAAAAAATTAGAAAATGTGGTTTACATAAGATTTCAGATAACAGATATAAACTTGATTTCAGATATATCGATATTGTAATTGGACTATAGTTCGATTTTTAGGGTTTCGTTGGTAAAACCAAAAAAAAGAAACCCTTATAGTTTCGTTCCTTTGTCTGTCTTTCACTCTGTACGGTTCCAATAACTTTTGAACCAAAAGAGATAAAACCGTGAAACTTTCCAGTATAAAAGATCGTTTTGACGCGCACACAGGAAAAATATAGCGAACTCAAAATTATCAGCTCGTAGAATATTAATATTTAATATTCTACCTTTTAAATTAATCGACCCCCAATAGACTCCTGACCCCTGGAATACTAAAGACCCCTTTTAAATTTCCATAGACCCCCAAGGGGTCCACCTGGACCCCGTTGGGAACCCCTGCTCTAGACTCATACACTGAAATATCTAGCGATTTTTCGAATACCAGAAAGTTGAGACATGTTTCACACTGATGATCACATGAAGTAGTTATGTAAAGTCGCCTATCCTTTCTTCCTACTATAGCGTTCAGGGTGTACAGCAGCCTTGAATTCCTTGAACTCCTGGAATTATGCTTGAATTTTTTTTTTTATGCTTGAAAAAACCTTGGAATGGCTTGAATTTTGAAAAATAACATAAAAACTTAAAATATGCTTGAATTTTGAAAAAATCAGGAATTTTAAAGACCCTAGGTTGTCTAGAATACAATACATTTCGAATTTTTTATTATCCGAACCACCCTAAACAACATTAGTTCGGATAATCGATGCGCTACTGTATATTGTATTTCACTTCTCTGGGGTACTACTGCTGTAATTAGGTTGAATTAATACTATTAATATTATAGTAGGCTGGAGGGTTTATTTGGAATGAAAGTCCTTTGAGTGATATTTATTTTTATTTCATCAGAGCTTAGTGATTACTGAAGAGCTCAAGTTCCCATGGTGAAAGCTTTGAAGAAAAAATAAAAATATATACTCGAAGGACTTTCATTCCAAATAAACCCTCCAGCCTACTATAATATTCTACAAGTCCAAAAAATAAAATCTCTTCTATTATAAAAGTAATTACCTCTGTTGTTAACGATACCAAGTCCCGAATTGAGTTTTCAAATTTTCCACAAGTCTTAGGAATCGACATTTGCGATAATAGAACTAGACCGAGAAATAACGCTTATAATTATAAAGTACCCAATTAACCTGTACCTGTACCTAGTACAATCAATTAGAAATTAAATTTTTCACACTGATGATCACATGAAGTAGTTATGTAAAGTCACCTATCCTTCCGTCCTACTGTCGCGTTGTGTTGACAGTGAAATAATTTAACAATAACATCGAGGGGATTGTTACATATGATTGGTTAGCATAGTGGTAACAAATCTGAAACCTCTAGACTCTACTATGACATATCTTGTGATAATTTCGAATCCCAGAATGTTCAGACATGTTTACTAAGAATCAAATCGAGAACATGATTAAAGTGGCCCATCCCTTCCCCTGAAATAACCCAATGTTTCAATCAGGACGTAAAAGGTAATGAAAATAAAAAATTACAGCTTTTGCTATAACAATGATAGCATCATAATACATATTATGATTGATCAATATATATAAAAAAAACCACTCTATTTGTTTTTCGACGTTTTATGCAATATCTTTTACCTGTCCAATATCTATCAAGCAATACAACATTTATTGAAAAAAACAATGTTTCATATTATACATTCAACAATTCCAATCAATGTCATCTTAATTTAATAAATTCTTGGCTTGTAGTAACATGAGATATAGAAATTTATGATATATATTTCTCCTCAATAAATGTATTTCATTGATGGGAAAGAACCAAATGTATCTTGTTGTGAGAGAACAACTTTATGAAATTTCAAATATCAAAGGTATAAGAGAAGAAAGAAAGTAGAAATGCTGGCATATGTAATATTCTCAATATTACATTTTGTTCTTTCCAATATTCAATCTTCTTATAGTTTCGATTTTTCTTTTATCCCCCTACTACCGCTTGATTTGTTTCAACCATTTTATAAAACGGCCCACAGTAAAATGTATAGAGAGATAGATAAACAATAAGGAATAGTCTGAGTCATATAAAGTGTTTCTATTTTTTAAAAAATGTCTGTTTGTCGTCTATCGTTTATGCAAATGCAAAGAGCCTAAACTACAGAATTGACTTCGAATAAATGTGGTAACAGGTTTAGAGTAGATAAGAAAAGCACACTCTAAGGCAAAATAGAGAAATGGAATTAAATCTAAATTTGGGAGTAGATACTGCTCCTCACAAAATAACCTTCAAACATGTAGAAAACAATATTTTAAAATAATTTCAAGATAAAAAGAACTTTTTATATACTACGTTTTTACATTTTCGGTTGAATCGTATGTAATGTTGATAATATAATTGTTATTAATATATAATATACAATGTTAGTGTAGTGAAAAAAAAAGTTCCGAATTTATTTACTTCACATAAATGACAACCATCTAGAGCTGATCTTAAACCTATAAAAGGACAAATCTTTGTACAACGGATCTCACCAACACCAAATCTAAACCGTGCCATCAATATATTTGAAATAATATAATCGATATTCCCTGTTTTGCTGTCATTCAATGTTTATCTATCACAAATTTGAAACCCGTCAAAATGAAGGTTGCCTTAATATGGGACATGTCAAAACAAATAAAATAACTTGCGGATTTTTTCCGAACTAACTTTCCGCACAGCAAAATTTGCTGAAAACTAATTAAATTCTGCTGAAAGATGGCTAAAAGTATTAAAATAATGCATTGTCATCGTGTTCTGAGCTATGCTAAAAGTTTCAAATGTCTAGCTATTCGGGAAGTTAGTTATAAATCGATTGCCAGATTTGTACCGGACAAACAAACAAACAAGAATGCAAGCTAATAAAAACGTAGTAAAAATGGTTTCATCTACTCTTATGTTTTCTGAGAGAATACCAATCATTTTTATGGAAGTATGACATAGGTGTTATTTCCCGCTAGGAATATTGTTACAGAACATTTTTGATAATGTGTTTAATTATAATTCAACCTTTAACAACTAACAAATGGAAAATTGTACTATAAATGTATGTACAAAAGTTTATTTTGAGTTACATTGAATAGATTTTTTTTACTTATATTATTTAATCAATAAATTTGAGATATTTTTATGTTGTTCGAAAATACTTTAGTGGGAAATTTTGTAAGAATAATTAATATAAGCAATAATCAAAACTAATAATGTTATTTATATAAGTTGTTAGGTATTGTTTTGAGGTGTTAAGTTTTTTACCTAATTTGAGTGAATATTATCTACACATATCGTATAATTGTTTCTTCAAAATGCCCTTTAAAATTACTATCATAGGTTTTAGAATATAATATAGAATTAGAAATCCTATTATGCTAATATATACGAGTATTCACGCATTATATGTTATATTATGTCCCAATTATGTAGAGGGAGAATAGAAAGCATAATTTATTGTAGGAAAGGACTTCACAATTTTGTTCCAGAAGAAAAGGAAGAAAAGATTTTATTTAAATATTTAGTTTTTCGAATTATATATTTTTAAAATAAAAGTGAAGAAAAAATTGTTTTATTGTCAAAATAAATTGACGAGTTTAAGAATAAAATAATAATTAAAAAATACGCTTTTATACATATATATGCGTGTGTGTGTGTTCGAACGAGTCCTTATAACGAAGCTTTAAAGGTATCAGAAAATTACTGTTACAAAGAAGGGCTAAAGGTGCTATTCCCTTTTATAGCTTTTACCAAATGTGTTTGAAAGGTCATAACTCAGAAAAAAAAATCCAGAAAAACGCCATTTTGTTCAGCGAGAGAGTAAGAAAAAAAAAAAGAAGAAAATCCAAGGGTTAACAGCGACTGAGGGATTTATATATCGACTTTACTGTGTGTCTCTAACATTAGACGTTTCTTGCTTTAGGAGCTTACGCTCTCCTGATACAGAGAACGTTAGAATAATACTAAAACTAAAGAGTCACGTAATGAAAAAAAGCAGAGCTATAGCTTTTTTCTTTTGGAAAGATAATAAACAACCGGAAAATATACCCCTGGAATATATAAACAAAGAACATAAAATAGGAATAAAGGTACGTTTTCCTAAACCCGACAAAAGCCATAGTCGTTGAGCGTGGCTATCGCTAAAATAAAATTATAAAGGTGTTTTCCTACTCTCGTCTCCAGCGACTATTGCAGCACGTCAGTAGATAACTAGAAGTAAATTTGAACTGCTCGGTAGTTTTGTGATTTTAATTATGAGCCTCAAGTTAAGACTTCTTCTTGCGTACTTACTAATAGAAGATGAAGAGGAATATGTGCCTGCCATTGCAATAATGCGTTCTTACCGAATTTGAGTGTGTACAATTTTCAACATTAAAAGGAGGAGGCTAGTTTTTTGCAACTTATCCATAATGATTTAAGGCAAGATATTAAACTTTTTTGAGAATATTTTATTGACCTCTATTCGATTTTATTTTTAAGGAGATGTGAAGAAGGCAGCATCCAGACAATAGAAATTTTAATAAGTATTAGAATAGAAACTAAACTAACCATAATAATAAAGTTATTAATCTATAAATAAAATATAACATATAGTTAGATAATTATTAAATAAAAACAAACTACGTGTGGTATCGCGGGACACCCGGTAGGAACGAAGTTCCTTACATTTTTCATTAAATATAAATTATTAAATCACACTAATTAAAGCAAGCGTCTTACTATAAATATATATTAGATATAAGAAAAAAGTTGATCATGATGAGTTTATAGTGAAAGAGTATGTTTGTTAAAGAAGTTTGGATTGAAATAGGACTGTTTTCTACCTACCCGGCCAATTAATTTAAAATATTATAAAATATATCTCTACCCTACTCTACAGCTTCTGCTTGTATCAGGGTGAAATTTTACATGATTATATTTTATTTATTTACAAAACAAAGTAACATTTTTGACATATATAACAAAAATAATCAAAACAAGTCAAGTAACAGGCTTCCTTAATAACACTTTTTCCCGTCATTTAAAGCTTACGTTTACGCGAGCGTTGCGCGTGAACGCTTGGGGGGATAACGTTTTCCGACGAACTCAGCCTGGGCATTGGTAAAATGAACATGTGTACCAAATTTTATCTAACTCGGTAAGCTTTTACTCAAGTTATCGTCATCTGTAGATTTCGTGACGGATTTTGCGTGACGGTGATTTTGGTCTTTTTTTCGGATTCACTCCGGGCTCCAGAACTTGGCATAAGGAACTTCGTTCCAATAATATTATATATGTCTTATTTATACGTACGTTTATTACCCTATTCAATATGTTAGTTTCTTTTTTATGTTGCAATAATTTTATTTGTATATATTTTACAAAATTATCTAAAGATGTATTGTAATTACTTAAATAGAATTATATTATGTTTCGGTTATATCTTCAGAGTAATAATAAGCTTGGAAGTCTGAGAAGACATGCTCACTGAATAAATGCTCGTGCAGAACTCACTAAGGATCCCTAGCGACTGCTCTTGGAGCAGGCGGCTGCAATCGCTCAGCGATCGTCGCTAGGCTAAAGCCGGCCATATACGTTGCAGTATACCTGACAGGTAACCTGCACAGGTTAACCAGAACTTGTATACCATCAAATTATGACATAACTGCACAGTTGTAATAGCACACACGCTCCGGTTTTCCTCTACAGGTGACCTGTGCAGATATACTGCAACGTGTATGGCCGGCTTAAGAAAACTGTAAGGCGGATTTCACACCGAAGTAGCAAGTCGCAGGATGCATGCGTCCTGTTGGCAAGATGCATGCAACTTAAACATCGGACTGTATAACTGAACGAGAACTACACACAATTACACACTGAGGATGCAAGTGCGACGTGCATCCTAGATGCGAGTGGCACGTGCGACTCGAGAACCAGCCGGCTGGTGTTTTATCAGCGTGTGTCCTGAAAAATGTTGTGCGGGTCTTAACAACATTCGGAAGCGGGATTCTTTAACTTGTTGAAAGTGGAAATCTCCATTTTATAATACGATTGGAGCTTAATTGGATGGTTCAGTAGTTCTTGAGCCACGAAGAGTTCCAACAAAAGAGATAAGAAGATGCTAGTAGCTGGTGCCATTTAGGTGTGCACGCTCGTGTCATAAGGATGCAAGAAGCAGAGTGCATCTTTGGTGTGAAAGCCGCCTAACATTCCACAATAGTTGCTCCTTTGCCCAATAGATTAACTTATTAATAATTATTTTATAATAATAACTTATAATAATTATTTTAACTTAAATTATTGGTTCTGTTAAAATCGGTGGAACTGGTTAAGGAGAAATAACGTAAGAGTTAATTTGTTCACGATTTTGGAGGGGGACAATCCCAAATTTTTGAGGTGAATCCAAATTCACCTCAGGATATGACTTTTGTAACCATGTTTGTCAAATTTCATTAAAATCAGCCCAGTAGTTCTGGTTCAACGCGACTGCACTGACGAAAATTAGACGTGTAAATCCACCCTAATCTGAAATGGAAATTTTGAGCCATCTATTTTTTTTCTGCTTATATATAATTAAGTAGAAGCGTGGAGAGTTAAGTTGAATAAGGAAAATTGATATGTAAATTGTCAAAACGTTTAGATTTACGTGTAGAAACAAGTTGTTGATAAAGTATTTTTTTGCCACTGAACCGGACTACAACTATATAAATACATCGAAAAGACCATAATTATAAAAAAACGTATTTTGTCAATAAAAAATAAAATAATATTTTTTTTCGAAATTTCCAAAAAGTGGTATCTTTACTTTTGGTCGAAGAATGTTCAGTAATTTTTTCAGATTTTATGCACTTCACATAAGCGAGAAAGAGGGGGGGGGGGGGGGGGGGGGCACGTTTCACACCCACTTCAAACTTGCCTACGCTCGCCCTATCAAAGTTATAACCAAAGAATTATATATTTTTGTAATCAGCTTGACGTACCCTTTCATATAATACCCCTCACGGTGTCGAAAAAAAAAAAAAAAAAAATTAACCCTTAAGTATTTTTACACTACTTTCTTCTTTTTTTTTTTAAATTTAAGTCGCTATATTTTTAAAATATGTGGGCAGGTACAAGACACATACATGCCAAATTTCAAAGTGATCGGACGAAATGTGTAGCCGTGAGAGCAGGCGACAGGACGGACGGACAGACACACGCAGGAAAATATAAGGGTCCTTGGTTTTTCCTACGGACCCTAAAAAGGATCCATATATGTATTTATTATGTTGTAACGAATGTATTTGACTAGGTATAATTTCATAAATATTTTGAGTTGAAAGATACTGAGTTTTATTGAACTTAATTTCAATATTTTTTTTTAGAGGGAGGGGAGTGGAGGAGGTCATAATTAATTATCAATTTGATTATTCCCATACTCTTTTTATTGCTTGTCACCTGAAATTTCCTCTTCTTAATTAATGTTTTATAATTGAAAAATATCTTTTATCACGGAGTTAGGTAAAAAGCTAAGTGTATAGTTAAAGGGGCATATTTTCATCAAAAACCTTCATCTTGCTTAAAATTAGACGAATTTTTCATCGCTTAAAAATATATATTTTCACCCGAGCACGTCAAACCTTGCAAAATTGCCCTGAAATCGAGTTTCCCTCCCTTAATGAAGTGTCCGAACTTGTCATTTTCCCTTATAATTACCGTTGCCGACCCTTCCTATCCCCCTGCGAAATCGACGGATCTTGTATCAAAAACTCTTTTACAGGGCTTCATATTTTTCCCCAACCCTCTTCCAACATGAAAGCAATTAACTTGGTCTCTCACTGACAGATTTTGCCCTTACCTGATCATTTTTTTCAACTTAGATCAATATATAATATGACTTCAATATGTTTCTTTCCTTTTTAACTTTCTTGCTTTACTTAGGAGACTAATATATTTTAGTAACAATTATTAAGTTTTTTCATTCTCAAGTTTTGTATGATCTCAATTATAAAACAAACCTAATTAGAACTATATATATATATATATATATATATATATATATATATATATATATATATTGTTTTTTTCATTAAAGTATACAAAAACTTTCTTTGATTAATTATTATATATATATATATATATATATATATATATATATATATATATATATATATATATATATATATATATATATATATATATATATATATATATATATATATATATATATATATATATATATATATATATATATATATATATAATGTATTTTTTAATATTAATTCATTAAATTATGAAAAATACATAATTAGTAAGATTTTTTTTTTACAACCTTATCAAATTATGACACTAGAAATTCCTTATTAATTTTATTTTATTTGCATTTTTGTGCTTAAAAAGGTAACAAAAAGACATAGCAGATATTAATAATTTTAGCCTTTGTACTTCTACGATTTTTTCATATTTTTTTCAATTTAATTAAGAGTTCTTTATCATTAGAATTGTGCTTGAAGTGTAATATGTGATTCTTTTTACTTCTTCCTTTTTAATTAAAATTAAATAAAATAAAAATAAGAAGTTTGTCGATATGGTCCGTTATGTAACAAATAAAAATTAACTCTTCTGACATTTTTCAAGTTATAGCTACTAAGATACAATAAAACCTACTTCAGTATGTCTTATAATATGTACAAGCGTCTATGCGATTGCGCATGTGGAAGATAAATTAATAAATATAAAAAGATAATAGATAAAAAGTTGAAACTTATATGGGATCAACAATGGGATAATTATGGCCTACCATCCAAATTCCATTATAATGGGAAGAGTTGTTTTTAAGTTATAAGTTATGTTGGTTCGCAAAAATACGATAGTGGGTTTTTTACCTTTTTCCAACGACAATATCTCGAAATCGGTGTGTCTCACTTCAATCATGCATAGTATCTTTTTTGTGCAGAATTATGTGAAACATATTTTTGGTAATAACACTTCTCTTAAAACAATATACCGTCTTGCGTAAGAAGTTATAAGTTGCGTAAGAGTTAAAAGAGGGAGGGGGACCCCCCCTCTCAAGATGGGGGAGCTTTGCTGTTTCCTACTACTACACCCCTTAAGAGTGTGTTCACAAAGTTTCAAAACTTTATCAATTATTTCCTCTGTTATTCCTTATTTTCCTGGACTAAAAGGGAAGAATACTTGTTATGTTCATTTTCTAAGAAATGAAAGAAAATAGAGAATTCAAGAAAGAAGACGCAGATATATAAGATTGAAGAGAGAATAAGATATTTGTTGAAAGATTTCGAAAAAGTAGAATAGACGTCGAAGAGTGAATCGGAATCAATATGGGAGTCATTAAGGAGAGTGAACCCCCTCGGTCAGGTCACATTCAAATCAAAGCGATACAAATGGAATATCACTTTTTTTCTCTTTTTCAATCCCCCTCTCTTCCCCCTTTTCGTCCAATTTTTTAAACCCCTTCCTCTCTGTCACCCATCTATTTTTTTGTTCACAGTAGTCCATTTTCACCTTTACAATAACTCTGATTTTTTTTTCTCATTCCCTCCTTCATGTAACAACAACAAATAATACATCTCTCCTTCACTTTTTTGTTAAAAAAATAAAACTTTTTTTTTCTAAAAAGAATTGAATATAAATCAATAGTAAACAATGATTTTTGTTTTAACAAAAAAGAAACATAAAGAATAAAAAAAAAAATAAAAAAAATCAGTAAGTTCTATCAAAAATTGAAATCATTGATGTCACAACGAATATTGTTTAAAAATATTTGTTTAAATATTATTCATTTCTTAAAAGTATATAACATTGCCTGTCAATTTGGATGGTTCATATAGCTTCGTCGCTTTCTACTAATAGACGAATGGTTATACGATTATTTAATGAAATAAAATAAGATAGATTTCAAAATATGAGTGTTACGATAAGATTAGGTTTGGCCTATGCACGCGAGCAACCGATGTGCGCAAAAGCTTGAAATTAATAAGGGCCATCTATGGTTAACTCTCGTATACTCTTTATTTATTTAAAATTAGCGAAGTAAAATAATAGCACAAACGAAGACATAGATAGATAGAATATAAGAAAGTTACGAATAACGAAGAAGAAAATAAATAGGTAAAAGGAATAAATAAATAGGAAATAGAAAAAGAATAAGAAAATTTACTAAAAATATATTTTTTTTAGATTATTTTTACTAAAATCACTAGGAATAGACAATAGATGTTTAGGTTTCTGTACGAAAAAAATCTTTGAAATTTTCACACTTAATATTTCGAGATGACGGCTAATATGACGAGCGACTAAAGCAAAGTTTTTAGTCACCATGACATGTTATGCATCAATTTAAAGTTCTTGAAGTGTAGCAAAAGAATATGCAACTATTAAAATTTTCCACTCTATAATTTTAACTTAATCGTACAGAAACCGGTGATTATCGTCTCACAACTTACATGAAGCGCGCCTTACTTGTTTATTATTACTTTAGTTGACGCTATACGTTATTTCTATTATGACAATGAAACTATGCTCTCTCTCTCTATAGTGGCGATAGTTATAAATAAGTCTACTTCTATTCTCTGTCAATCCAGCTATAAGTTTCAGCCTATGGTTCTAAAAAAATTAAAAGTCCTACGGTTTTAGATATTTTAACTACCAATCTTAAGGTTTATTAAGGTCATAGTTTCTTCATAAATGTCTACTATATAATAGCTCTAGGAATATAGGCTAATATATGAGGCTATATTTATAAAAAAAAATTAAAATTCCTACTTTTATACCGCACCATCCGCAGTGGCTTGTTTTCTTCCTCGTTTAACCAAGTGAATTTCCATTACAAAACCTTTTTCAACTGGATTATTCATGCTCACCTTCAAATATTCCCTTAAATGTTTCAATACTGATGTAATTATTAGTTTTAACATTTCCTTCTGCTGATTCGTTTCGTTCTTTTATACTCCTTCATTTGTTGTATTTTTAAAATTTATAGAAGAAAAAATAAATACAAATTATAAAATGAGAAAAGATAAATTACTTTAAAAGTCTATAATAATTAATTTTAAAACAATACATTTATAATAATATAAATCACTATGTAAGGCATTATTTATTTTTCTCCTTGAAAATTTAAGAAAAAAAAATAGAAATAATATAGATAGATATATTTATATGAAAAATAGAGAAAAGTCAGGGAAATCAAGGAGATAAAATGTTCTCTCTATAATAAATTGCATAGAAGAGAAATGGGAGGACGGGTAACATGTGAAATCTTTATTGGAAAATGAGATTATATATAGATGAAGATACAAGGCCAAGAGAACATGAAGACAGTGTTGGGTAAAAGGAAAGAGAAGTTAGTAATGGTAAAAAGAGAAAGAGAAAGAGATGTTGGGAGGAGGAGAAGCAGCTTAGTGGTAGCAGCGCCAGCGGTTCAAGTATTTATATTCCATCTCTTAGCCTAGGTACCTAGCATAGGAAGTACTACATAGCTGATAATTTCGATTTAGTATTAAATCCAAGAAAATATGTCAGCATCTCATTGGTCATTTAACCTTAGCTAATCACTTATCCATATATCTATTGTATTTTTCAACTTAATAATAATAAATTAAAAAAAAATATATATGTATTAAAAAACATTATTAAAAACAATCTTTTATTCGTATTCTTCTCAGCAACCCCTTTCATTTGATACCCATATCATGGGCGTGCTTAAAAAATAACTAGTCCGCCATCTTGGGCTGTCCACCATATTGGATTTAGAATTACTTAACATAGCTAGCCATGCATTGTCATCCAAACTAAACGTGTATGCAAAATTTTAATTCAATCGGTTGAGGATAACTGCTTTAAAATTCAGTTGTAAGATTTGACCCGAACATACATACATACAAAGATTGCAAGTTAAATAAAAGCTTGTAAAATAAAAACGTCTCCCAATTATTTTGTCATATAGCTTCTCTGCGTCGTCGAATGGTCATATGCGTAAAAAATAAAGAACACTAAATCGATTTTCAATTTGGTGGTTTAAAAAAAATTATTTCTACATTCTTGGGAGGATGACAATACACTGAAATTAAAGCAACACAACTTAATAAATCCATTTATTACCAATTCATACGTACATATATAATATATACTTATATACTATAACATTAATTTAGCTGCAGGTAAATTGAAGCCTCGGAGAACCCTTTAAGGTTAATTATTACATATGTAGGAGAACTGAATATAATTCCCAAAATATCTTATTTAGTTAATTTATCATTTTAAAATTTCCTTTAAAAGACGTACCCTGCTGGGAATAGAATTGTGGGTTTCTTGGACCAGTTTGGAAATATTATTATCACGTATTGCAATTATTTGAAATTAACATGGAACCATATAATGTGGCCTAACATTGACATACATATCTCCAAATTTCATCCAAATCGTACCAGCTATTTTCAAGATATGAGCTTTCACAAAAATGTTTTGTGGAAGAAAAGACCAAAAATGTTCATGTTTATGTCTGAAATGCATTTCTGTTAAAGGAATTTTGATTGGGGATTCGAAAAAAACTTTTGTTTTTGCTTCAGAAGCAAAATAAAAGCAACTTTTATTGAAATCATAACATTTGCTATTCTTAGCAACTATGCCAACATGGTTAACAACCATGGTAGGATTTGCTTTGAGCTATTGGTATTGCATAAAGACAAGTAAGGACAAGCGCGCTTCACGTAAGTACGTGAGGCGATAATCGCCGGATTCTGTACGGTTAAATTAAAATTATTAAGTGTAAAATTGTAATAGTTGCATATTCTTTTTCTACACTTAAATGCCTTTAAATTGATGTATAACATGTTATGGTGAGTAAAACACTTTTTTTTTAGTCGCTCGCCATATAGGCCGTCATCATGGAAATATAAAGTGAGAAATCTCCAAAGAGTGTACAATTATCAGTTGTCACAAATGCCGAGATGCATCGGGGGCCGAATTTCATGTTCCAAGCTATAGTAGTTTATGAATTAATACATGCCAACGGACAAACAGACAGACACACAGAGCCGTTATATAAGGTTTCTTTTTTCGTACTTCGAACCGAAACCTAAAAGCGAATAAATGACGAAACGTTGAGCTCAAATACATTTAATGAAAATTATTTTATGATGGAAACGTGAAGTTTATAATTATTATTAATTCGTTTTTAATTTAAAGAGTTTATAATTAATAATGTTTTAATTTAAAGAGTATAATTTTTTAATTAGCTTTTAATTTAAAGAGTGATATAGTTAGAGTGATAAAGAGTGAGATAGAGTGACAAATGATATAGTTTAGCATTATACTGAATTAAAATTTCTGTTTATTTTTTTTTTTTGTTTTGTTTTTTTATAATATATTTAAGTTAAACATAATCTCAGCAGAATCCATATATTTTCTTTTAAACTCTGTTGAAATAGCAACGAAGAAAAAAGGGAATCCTGCTTGTCTCAGTTAATCCAATTCTAACCACCTGAAACAGCTTTAAACCGAGATGAAAAATAATAAAAATAAATAGAATAAAAGGAGCTTTAGACTAAGATAGCCTTAAAGGCTTTTCATACGAGATACAGTTTATGTTAATATGACGACATTGTTTAGTTTAGAGATAGAAAAGGATTAAACACAATGAAATATCACGTATAAATTACACTGAGTACAGGTAAATTGAGTTTTGTATAAATGTGGTGGGAAATTTATAGTCTAGGTTAGGTACGAACCTCTGTACAAGAGAGTAGGCTTGCAGACTGCTGGTGTTGTGTGGTTAAAACATTAACACATTCTGCCTTCCAACCATTCTCAGAGATAGCGTGCGATTCCAACACCTGCATCTCCCCAACTCACTGCTAAAAACTAAGTTTACTCTTTAGGGGTCTAAAATAAATAGTTATTCTTTGTCTATTGTACTAGAGTTACCGATGAGAAAGATAACTAGAAAGAAGGAAAACCCTGTGAAGAAATAAAAACCTAAACAGAACCATTTTATCTATCCAAACACTGAGTTTTAAAAAGAATCTAGCTTTTAGGATAAATCTACAATTGAAGATCTTTAGAGTCTGTTTTAAATAACACTTATCCTTGCGAGATATTTTAGCTATTTGTGTTGTTGGTTTTCTTTTGTATTACGTTTTTTAATAGGATTTTTTTATTACTCGAGTTAAATAGCTTGGTTGTTTTATAGAAGTCTCGGTGGTTCTTATTCTGAAATCGATTTATTCATAACGAAGTTAAAATGTATTTTGTATTACTCGAGGAAATAGAAATTGTTGAAATAGAAAAAAAAATTGGTTTAATTAAAATGTTAAAGTAGTGGGTTTTATTAAATTTAGGTCCAGGTGAAGTCAATTTCCCCAACTCTAATCTAAATTAGCTTCTCCAGGATTATAATATAATTGTACATACTCTACAATTAATAATATAGTACCGATGATATTGTATAATTTAATTCTTCAAAACACCACCTGAAAATTTCTATTATATTCAATTTATAAAATAATTTATAAAATTGTTGTCGAACTTCCTACGTTCCTGTAAACCAAACTCTTAATACTCAAACATTTTATCTTATCTGCGTTTGTACCAAATATCGGTAAAATATTAATTTGGGATTGCTTGTAAGTTAGGGGTGACTAATAGAAATGAACAATAAATTAAATTCTTGCAATATTTTATTCCTATCTTCTATTTTATAGTTGAAACTCCGTTCAAACAGTAAAACAAATATTTCGATATAATACAGGTGTCGAATAACATTAATTTCTAATCTTAGAGGAATAACATAAATTCTATAATTTATGTGGGGAGACAGTTTGTATTCTTCATTTATAAGACCTCCATAAACGCTTTTATATAACTTATATATATATATTTTTTTTTTTATTATTTAGTAGTTTATTACCCTCTATTAAGTATATTGTACTAAGTATATTTGTAAAAAAAGAACCAAGGATTTCTCCTTAATGTCTATTGGGTACTAAATGCTTGTTCATAAAATCACATTCCACACGTTTCATAAAACGCTATGTTTCAACCCCTTTAAAGACTCAAATTCTCTCGAGGATAATAGCAAAAACTTTTTAATATGTTAATTGTGTGTGTAATTTAATATGTGAATTATGTATTGGAATAGTGATAAAGATATGTAAATGCCTGGAATCTTGTGTAAAAGGCTTGTGTGGAATGTGATTTTTGAACGTGTATATATTGTACCCATTAGTCCATAAAGGAAATCCTTAGTTTTTTTTGTAAATTTTATAATCCTCGACTGTGTGATAGTGACTTATCATGAAAGGTGATAGTTCAATGGTGGAGGTGGAGTTCAATGACCAAAGAACGTCTTCAAACATGTGAAGACGTTGTTTGGTTATTGAACTTACACCTCTCTCTTTCATGATGAGTCGCAATCATTTATTGGTACACAGTCGAGGAAGTACACAGTCGAGGATTATAAGTTAGTTATAGTTAGTTAGTTAGTCAGTCAGTTTAGTAGTTAGTTAGTTAAACCTAAGATTGTAAGTTATCATGAAAGATGTGTAGTCCAATAACCAAACAACGTCTGATAACTTACAATCTTAGGTTTATCTATATAGTTAAAAAGTTCTTTAGAGTCGTAACATTTAATTAAAATTCGATTCGATTTATTAGATTAAACAATAAAACATAGGTATTGAAACCAGTCTAACTCTGACCATTTATAAATTGGAAAAAGTAGGGTCACTTGTCTGTGTCTATATATTTATTTAATTATTTTTAATTCATTTTTATCTTTAAATGGACTATAAAGTACATTATTTTTATTCGGAATTTCATCTTAAGAATATTATTAAAATAAGCAGCTGAGAATATATATTTTTTTCTTTCCCCTTATCAAACTGTATTTTTGTCTCTTTTCATCCACATAACCTCTGAAGCATCCCGTGTTAGATGCCGAGTTCCGTGTTAGCATAAGAAACTAAATAAATATACAGACTCAAATACAAGGAACTCTATACATATTTAAGAGATCCTGACATATTCTATTAGGCTAAAGAAGAAATTCAGTTATGTTACAGCTAAGATATAATGTGAATGATAGCTACTGCTGATCTATACACATACACCAAAGTAAACCTTGAGATAAATAGTTTATCTCTTAAAATATTTATTCTTAAATATTTGCATAAGCTTTTTGATCATCGTCCTAAATAAAAAATCAATCCAATAAACTCGAACTAAATATTCTCATACACAGGTGCTAAATTAAATCCAATTTAATTAAATTACTATTAATCATGTTATAAAGCGTTCAAGGCCATAGTTTACATTTCTTATTTGATTTTCAGCAAAAATTAGATTTATTTTCATAAATATCTCGAAAAACAGATATTTCACGGGGAAACGACTTATAAGATTAAATTAGTATTTAAATGAACCATAAAATGACATTTTTTAATCAAAATAGTCAAAAACATTTTTCGAGAAATATTTTTTTCATGTTTCTTCCAAGTTCTGGAGGACATCGCTTCCAGATTTAGAACTAATACATACTCATTTCTTGGGCTTAGATTTTTCTTAAAACATGTAGCATACCATGAACTTTGAACATGTATGTTATATTTAATCAAAATCGGCCCAGTAGTTTAGGCTCTGCACTGACGACCGACAGATATTTTTTACTGACAAGTAGAAGTCAAAATCTTATAGAGTAGTTTATTTTTTAAGATTTTTCGTTCAAACAAATATTCTATAAAATCACATTTGAATATAGAAAGCAATTTAAGTACGTATTAAGTTACACACTATAGCTAATTTACTGTAGTTACTGACAATAAATGTGGTTTCCAGCTTGTGGAACCACAATAAATGTGGTTCCAGCTTCGATCCCAAAGATGGGTCGAAATGTCGCAGAAGTGAGCTTTTTAATTTTTCCTTTAGACCCTATCTTCAATAAAATTATTTTCTTAATATTGAAAAAAGCGAAATTTCAAAGTTAAGTTGTTTTTAGCAGGGGAAAAACTATTTTCTTTTGGACTCAGGAGACCCCTTAAAATCGTGTGAATCCATCAAAATCATTGATAAAATTATTGTTTTTATACAAACTTGTAGAGCAGCCAAATCCTCAGCTCAGGGTAGCATTTGTCGGGTAAGCAAGGAAGTGGATAGATAGTACAGCTGTTGCTACGGGATAAATTCACTAACAGCTGGCCCTAGTGCAACGCACTCTAAATCTTATTTTGGTCTAATAACTTAAGAATGACAAAATTCGGAATTCATAAAAACGTATGAGGCCGTTGAAAGAAAACATAAAGTTATGTGACTCTACTGGCAATTGAAAGTATGGTTGTGTGTCAAAATCGGATAAATTAGTTCTTAAGATTTTTGTGTTAAGATTGTGTGCACAAAAATGTTGACGAATTGACACGAAACCAAAAATTCTTCCTGTGTCGGAAACGCTTTCTGTCTGGTAAATTTTGAATTTGGAGGAACTGTCGTACAAATTTGATCTTAAGAATGATCACATTACTTCCGTTATCTTCGACAAGCTTAACAAAAAAATATATTTGCTTGCTTACTTATTCCGTTCCTCTTCTACCTCTCGGTGTAGAGGATGCACAAAGGCGACGCCATCGCAGTCTGTCTAAGGCCACTGTCCTAGCGTTTCTTTGCGTCATACCTCGCTTTTCAAACACTGGAACTAGGGTGTCCAGCCTTGTCGCTCTGGGGTGGCCTCTAGGCCATCTTCCTCCACGCCTCGCCTCCATAGTTTGCTTTATTGCTTTGTATCCTGTGGTGTTCCATCCTGACATGACCGAACCACCTCATTTTCTGTCTGCCTATTTCTATTCTATCTGACAGTGGCTCCGCTTGCAGACTCATTCTTATTATGTATTTGGTTTTTAACTCGATCCATACGCGTGGCTTCCCTGCTATTCTCCTTAGATAGCACATTTCAGCAGTCTACACTCGGCTGCTCCTTTTTGGTGTGTGAGCCCAGGACTCACACCAATATTTAAGAGTTAGCACATAGGTCGAGTTAAAAATTGCCTTTTTTGTAGCGGTAGAGAGTTCCTTCTTACCCAAAAATGATCTGCTGAGTGCATGGTATATCCTCCTGGTTGCTGCAATTCTTGCATTTAGGTCCTTGTCAGATTTCCATCCGTACTAAGTAATGTCCCAAAATCCCTAAAATCCTCAACCTGTTTTATAACGCTCTGCCGGACCGTTATCTTGTGCCAGTTCTGTTCTCTACTTATAACCATACTCTCAGTCTTAGCGGTATTAATAATCAGTCCTTTCCTATGTAATGCCGCAAAAAAAATAAAAATAAAAATAAAATAAACAAACAAATAAATAAAATATAAATATTATACATATTAACTGACCAATAAAAATATTCAGCATTGTAATAAAAGTAACAATTGCAACGTTAAAATTGAAATTGCTAATAAAATTTAAATTATCATGGTACATTTGCATGTAGTTATGTAGTTTGTTTAATATTTGTATTTTTATGAATCTCTAACTCCCATCTATTTTACATTTATAAATGATAAACCATAAATATATATTTGATTGAAGCGTAATTAACGTGTTTAGGACTGTATTGATATGCAAACTATTTTTTATAAAAATATAAAAACCATTTTAGACGCTGAAATACTGCATAGTGAAATCATTTTAAATGTTCTTGGAATATTTAAATTTTATTCAATTTAAATAATTTATAAGTTCGTTTTGGTGTAGAATTTTGCGTTGCAAAAAATATTTATTATTTAATGTTTTCCTACGCAAACATTTAAATGGTATGAACACAATAAACTATTACATTATTCATACTATATAATTTTTTATTTATGTTTGAGGACTGTTGATTTGTCGATATTAGCATGTCAATGTGGCTTTCTCAAATTTATGCTTTAAATATTTATTTTCTTCCTCATTTTGCCTCATACAGAAAAGTTCTTTACTTCCAGACTTATTTCTTTTGCTTTAAAGAGATTTTGATAAATGACATAATAGCTTTTTGAACTTATTTGTACAATTTAGCAAACATTTCAAACTTGCTTAGATTGTTAGGAAGGTAAGTTATACTGAGTCAAAGATTTATAGAAAATCTATCGAGGGAATTTAGTGAAATAATGCATACCGCCAAACGCATACCTTTAAATATGCATACAGCAGATAATTTTTACTTTCTAATTAACGTAGGGTATATATACATATGAATATTGTATGTAGGTATATTAAGAACTCCATTGATAGTGGAATTTAGAACGTCGCTGCATTTGCCTGCTATTGTGTAAATAATAAACATAAACCCAGAATTAGCGGATGAGGTTCGTCAGTATATATAGTATATATATATATATATATATATATATATATATATATATATATATATATATATATATATATATATATATATATATATATAATATATATATATATACACATATACATTTAAATTGCTTTTTGTCCATAATAATGCAAATATAATGACTATTATAGATCTTAATGTTGCAGGGACAACCTTGCCCTCCTTGCCCCTAGTACAAGACCATATCATTAATTTATTTTCAACATTTTCTCTTTCATATTTTTTTCTTTTTCCCTAACTTCATCCCTTGTTTCATTCCTTTTCCCGTTTTTTCTAGATCTTCTTAGAATTAAGACTCTCTAATACCTTTTTTCCTCAGTTTATTGATACATCGTTACTCAAATGCTCCCTTTTTCTTATAAATTCTGTGTCAATTCTACTTTATACTTATGTAAGTTAGATTCTAGTTCCGTTCTCTTTCTTTATATTTTTGTCACAGGTTTTTCATGTTCTTACTGTCATTTTACCTTTAATTTTCTATGGCCCAGACCATCCAAATTGAATTGAATTCATAATTAAAGTATGTTACAGTTGACCTGTTGAGGACAATATCATAAAGTCTTCAATTTTTTGACGACTTTATGGCTGTATGAAATTTGAAAGTTTTTTTATTTACACCGGAACGTTACCTGAGTTGAGTTGCAGGAGTTTTATATTGATGGGTTTTTAAGGTCCCTTGCGTCCTAAAAAAGTTTTATATAGGTCTACTATTTCTACACAAATACAAAAAAAGCTTGCCAATTAGTGTGGCACATAGCTATAATTTTCCTGTGTATGGGTTATTAGGTACTTCTTTAGATTGTTACTCCCCTGTTTTTTTTAGAATATAAATTACTGACTAAGTAACTATGAAGACAAAGGGATGTTTAGTCCAATGTACTTTTGGACAAAGCAATATCACACTTCTGTTTTTATATGGGGAGTAACAATCTATAGAAGAACATTCCGTACACCTTATTTAGATTGTTGCTCCCCTCTGTTTATTTTATATGGGGAGTAACAATCTAAAGAAGAACATTCCGTACACCTAATTTAGATTGTTGCTCCCCTCTGGTTATTTTATAAGGGGAGTAACAATCTAAAGAAGTGCCGGTTATTACACACAACATGACTTCAAAGTTTCAAATTTTTGTGTTGTGTACTTTCGGAGATCTCGTGCATTATGAAAGCGAAACAAGTGCAAGAATGTCTGAGTAAAGCCCATTTCTCACTGGGTGACGTTCTGCGTCACATAAAAAAGATAGCGACGTTTTTTATGACGCCGAACACCGAAATTTATACCAATGAGAGATTTCACACACAAAAACATCGTCCTGAGTAAAAGGGCCTAAAGAGAACCCTTTGTTTTTGTCTACGAACGCTGAATATAATATGTCCGATACAACTTTCATAAACTTTCTCATATTTGTTTATTAATTACTTTATCCAGTGTTGTCCATTTGTTACTTGTTTCAAGGTTTCGTGATTACGGTTAATTATTATTGGACAATTTATCAAAATTTGCCATAGAAACCACTCCTCCCCGGCGGGGTATTGAACTTGGCCACTCACCGTCCGCGTTTATAGCTATTTTTTCAAGAAATAGATTTTTCTTGATAAATCGACATATATTATTAGATTGACTAACTTTTAGAATTTTTTCATTAAAGTCGTCGCTACCACGTTTTTTTATGTATGGGAAAGGGGTAGCACCTCCAAATCATAGAGATAAACTTAATTTCTCCATTTTTCCTCGGGTTATATTTCCAAAATTGTAAGTCACATTTAATCGAAATCTGCTTTGTAGTTTATGCTCCACGCGTCTGCACAGATTACTGTCATCACATTTTTTAAAACCCACTTTTTTGAACTCGGAGACTCATGGACCATAAAAATCTCAAAATTATTTTTTTGCGCCATAAAAATACTTTCTGAAGTACGTGAGAAAGAAGAAGGTCACGAATTCCAGGAATGCTCATTTTTTCCTCTTAAAACTCAAATAGTTTTTACTATTTTGACTTATTAAGTTCAAGATTACAGGTTATATGATTTTGTTTGTGGTTAGAAGTGGTTAACACTTAAGTTTAACGCATATTTTTGGATTATGTAAATGCATTGGATTAATCTGTTTTGTACTATACCCATAAAATTATTATCCAAAATCACTTGTTTTATAATAAATAATATTCAATTAAATTTAGGTGTCTTTACGTATGTATACAAGTATAGGGTGTATGTATGTAACACTCTAAGCGTTACATATTTAATTTAATTAAAAATCCAGTTGTACCAAGCGTATATTTGTCTTCAAAAGTACATTTGTCTTTTGAAATATTCTGATTATATTAAATTAAAATATACATTTCAGTTACAAAACGTTGCATGCGTTTTCAAGACGTTCTTATTTAAAGTAATTCAACAACAATTTCCAAAGAAACCGTTTTATTTTCTTCAAAAAGACTTCTTTTTTATTATAAGGAAGCAAAAAAGTTCTCTAAAGGTCCATTTCTTTAAGAAGTAATTATCTAAACGATTTTGAAAACAAAAAAGAACTGTTCTCCTCTTATTTTTCTTTTACTTTTTTGTCAAATTAAAAGTAAACCTCCATTCCTCACTTAATAAAAAAGTTGTTTTTTGTTATTTTTTTCTTACTTTTTTTTCGAATAACTTAAATTTTTTATAGACTTAAAAAGAAGAGAAAAAAATTAATTTAAAACGATACGAAAAGTCGGGTTATTTATTTAAAACAGTGTTAATTTTCCTTTCCAACAAACTCCCAGTGTAATCTTTGCGATCCGTACCGAAGTTTTCTTGGTCGAAAAGAGGGTTTTTTTTTTGTTGTTAACTCTTTTTTTCTTCTTTATTTTTAAATTTTTTAATTGAGGTTGAGGAAAGAATTAGGTCGGTATGGAGGAAAGAAAAAGGACGGTGAAAAAAAAGGTTGGAGATTTAAGCCGTTGGTTTGTCCCTTGGTGGTAGAAAGGGCTTACTTCTTGAGCCATTGCCATCCTCCCAATGGAGCCTCCAAGGTAGGGTAATGAAATTTTAAAAGGGACTAAGCTTAAACCTTTATCTGTTCTCCCTCTTTCTCAACCTACTGTCAAAAAACATTAATTTGCATATATATTACGATTAATCAGGGATGCCTAGTATTGTAGCCTTGTATTGTAGCCTTTGTATTGTAGGCTTCTTTTTTTATGTATAGATAGAAGTTTCAATTTCAAATTCTTTTTAGAGAAAAAAGGATTTTTGTGAGAAAATTTAACTTTTTATATATTCTTCTATTTAGTAGGTTATTTTCCTTTTTCTTTTCTCCTGGAATAGAATGACAAAGAAACCTTACAGAACGGTTTAACTGATTTTCTTTTGCAGCACCAGATCAGTTTTGTAAACATATTTCGTAAGTGCGTTTTTTCCATAAAAAAAAGAGAACATTAATTGAAAAATATGCGGAAAATAGTATATATATATATATATATATATATATATATATATATATATATATATATATATATATATATATATATATATATATATATATATAATATAAGTGGCAATGTCCTGATTGACTGACTGACTGACATAGAATCAACGCACAGCAAAATCTGCTTAAACGAGAGACTTGAAATTTTGAGGATATACTCGGTTCATATCATAGGCATCCACTAAGAAAGGATTTTGCGAAATTTTTATTTTTGTACCCAGGGGTACGGGGTACAAATGTCAAAGTAATGAATACTTTTAATGATGCATATCGTTGAAAAGCTCTTTAAAAGTACAGTAATTGTTGTTATGTACAGTTTTGTCATATTTTCATTTAGGAGGGGGTAAAATGGAAAAATATGTATAACTACATCTTATATAAATGAAGAGTGTCTATAAGTGTCTTTTATCTTATATAAATTAAGTGTCTATGAGTGTACTGCTTACATGAGATTATAAAGTTAAAATGTTGGTACACAGGAGTACGGGGTACAAATGTCAAAGTAATTGATAGGTACCCTTTATGATGCATATCGTTAAAAGGCTCTTTAAGAGAAAAGTAATTGTAATGTACGTTTTTGTCATTATTTTCATTTAGGAGAGGAGTAAAAAGGAAATGTCAACGTAAGTGTGTGTGCGCGCGCGCGCGAACGGGCGCGTGTGTGTATGTTCTTTATTCAAATCTACCGTTTTATTCCGATTTCAATGAAAATTTGCACACTTGACCTTCAAAGCAAGGGGAAAAGGGGAAGGTCACTGACTTCATGCATTTTCGAAATTTTGATTTTGGTACACAGGGTTACGGGGTACAAATGTCAAAGTAATGAAAACCCTTTACGATGCATACCGTTGAAAAGCTCTTCAAGAGTGCTGTTGAGTGCTGTACAATTATTGTTATGTACATTTAGGGGGGTAAAATGGAAAAATAAATCTACATCGAAGTATAAAAACCTAATAATTGTTGTGTCTGTACCTACGTTTATCCGATTGGGCTAAAATTTTGTATTTATTCATTTATTTTTATTTTTTTTTTTTATTATTATTTTTTTTTGTTAAATATCTTTATTGAATAAAACATATTGTACAGAAGGAAAATACCACTGCTTTTCCTTTTTAAAAATTTTGTCGGAATGAATTACTAATTTGGGATATTAGCAAATTATCTTATCAAAGGGGAGGGGGTATAGAAATAAGGGGGAGGGATAGAATCTAGATATTCTCGCTTTGTAAAATAATTTAAATGTTGCTTGATGGTAGTTTATAAATCCATTAAATTGAAAATAAAACATCCCGTAGCGAAGCACGGGTATTCAGCTAGTATATATATATATATATATATATATATATATATATATATATATATATATATATATATATATATATATATATATATATATATATATATATATATATATATATATATATATACAGGGTGTTCCGCATAAGTACCTACACAGAGAAACCTATGAATTAACATCAAATTTCTGACCAAAAATGTCATGTAACCTTAGGTCCTATCGACCTTCGTTTTCGAGATATATCGATATATCGATTTTTTATTTAGGTCATGTTTTTAGCCATAAACTACGTAATAAATAAAAATCTAAATAAGATAGAAAGATGCAGTTTGCAGCAGCGAAAAGAACATTAAATTTACTTTAAAAAATCACTAATTTTAGTACATAATATGTTTATTAGCTTAGTGATAATGCAAGAGAAACATTAAAATTGGAAATTATATCAAATGTTTATACAACTTTGAGCTTCCATGACTTTTATATCTTTATGCCTAATGTAATGTTTAAATTGCTTAAAAAACTGCGCAATTTTGTAAGCTTTAATTCGATATAGCATTGTCTACAGTTCAAGTAAGTTTTCATAAAAAAAACTATAAGGAAATCAACTTATTCACATTAATATTTATTTACAAGTTTTCGAAATAACCACTATTTTCATATAAACAACGTCAACACCTTCAAATGCTCTGTGTTGCACTCCTTATCTCTTCAACTTCCGCCTTATTTGCTCAACTGCAGAAATAATTCTATCCATTAGCTCTCCCCTAGTATACACAATTTTTCTGTATACAATAGTTTTCACTAGGCCCCACTGATAAAAGTCTACTGGTGTAAGGTCTAAGCGTGGAGGCCAGTGGACTGGTCATTCAGTCAGTGCCTAACATTTCTTGCAAAGTGGGCGGGACATCCATCCAACTGTAGGTACATGCTGATTCTTAAATCAAGTGGTAAGTCCTCAATTAATCCAATAAAAATAATTTAATAAAAAGAAAAATCCACAAATTTCACCAGTAAGGCGTCCTTGAAGAAAATGAGGTCTCACTATTCTGTGACCAATAATATTAGCCCACACATTTACAGAGAACTGGTGCGGAAAATGGTGAAGCTTCGGCCCATGCGGATTTGCAATAGACCATGTATGAGTGTTGTGAAAATTAACCGCACCAGCTCTTGTAAAAGTGGACTCGTCGGTCCACAATATTAAATGTGAAACATTTCTTCGTAATATCCAATTGCAGAATTATACCCTCGCAGCAATAATGTCAGCTAGGGTCAGCTCCTGGACGGGAGTGTCATAAAGGCACAGTTGATTTCTTTTTCAAAATTCTAAAAATGCGTCCCTGGAATTCCCAATATAGCCGAAGCCCTTCTAATACTGGTCCTAGGATCAGTATGAAAATAATTCAGAACTAATACTTCGTTGAGACCTCCAGCAGCCAAAGGTCGTTCATGATGACGAGGATGTGCAATAGAGCCTGTTTTTCGGCATCTACTTTCGACAACAAAAAAATTGATAGGACGAATGTTGTCTGTTAGGGAAATGCCTGGCATATTCATGAGCAGCGTCACTGCTATTCCTCAGAAACAACCGCGCTAGCATAAGAAAAGAAATTAATCATATTTTAATTTTAAAATTGCAGGAAAATGCATAGAGCTGTTATTTAATAAGTTGATTTCCTTATAGTTTTTTTTACTATTTCTCTATGAACACTTATTTAAACTGTAGACAATGCTATATCGAATTAAAGCTTATAAAATTGCGCAGTTTTTTAAGCATTTTAAACATTACGTTAGGGGTAAAAATATAGAAGTTATGGAAGATCTAAGTTGTATAGACATTTGATATAATTTCCAATTTTAGTGTTTTTCTTGCATTATCACTAAGTTGATAAACGTATTAAGTACTAAAAGTAGTAATTTCTTAAATCAAATTTAATGCTCTTTACAATGCTTCAAACTGCATCTTTCTATCTTATTCAGATTTTTATTTATTACGTAGTTTATGGCTAAAAACAAGACCTAAATAAAAAATCGATATATCGATATATCTCGAAAACGAAGGTCCGTAGGTCCTAAGGTTACATGACATTTTTGGTCAGAAATTTGATTTAGATTCATAGGTTTTTCTCTGTAGGTACTTATGCGGAACACCCTGTATATATATATACGTATGTCCACGGATTGAGTTGCCTATACGTGTAACTTCCAAAAAAAGTGACTCTTTATAAAATCTCCTGCTTGTTATAAATGAAGATTTATGGTATTACTTTTTGTTCAAAATTTACCCTGTACCCAGAAAGTACAATTTCCTAAAATCGTACAAGAGGAAACCGGACCAAATTTCGACTATTCGAAGAAAAAGTATTCTTTATAATTTCTTTTAAATACTATTCCAAATTTATTTTTCGCATAAAATGCCGATAATCAAATTTCAAAATCCTCCCTCCCCCCCCCCCCCCCTGCCATTTACAAAAAAGTAAAATTTGTCTGATTCTAATACAGGAGGGGTCGATTTAAAGGTCTCATTGAGTGCAATAAAAGCTGTGGTATTGCTTTTTTTGTTAAAAACAACATGAAGTATTGAGAAATTCGTATTTATTATTTAAATATTATTTATTTCTTTAAAAAAATCCAATTTAATTTCCTCTTTAATAGCTTTCATGTTGTTTCTATCAAAAAAAGCAATACAACAGCTTTTAGTGCACTCAATGTGCCCTTTAAATCGACCCCTCTTGTATTAGAATCAGACAAATTTTACTATTTTGTAAATGGCAGGGGGGGGGGGGGGAGGTGATTTTGAAATTTGATTATCGGCATTTTTATGCGAAATATAAATTTGGAATAGTATTTAAATGAAATTATAAAGAATACTTTTTTCTCGAATAGTCGAAATTTGGACCGGTTTCCTCTTGTATGATTTTAGGAAATTGTACTTTCTGGGTACAGGGTACATTTTGAACAAAATGTACCCTGTACAAATGTACAAATGTACCCAATATATATATATATATATATATATATATATATATATATATATATATATATATATATATATATATATATATATATATATTTAATTATTTATCGTGTATTGTAATTGTAAATTGAAAAAAAGAAGTTTCATGCATTCCAAAATACAAAAAGCATCGATTTATACGGAGCATGTTTCTCTTTGAATTCGGAATTTTAAGGCTTTGACGTCACATGTTCTATGATAAAGAACGTGTTTTGTTCTTAATGAAATATCACTTACTTTTTTCCTTCACATCGTTGGACTGTATTTCTTAATTTTTGTTAAGAAAACAAAAAAAAAATTGTCCAAGACAGCTCAGACAAACATTATCATATTGTTGAACTGTAAATCAAATTTTTGAAATTAAGAACTCACAACCCTGAAAAATAGAGATGGAGGTTTGTTAGTTTCGTCTTCAGTCTGTGATTTATTGCGTTATAATTGTATACTTTTGTGAGATTTAAATACTTTAATAAAAAGAAATACAAAAAAACTTGATTTATAGGACGAGATTTCTATGGTCTATGAATTCAATGTTTGAAAAGAAATAATATGACTAACAGCTATTTCCGTGTGAGGTGACACCTAGAAAATAAATTAAATTTTAATATTAACCTTTTTAGAAAAATCTTCATAAAAAGACCCAACTCATTGATCATTCTTAATAGAATAATTTGTATTGCGTTTATAATAGCTTCGGTTTATTTTACATTCTGTTCAATCTGTTTAAGTAAAAAATAACAGTAACCTAAATTAATTTTAATTAAAAATAACCTCTGGCTACATGCTCTGCACCACGAATTGTACTGTTGATTTATAAACAGTTTTTGTAATGTAAAGATTCGATTTGAAAACGTGTTCAATTTGAAACTATGTTCTGACTAATACCATTTATTTCTGAATAGGCTTCTAAGCTATTCCAATTATTTGAATCTCAAGAGAGGTTATCTAAACATAATCTAACGAGCGTCCAATGAAAATTGGCTATTGAGTCATCAGTATTCATTTAACTTTGATTACTTACAAACAAGCTATTCCACCCAGCTAATCAATCTGTCATCCTGTTGACATCGATCCTTAGCTTCAAATGAAACTCGAAACCTGATCTATTTAGCTCAATCAATACTTTATAATAGTTTGCAGTTTGTAGGAGAGATTAAGTTGTACGTGTGTGTAGATAGTACTAACCTAGATTGTCGAACCAGATAACATATTTGAGTTGTGTTTAACGAGAGGCTGGTAGTTGTGTAGAACTTTGTCTAATCAAGTCTAAAACTTGGCTAAATGTGTGCTTAGCTTACTCTAACTGTGTATTACAAAAGCATGCCTTTTAATTAGCTTGACTTCGCACCTTCTATACCTAAGTCTGAAATAATTAGACGGTTCATGTAAACAAGCGTTTATTGACAGTCTACTCGTAAATAAATTTCAAATGTTCGATGAGTATATCAACTTTATTACTATTTACTGATGAGAAGGTTGGATATGATCAAATAATTCCTCGAATCACGAAACTGTAAATTGGTCGTTGATTAATTAATTAATTTTGTTTGAACGTTTTTTAAAGTGATACTTCTTTATGCGTGGAAAAGTGAAGTGGCTTGGATGAAACGAAATTCCATGTAACGAAGTTCGAGACTCGTCTAAATCTATTCTTTCTTTTTGTATTCTTTTGCCATGTTAATTGTTTTTAAATTTTTTTACCTTTTTCTATGTTTGTCAGATGTAATTTTTTCTTAGCTCGAAATTTCTTGTTTGTTTTTAGGCACTGATGGTGGCCTTTTGAAGGCTAAAAGGTGCTTTTACCATTAAAGTTTTTTTTTTCAGTTTATGAGGAAAGGCAGTTTGTGTTATTCCTTTAAGATTACCTCCGTAGACGCTCCAAATCATAACAAGCAGGTTGTGTCAGTGATATTTTAGAAGATGAGCTTAGGGCTAACCTTAATTGAATGGTGCGATGTTTGATCCGAGGTTATATTTAATGTTCCACTAAATTTAAAAATACATACATAGTAATAATGTGGTAAATACTCCCCACAGTCTTACTCTTAATCTCACCCTTAACTCTTTTGGTTTGTCCATTGTATTCTGTACTGTATTCAGTCAGTAGTAATAACCTTAAATGTCACTAGTAAAAACTTTAAATTTCACTAGTAAAAACCTTAGATTCCACTAGCCTGATAGAATCATATAACCTTTCGGGGTTTGACGCTGAACACCTAAGTAAATTCTTTAGAGTTGATATTTGGTTTAATATTTATTAAGCATTTTCTTCATTAACCAGTTTAGACGATGGTTTTTCCGCTTTTAGGCCTTGTAATTAATGACACAGGGTAACTGCGAAATAGTGTTTGCTATTGAAGTACAGCCAGTTAAGTAAAGTTTTGCGTAGCGTAGGTTTAGCCCTATAGGCTAGACGTAATTTATGGATAAGTTCCCGTTTCAATGGCCTTTAAGCTCTGTCCAATCTACATATTTATAAGCTATGCTTTCCCGTGTTGGGCAGCTACTAGGAAGTCGTTCACATGGTAAATTGTAAATTTACTTTTGAGGCTTAACTTTTAAGGGCCAGATAGGATCTGACAATTATTCAGGTGTACGCTACTCCGTGTACATATCTAATGGGCTGAATTACTTCCAACATGGACTTGTTATATGATCTTGCCTCAAATAGTCATGCCCTTTCCCTTTCCTCTTATACTTAATAATGTGTTGTAATTATTTTTATTTATTTCTTTGTTTCAGGTAAGTGATTACGGTTTACATTGTTTTGGAGATTTTCAAGGTATATATTTTTTATTTATCATTTTAACTACATATATATATATATATATATATATATATATATATATATATATATATATATATATATATATATATATTTATCATTTTAACTACATATATATATATATATATATATATATATATATATATATATATATATATATATATATATATATATATATATATATATTTAATTTGAACTCCTTATTTTAAAATAACAAGTTACGTCTGAAATTTTATGTACTTGTTATTCAAAATTATTCGATATGATGTTTAATTAAAAATAATATCATATATCACTTATAACAACCAAATAACTTATTTTACGTTGTTTGGAACTTAATATTGATTTTTTTTTTTTAATTTAATAAAACTAACTTTAAAATAATAAAACTTTTTTTTAAAAATAAAACACTCTATGTTCGTAAACGGGTTGATTGCGCTTTTAATACATTTGCTGTTTATTAAATATAAAATATATTTGTTTAAAAATATATGCTGTTTCTTCTGATTACTATAATTATAATTTTATTATTCGAGCAGATGCTAAAGGTTATAAATTATATCTAGTTTAAATAAAGTTAAGCGAAATAAAAAAGTTTAAGGCTCCTCGATATTATTTATCAACTTTTTTTATCAATAATACGAATAATTTTAAGTGAAATTTATGAATTAAGTTTATTAGTCGACTCCGTCTCAAATTCAAATTTGGAAGGAAAGTATACGATTATATAAGTATTGTTTACTTACTTCCTAGTTTTATTTCTGCAGTTTCCTACTCTTTCCTCGATTTGTTCATTTTTTTACTTCTTAATTTCATTTTTTTAACTTATAATATAATTTATATATATAATCTGTCGTTTTTTATCGTAATTTATTTCAATTCATTAGTTCTAGTCATTCTTCTCACCCAAATTTGGTAGTTCCAATCAAGTTTGTGTGATGTTTCTTCTTTTTATTTTATTTATTTTGACTTGCTTATTTAATCTCACATTTTTACTCTCCACTAGTGGAAGAAGTATGTAATAACTTAACACTTCGTGATTTTAACTTAGTGCGTAGGTTTCCGCGGATAGACTCGTAATAAACAGCTTGATTTTCCGGTGAAATCCGTTTCACGAAGGGGTTGAAATCCGACGTTTCGCTTCCACTCTTGGAAGCATATTCAGGGGTGGGGTGAATCGTAAAGTTGACTCGAAGCAAACAGTATATCTTGTGCATCTTACAGTACAGTATATCTCAGTATATCTTGTATTTGCATCGAGTCAACATCACGATGCACCACACCCTGAAGATGCTTTCACTAGTGGAAGCGAAACGTCGGATTTCAACCCTTTCGTGACACGGATTTCACCAGAAAACCGCAAGTTGCTTATTACTCTGTAATTTTATTTTATTTTTTTAATGCCTACTCATTCTCATATTTACTTTATCTCTTATTTTTTTATTGTCTACTTAGCCTTAGCCGTATTTACCTTAGCTCTTATTTTTTTAATGTCTGCTTTGTATCATTCATATTTACCGTATCTCTATTTTTTAAAAATCGAAGTTGAATTATTTCGTTTTTTATCTCTTCTCCCTCCTTATTAGGTTATCATATTTACCTTTGAAATAGAATAATTCATTTTTACAATTAATAATATAGTGAATAATTTATCGATGAAATAGAAGTATTATAACCCTTAGATTTTTCTCAGCTATTATCCTCCGGAGGAGTCCTTGTCAGAGATTTAGTGAATCCCGACGTTTCAAACCAGTTGCAAGGGATCATTATCAAGGGAGTTGCTCTTTATGTAATTTGTAAATGATACTCATCTTGAGAATGATCCCTGCAATGGGTTCGAAACGTTGATAATTGGGATTCTCTAACTTAGTTGCAAATGACTCTCATCATGAGCAACTTACCGTGAGAATGATCCCTGCAATGTGTTCGAATCTTCGGGAATCACCAACTTAGTTGGAAACTACACTCATCATGAGCAACTTACCTTGACAATGATCCCTGAAATGTGTTCTAGTCTTCGGGAATCACTTACTTAGTTCGAAACTACTCTCATCATGAGCAACTTACCTTGAGAATTGAGAATGATCCCTGCAATGTGTTCTAGTCTTTGGGAATCACTTTCTTAGTTGGAAACTACTCTCATCATGAGCAACTTACCTTGAGAATGAGCCTTGCAATGTGTTCGAATCTTTGGATCACTTACTTAGTTGAAAACTACTCTTATCGTGAGCAACTTACCTTGAGAATCTTGGAATAAGTTTAACACGTCAGAATACATTAAATCTTTGGCGTGGTATACTTCAGAAGATTTATTGGACTGAGGCCGTGGAAACCTATGCGATTCCTGAGACCTTCCTAAGATACTTAAATTATAGATGCTTAACAAATCTAGGTATGCCAAGGGCCAAGGTATTTTCTACTTATGTCAATATCATTTCATTAAAAATAGTTTTGGAAAGATTTCATTACTTAATGCAGAATAAAACCAAGTTCTAGTTCATTTCAGGTTTCTCCTTAGTCTTTACTAAGGTGTTATGATCTAAAAAGGAAAGAAAACTCTTGTAAGAATGATGACTGTTCTTTTTCACCCTTTTTCTTTTTCTTGTAATTTTAAGAATAGCGTCGCGTACACACCTCTTGTTGAGCACAAAAGACGTCTTACCATTACTTTAAGGTTGCGTTGTTTGAGGGGGTGGAGGTTTTCTTCCAGCCTGGTTGAATGGGTTAAAGGCAAGGGGTAAGGACCAGAGAGTGGTGGGGCTAGTAGAACACAATGGTTGTCGGCTTTACCTCACGCCGGGGAAATTTCGTGCTTAACCTGTCGTTATAGCATACTTACTCAACCTCATTCCTAGCCTTAGCTTATGACGTCGTGTACAATATTACCTTTTTACTATGGTCTACAAAGAGAAACAGGTTTTAACGTCTCGAAAAACTACCCTATACTTGTATAAAGTATTCTCGCTTGGATCGATATGAGTTTGGCATAACATAACTTCATTGATTCTGAACTAAGAAAAGGTCAGTCGAAAGTAATATATCCCTTAAAATTTTAGGAGTGAAAATAAGTATAAAATACAAAATACCAAACTTTTATTGGATATTGGAAAACTATTCAATTCTACAATAAAGGTCCATAAAAAAAAGACATTTTTGTTACTCCCAATGTAGCAAATGAAATAACAATATGAAAAAATGCTTCTTGGTATTAAAACATAATTTTACTACTTTAAACAAAGATAAAATAATGCCACGTTATGGAAAGAACCAGTACATTTCTTTCTATGTTATTGTTGTAGTAATTGGGTTGGACGCTTCTGATTATAGTATAACCTCAGTATTATAGTATAACCTCAGTATAAATGCGACTATTTGAGATTGAGGGTTGTTCCCTACTATATAAGTCCGTTATATAACAAATCATTATTTCAAATAATGCAAAAGCGTATCTCAGCCGTCCGCTATAGAATGGTCCGTTATAGAGAGGTTCTACTTTATTTAGTCAAAGATAATATTTTCTATGCTCACATTCTGTCAATGATTTTTATAAGAGCTTACATTTTTATTTTTGCTGCAAGCTTAACATAGGTAACAGAAGCATGTCGTCATCCTGAAGATAGAAACTTTATCATGTCTTCTAATTTATATAGTCAAAAATGTGTTTTTCAGACATCATAGGATCATATATGGTCTCGTGTCTGGCAGTAGGAGAATCGTTAACCATTATTGCGAACTACCACATATCTTAAGAAGCATTACCTATTTCAAATGAAATAGGTTGAAATTGAATTTTGAATGGCAGGTCATAATTAGCCCATCCTTTGTCCCATATTAATTAAACCTTCTGCGCTCCTCATTGTCTCCTTTTACCTATGCGCACGAACCTATTTTTATTAACACCTATATTTGTAGAAGTACCTACTCAACCGATTTTAAAGAAATTTGTTTGTATTTTCGAAAGTAGCCCATATAGATGGTCTTATATTAATTTGTTTTTACAAACCGCACTTTCAATCCCCACCGAGGGCACATATTTTACACACATCACACATGTGACCACTTATGTAATGATAGGATGTGAGGAAGCTATGCACCAAACTAACTGCCTTTTTTTTTATGGAAACCGTTTAATAAGTAAGCTATAGGCGCGTAGCCCTTTGTTAGGAGCTTATTAAATCTCTAGCTTTCTCGGAGTTCTATCTTATTTGTCTCCAATATTATTTTAGTCTCTCATTGTACTAAAGAATAAATGCGTTCGTTACGAACTTAACTCAAGTAAGATTTAAAAAATACAGTAAATCTGACAAACTTATTAACTTCTTTTATTAACATTTTACAATTAAGTGTCTTTTTATTATGAACTTCTTCATCAATGCTATAACAAAAATGTATCATTCCTTTTTTAATCTATTTAACAACTATTAAATGGACAGTAAAATCTACTTTATTAAAAATAAAATTCATGGCAGAATTGTCGACTTATTTTATAAACATAGTTTTTTTAAGTATAATTCAGAGGGGAAATTTATTATCTTAAGTAATAAACACGATTCATGTGAAAAAAAAGTCATTGTTGACAAAAAATATAAGTATAAAAAATTCTAAGTTTGTCCTTTCTTTAAAACTCTTTATACATATTTTATATAAAAATAACCTTTATCGAGGTATATTTTTCTATTCATATTCACCTTTAAACTCCAAAGCTATATTATACGAGTTAATAAAATTGTTTTTACGAGAGGTGTTAAAAGTTAAGATATTGACACTGTTATTATTATAAAAAGGAGAATATACTTTATAATAAATATGTATAGGTAATATAGGTATAGAAAATATACTTTGGTAAGTGAGTCGATACAAAGTAAACTCAGATAAAAACAAGGATTTACAGCTTCAAATGTTTTACTTAAAGTTCCATCTTTTTAATAAGATTCTTTTTAAAACTTTTATGTGTGTTTTTATATAAATTTATGAGGATGTTCGAGCTCTTATAGGTATAACATGGTATCCTTATATCTTTTTTATGTGTAAAGAATATAAATTTTATTGGAAATGATAAAACAAACAATGTGTACGAAGAATAAAAAAAAAATCGTTGAGAACAAATACTTTTTAGTATAAAATTGACAGTATGTATATTATAATGAAGGCAAACTATTTAAGGTAGTTATAAAGCACTATTACTAGTTAAATTCATCAGTATATTATGAGACGCGCATGCGCAATGAATACAAGTACGTAAAGAATCACTTTCTACGCATCTTAACAGAGATACAATGTTTATATTTCGTAACAATCTTTGATAATAGTATATTACGCGTCGAGTGTGGAAAGTAGCATTTTGCACGTAAGTGTAGAGTGTGCACCCGAGCGACAGCGAGGATAGTAAAACCACACGAGCTAAGCAAAATGCCGTTTTCGCACGAGTTATGCGTACCGTACTTTATCTACGATCGTTGGATTTTAATAATAAGTACAGACATTTTGTTTTAATAAACTTCCTGTATGTAAGTTCGACATTAATTCATTAGAAGTATTTTGTGCCGAATTAATTATTTCGGTAGGCGTATTATTCTCCTCATTTTCGTCATAATCACTTATTGTTTTTCACTAAAAACTTTATATAAACAGTTACTTTAATTAAACAAACCGCAAATTAGTTTTGTTAAATGTAAACAACCTCGCTAATCGTGCGTTAAGGTGAAGAATTCTTCTTTTTTACCGCACTAGGGCGGAAAAAAGAGGAATTATGAAACGCGCATGCGCAATGAATTCAAGTACGTGAAGAATAACTATCTACGCATCTAAACAGAGATATAATATTTATATTTCGTATTTCGTATCAATGGTAAATAAACATATTTTATTAATAAACTAGTGTCCGGAAATTGCTCGGTGTCAAGATAAACTATACATCTTTAAAAATAATCTCAAATACAACAGGAAAGTTTAGTTACTTAATAAATTGAAGTAGTTAAGTTAAGGAACATTTTATTAGAAATAATACTGCATCAAGCTTTAAAACATTGTTTAAAGTTACGACCATCATTTTCGGTACACAAGGTGTAATCGACTGCCGAATTCTTCGAAATAGCTGCGGACGTTCACGAATATCCTCAAACTAGAATAATATGAGCCACTAATTACTAATTCGTCTTTTGTATGAACAGGTGTCACATAAACCAGGGATTTAATTATGGTCCCAAATACAAAATTCGATTGGAATCATATCTGGTGAACGTGCACGTGCAGGCCAAGAAATTGGCCCCCCTTTTCCGATCCATCTATTTGGAAATTGTGCATTTAGATCATTTCGGCAATTTAATTGGAAAGTGTGCTGTTGCACCATCATGATGGAAAACAATAGTTCTTCGACTATTAAGTGGGACATTGTCAAGCAATTCCTGCTTGATAATACTGCATCAAGCTTCCTGAAAAATCCTATTCACTCGTATTGTGTACCGTTTGGAAAGTCCTGGGGTTACAGCGGATAAACTTAATTTTATCTTGATACTGAAAAATTTCCTGACACTATTTTATTATTGGAAATTGTTTATTTAAGTGTCCTCCATAATTTATGAAAATTAAGAATAGTTATTCTGTGGCACCCTGTATATGTTACTTATGGTTTGACAATATACTGTTCAATTAAACTGTGTTTGTTTTGTTGTTACTATCTTCACCAGTTTACCTTCATTCTGATTATATACTATACTATTAACATTACCTATATTAATTATTAATTATTTACTTTAAACCTTAAAATTGTCAAAAGCTACAGTTCTTACCGTAAAAAAAATTGAAGTAAACATTTTTGAGTATCGAAATCTCCGTCGAACGAGACCACTACAGGTGTAAGATAATATACAAGTTCTGTACAACAAAACTGTGCTTTTCAACAAATTTCAAATTTCTACGCCCCTGCTATATTGTTAAGATGATCCTTCGACGCTCTAATTCCTAAATAATTTTTAATCTGTATTCGAAAATTAGGATTTCTTTTTAGAAAGGTACGATCGGTGTCATTCGCAAAATTCGCTGTTCTACGAGGTTTGCCTTATATTTGCCTTGTATTGTTATGTCTTATGTCTATATCTGATCTTCTTGATCTGGTATAGGTCCAGAGTTGGGTGGGCATCGTCGGGCCCCTGATGAGTCGGACGCGACGAAACGATACAGGACATGGCGTAATGCCGAGCCAACATCTTTTTGACGTAATATCTTATGTGGAAACAGTTCCTATGTGGCACATCCCTTGGTGTCTCTCACAAATTGTGTGTTTATATATATATATATATATATATATATATATATATATATATATATAAAATTTATATATACATATACATATATATAATATATATATATATATATATATATATATATATAAAATTTATATATATATATATATATATATATATATATATATATATATATATATATATATATATATATATATATATATATATATATTATCATATGAAAGTTTTTAAGGGAGATGAATATTAATGGACGTAGGAAACTAATCTATATGTATATTGGTTCTACGTTATCGTAATGTAGTCATTGGAAAATTTCGTGTCCTGCCTTTATTTTTACCATCCTCTCTAACACTAATGCGACTTTTTTTCTCCCTTTTCTTTACTCTTAAGTCTTTTCCGATATGAATTTTTAACAAAATTGATTTACCTCCATTCTTTTATTCTGCCCTTATTTTCTCTCCCTTGCCTCACTTCGCCTTGGGAATACACTTGAAGGACCTTCAAAAAATTACTTTAAAAAGGCATTATAATGAAAAAGAGGAGGAAAAAAAAATGGAATGAATAATTTATAAAGATTTTAAATTTTAGTAATGATTAGGAAGTTTTTTTTCCTTTTCTTTCCTTTTTCCTAACCGTTCTAATGACATAATAATAATTAAGTGTCAACAAATTAATTTCGGTATTTTATAACATCTTTCTCATTAAATTTATTTGTTTTGACTTCCCCATTAATGTTAATTTAAAAAAAAAAATATTGTTTGCATTTACAGCTTGATTAATAATTATAATATATGTTCATTAATCAACTCATAAATACACGATGCATATACTATGAGGATGTTTTAACATTTAAAGACATTGTCCATAATGGAATCGAACTATTCTCAATTACTCAATTAGTTTTAAGTGGATGAACATAACCGCGTAAGTGATGTGACTTGGTTTTAAATATATATATGACCACCATCTTGAAGAAAAATGGACGATTGGAAAACGTTTTCTAAGACGATGCGAACTTTAAAATTTTAAGATGCTAGTCCAATTGGTTTTGGAGATATCAAAATGACAAATTTTGCTTATAAATGACCACTATCTTCAATCAAGATCATAAAAAGATCTATTAGATAGCCACTTTGGGCTTAAAAACCTACCTACAACATTTATTTTCCAAGGGTTCAGTGGTTCGAAATATATCTTGAACAACCAGTGATGTTTTGATTTTATGCATAATAAATAATAATAAATATATGGTAATCAATACCCCTGGAAGATATGATGTAATATGAACTTTCAAGATGTGTACTTTGTATCTTTATTTTTCAGTGAATAATATTTTGTCATAAATTTATTTTTAATTTTTTTTTTTTTTTTTTTTGGTTTCCTCTATATTTGGGTTCCTTTATATTTCTCAGAATGATTTAATTACCCAGAATGTTTTAATGAAATATCAGCCATATATATTAGGTTTGTTATTTATTTATTTTATGTTACCTATATAATGTGGTAATACATTGATTAAATTTTGCATAACAAGTTTTAACGAAAAATAAATTGAAATTTAATATTGCTTTCAATATCGTATTTTGTTTCATGCCGGATGCTTTTTCAAAGTCTGTTTTAATCTTGTTAGTATTAATTATACTTGGTTATTAATTTATATTCTTGTTTGAAATTTAATTTCCTGTTACACAACCATTATTTTAACAATGTAATAATGAAATTCGGTGCGACGGTTACTTGCTTTCGATTGCTATGATCGTATTTTTTGATAATGTCTCTATTAGTACACTGTATTATGAATTTAAACGTTGTAATTATTGTCAAATAATTTAGAATAAAATATACCTCTAAAATTTAACTTTTCTAAAATTTAAAGTTTTTGGGGGTAGCGCCCCCAAATTTAGAGCTAACATTTATTTCTCGATTTCGCCTCGGGGTATGATTATTTTGAACATGTATGCCAAATTACGTTAAAAACGGCCCAATAGTTTTGGCTCCAGGTGTCTGCACAGATGACTGACAGACGACAGACAGACATTTTTTAAAAACCGCTTTATTGGACTCGAAACGTGTAAATCCATCAAAATCTCAAAATCGAATTTTCACGCCATCACAATACTTTCTCTTTCTATGAGAAAGTAATAATTTCAAAATAAAAAGAACTTTTTATAAACTACGTTCTTAAATTTTCTGTTGAATCATATGTAATGTTGATAATATAATTGTTCTTGTTACATAATATGTAATGTTAGTAAAAAAAAAAAAAAAAAATAGTTCTGAATTTATTTACATAAATGACAATCATCTAGAGAGCTGATCTTAAACCTATAAAAGGACAAATCTTTGTACAACGGATCTCCCCAATACCAAATCTAAACCGTGCCATCGATAAATTGAATAATATAAATAATATAATCGATATATTTCCTGTTTTGCTGTCATTCGATGTTAATCTTTTATTTATAAAAATCTCAGAGATAAATATCACAAATTGGAAACCCGTCAAAATGAAGATTGTAAATATTGGATATGGCAAAACAAATAAAATAACATGCGGATTTTTTTCCGAACTAACTTGTCACACTGCAAAATCTGCTGAAAACAGATTAATTCTGCTAAAAGATGGCTAAAAGTATTAAAATAATGCATTGTCATCGTGTTCTGAGCTATGCTAAAAGTTTCAAATGTCTAGCTATTCGGGAAGTTAGTTAGAAGTCGATTGCCAGATTTGTACCGGACAAACAAACAAAAAAACAAACAAGAAACCAAGTTAATAAAAACGTAGTAAAAATTAAAAAGCGTTAAACAGGTGGTTGTTTACATTTTGTTTTCGATTTTCAACAAAATCATATTTATTTTCATCAATATCTCTGAAACTAGATTTTTTTTAAATTTTTAAGATTTTGGTAGTATTCATACTACGGAACGTTTAAATTTTAATTTAAATCAAAGTATTATTACTATTTACAAGGGGAGGCAGAAAGATCCGTGGGATTCGAACCACGGACCTCTCTATATCTATCGAATCCCGGCGCTGAAGTCTATTTTTCTCTGTCTGTCTCCCCTTGTAAATAGTAATTATACCTAATTTGATTTAAACTAGATTTTTTACTTTCTCATATAAAGAGAAAGTATTGTGATGGCGCGAAAATTCGATTTTGAGATTTTGATGGATTTATACGTCTGTCTGTGCAGACGCCTGGAGCCTAAACTACTGGGCCGATTTTGACGAAATTTGGCATACATGTTCAGAAAAATCATACCCCGAGGCGAAATCGAGAAATGAATTTTAGCTCTAAATTTGGGGGCGCTACCCCCCAAAAACTCTGAAAAAACATAAAAAAAAATTATCTCTCGAAAACGGTTCCGACGATTTTGATTAAAAAATTATAAAATATAGTCCATTTGAATACGAATCCAACGATATGAGCCGTTCTCCCGGGAAAAATCTAGTTCCTGAGAAATTAGCTTAAAATGCGGACTGAGAGAGCCCGGGTTCGATTCCACCCAGAAAGTTATTTTTATAATAAATTTTGATGAATAGTTCAATAATATTTAACTGTACATTTGAAAACTAATAAATGGAAACACTGGGCTAAGTAATTATAAACTCGTATATGAGAAAGTTTGTGTGAGTTGTCTCGGACCGATTTTTTTAAACGGCTTATATCGTTAAAATTGAATTTAAATGGACTACATTTTAGAATTATTTAATCAAAATTGACTGAACCGTTTTCGAGACATATTTTTTTCTTGTTTTTTTAGAGCTTTTGGGGGCAGCGCCTTCAAATTTGGAGTGTAAATCCAACAAAATCTGACGCGTCTTCACAAAGGCAGACATTTTTCAATAGGTATCTCTACTTTTTTGGACTCAGGGGACCTCAAAACGTGTAAATACATCAAAATCTCAAAATAAAATTTTCGCGCCTTCACAATACTTTCTTTTTATATGAGAATGTAAAATTGCACAACAATAATTATATTTTATGAAGAATTTAGATGATTACTTTACTACCTAGCCATCAAGGTGCCATCCCTTTTTTATGTTATGATATAACACTGAACCGATATACTTAAGTAATTTTGGGTTCTTCTAATTTATTTGATTTTTTTTGGTTTTTACTTCTTTTTATCATTTACTCATAGTGGTTAGTGGTTTGAATTCGTCTGGAAAAGTCTAAGTGGAAAGCAAGTAATTCCAACTTGTGTAATTTGCTGCAGATTCGTTGTTTTGGCTTACCGTCTTGAGGAGTAGAATTGCTGACACTGAACCGATATACCTACTATAAATTCTATTGATTGAACGAATGAATTATTTGGGTTCTTTAATTTTTAATAGAATAGCTTGTTTTTTGGTTAATTAAACATAGTTGAAATTGAAATATCTTAACGAGTGTAAGAGATTACTATGAACCGATATATTTTTACTGTTTAGTTAGTTTTTTTTTTGCTAACTTTGATTGTATTACTTTGTTAATTATATGAATTAAATATATATAAAATGTATTTTAACTTACGTAAATATTATTCTATATAATAAATTTAATAATTATTAGATTCATTTGGTTTTAGCTAACTTTGATTATAATAGCTTGTTAGTTATGAGAAACATATATGTATATGAATATATTATATTTGCTTTTGAATAGACTGAACTTCACTGAATCGATATTATGTACTTAACATTTTGTTGAATAACTTTATTTAATTATTATGATTTTTTAAATTATAATTTCTTGTTATCCTGTTAGTACTGTGAAAGGCTAATAAATATGAATATATATTGTTTACAAAAGTAATACGGAAATTAAATGACTCAATTATAAGACTGTACATAAAAGCGTGCTTTATTTTAAAGCGACTGATACAACTCTACTGAGAACCCTAACTCACCTTATTATTTCGTTGGAAAGCCAAAGGAAATGTGATTAGTAAGAAAAACAAAGTGGGATAGGGGAGAAGATAGAAGAAGATTGAGGGTGTGAACGACATCAGAACCAATTCCTTCCCCTTCCAGATTAAATTACCTTACACTAATTTATTTCTTGCGTTACAAAGTTATATTGAAGAATTTTTAATAAACTTAATTTGATTTTTTAAATGAACTGTAGAGTAGAGCATCTTGGTTAAATCATATGTATTGCTTCATTTGTTATGTACCCTTACATAGGAATATTTAATTTTTTTCGTACACATTTTTTTTGTTTTCTCACATTAAAGAGAAAGTATTGTGATGACGCCAAAATTCCTTTTTTGAGATTTTGATAGATTTTTATTCGTTTGAGGTCCCCTGAGTCTAAAAAAGTGGTTTTTAAAAAATGTCTGTCTGTGCAGACATCCGAAGCTTGAACTGGGCCGATTTTGACGAAATTTGGCATACATGTTCAGAAAAATCATACCCCGAGGAGAAATCGAGAAATTAATTTTACCTCCGAATTTGGGGGGCGCTACCCCCCAAAAACTCTGAAAAAAAAATACGTGTGGTGTCGTGGGACGCCCGGTAGCAACGAAGTTCCTTACGCTTTATATTAAATATATAAATTATATAATTACAGTGCTAAGTACATGATACTGCTAACTACTTATACATGGTGGAGTTAGAATAAGAGACAAAATTAAAAATAACCCTTTGTACTAGCGGAGTTAAAGCAAAATTAAAAGAAAAACTTTTTACTATCTTTGAAAAGAGCGTCTTACAATAAATTATGTGTTGTAAATTGAGAAAAAAGTTAATTTTGATTAGTTTATAGTTAAAGCATATGGTTGAAGAAAAGAAAATAACTGTCCCATTAGACCTCCGTCGGCGAATCTCCAATTCAAATATTATAATATAAAATATAAATTACCAACACTAAACACATTCTGCTTGTATCAGGTTGAAATTTTACATGCATGTTTCAATTGTACTTTAGACGATGTGTATGAAGTTTTATTGAAATCGTTACGTTCAAACGTAAGATATCGGTAATAACGTTGTTTTCTTTATTTAAAACGTTTAGGTCCGCTTTAATAAATTTAGCCATCTTTATCACTTCATAGCAGTGTCGGTGTTCGTTTTACTAAAAAAAATATTTAAAAAAGTTGTTTGTCTCATTAAATAGATGATGTTAGAATTTTTCCCCGTCCAAAAAATCCGAATTTTAAATTTGAAGCTTACGTTTACGCGATCGTTGCGCGTGAACGCTTGGGCGGATAACGTTGTCCAACGAACTCAGCGTGGGCATTGGTAAAATGAACATGTGTACCAAATTTCAACTAACTCGGTGATCTTTTACTCAAGTTATTGTCATCGGTAGATTTCGTGGCGGATTTTGCGTGACGGTGATTTTGTGACAGTGATTTTGGTCGTTTTTTTCGAATTTACTCCCGGGCTTCAGAACGTGCCATAAGGAACTTCGTTCCAAAAAAATTATTTCTCGAAAACGGTTCCGACGATTTTGATTAAAAAATTCTAAAATGTAGTCCATTTAATAAATACAAATCTAACGATATAAGCCGTTTTCCCGGGAAAAATCTAGTTCCTGAGGAAATAGCTTTAAACGCTGGAGAAAATCCGAGAAGAAGTTATTTTTATGATCAAATTTTATCAGATGTTTAATAATAATTAAATGTAACTACGAAAACTGGCACTTCTTTAGATCGTTACTCTGTTATAAAAACAAAAGTGTAATATTCCTTAGTTCCAAAGTACATTGGACTAAATATCCCTTTGTCTTAATAGTTATTTAGTCAAAGTCATTTATATTCTAAAAATACATAGGGGAGTTACAATCTAAAAAAGTACCCGAAAACTAATTAATGGAAAATACTAGGTTAATTAATTATATGAACGGATAAGAGAAAGTTTGTTTCAGTTGTCCGAGTTGGCCGATTTTTTAATGTTAGACTAAAAAATTATTTTGATTTTAAAAATTATTTTGCATCCTTATCATGCATCTCTTGTCTTTTTATGGGTCTGTCGCTCAACATTGTGTAACCGCAGATGGTTCCATATTAAATATTATTTCTAATCTCCAGCATTATTATTACTGAATAAAATTAAAGTGATCCCTCTGGAAATAGAAATAATTACCCTCTCCCCTCTCCATTCTTATTAGGAACTATTATTCTATACTAGTGTGACCATTTGTACTAGGAAGCTATTTATAAAATGTTCTTTTATCATTACCAGGTTTGCCCCGTATTGTGTGCATAAATTGGAATTTTGATTTATTAGAGCATTCCACCGTTTGTTTTTGGAATATTAAAATGTAATTAATTTTCAATTCATATAGCATATAAAATACAATACGGTTGGGAATTTAATATATAGGTTTCCATATTTTCTAGGAAATAACATCACAATTACTGTCTATAAATATATATTACTAGCTTATATTACGTATTTGGTAAAGGGGTAGAAGAGTATTAATTAAACCTAATTGGTGCAATACCCGCCGAACGAATAAATAAAATTTATATCATCAAGAAAAATAGTATATCCTTAGTAATATAAGTGTATTTAAATTACTCTTTGGGTGCTATAAATACCTGAATTTTTAGTATTTCATTGTACTTTTCTTAATATTTCTAAGTGGTTTCTTGATATATTCTTAACCATGAAACCATCTTACCTATTGTTTTGTAGAGTTGAGAATGAGAATGAATTAGCCTCTGTATACATATATTTACATAATATTTTCACTAATTTCTTATAGTGCTTTCCTAGATATATGTTTTTAATTATTACTCAGTGAAATCGCCAGTGATAAAATTTATGATTAGCTATACATGGGGCTTTATTTAATAGTAGAATGAAAGATTAATAGGTATTGGAATAGAAGGCTGATTATATACATTGTGTTGTTAGCTGAATGTGCTTTTCACATCCCAAGCATTTAGTTTATGTTGCAAGTCAATAGGAATGAATCTTAAAGCTGTCAGAGAAGTTGACTGCTGTCCAATTCTAAGCACAAATCTCCGCCTGAACTACAACACCCCCTCCCTCCCCTTATACATCTACTCCGTTACCATTATGCTATTTATTATGCTAATACATTCATGTATATTGAGTATATCGACTTTGGTAACCTTCTACGCGCCGCGCCGGCTGCAGCTTGCAGGTTTCGTATTTATCAAAAGAGGTAAAATTTACATATTCAGAGCTATACTCCACCTCTTCCTCCTCTCTTTCGCTTTTCTATTGAAATTTTGCCCGAAATAGAGTACAAGCGTATGAAGTTCATTATTATGGAACAGGGATTCGTTACTAAATTTATGTATCTGTTGCTCCCTTTACTCTATAGTATCGATAGGATATTTTTCCTTTCATCGCAGCGTGTTGGCCATTATTTTACAAGTCTAATTTTGATAACTTATAGTACACAAGTAACGCTGAGCTACTATTGATTACAAAGAAAAATAATATGACATTGTAATTCTAATACTAACCAATTTAAGCATTTTAGACTTCAATTATGTATGGTAATGTATCTATATTTTATCATCCTGGTTAATTGGAACGAAGTTCCTCATGGCACATTACAGTGTCTGGAGCCCGGGAGTGAATCCGAAAAAAATACTGGTAACGAAATCGACCGTCATAAAACCAACCGTCACAAAATCGACCGATGACGATAACTTGAGTAAAAGTTGACCGATTTAATAGAAATTTGGTACACATGTTCATTTTACCAAGCGTTCGCGCGCAACGCTCGCGTAAACGTAAGCTTCAAATGTAAAATTGGAATTTTAGGACAGGAATAAATTCTAACTTCATCTATTTTATGAGACAAATAACTTTTATAAATGTATTTTTTTAGTAAAACCAACACCGACACCGTTATGAAGTGTTAAAGGTCACTAGAACTATTAAAGCGGACCTAAAAGTTTAAAATAGAGAAAGCAACATTTTTACCGACGTCCTACGTTCTAACTAACGGTTTTATTAAAACTTTATACCCATCGTCCAAAGTACAATTGAAATAGGAATGTAAAATTTAAACTTTATTAAAGCAGAAGTTTTTTTTATATTATAAATGGATATAATTATTTATACGAATAGTTAATTACTTTTAATTTTGTCTCTTTTCTAACTCCGCCATGTATAAGTAGTTTTATAATTTATATTTAATGAAACAGAAACTCTCTCCACAGCTCAGAACTTCATGTTCTCTAGTGGAGAGATAACCTTCTGTAGTCCTAAAATGTAAAATTCGAAAAAAACTACTCATAGAATTAGATAAATTATGTAATAAATATTATTTATGTATTATTATTTATTTTTTTTTTTTTCCTTAAAGGGTTATTAAGTTTTTTTTCATGTCATTAAGTAACTATAATTTTTGCAACACAGTGCTTATTACATCATCCTGTTTATCATAAAAAAGAAATCAGCGTTAACCATGATGATCCCTTTTCATTTGACGGGATATTTTCTAAAAGGATTAAGAACGACTTTGACTAAGCATTAAATGTTATCTATATGCAATATGCACATTATTATAACCCTTTATTCCTTCGTATGTGGTATTTGCTCTCAAATGTGTTATCACTGCAGTACCAGATGCAAACCTTCTCTAAAGCTGCATTGTAATATTCATCCACGTTATCTTTTGCATTCTGATTTCTTTCTCTAAGGTGTCATTGTTATATGGATTTCTGTACGTGTTTCTACCATGCTTAAATCGGTGTTTAGTTGTTTTATAGAGATTGCATGGTTTTAGTTATCAAAAGTGAAGCTATTTAATAGTTATCACGGTATGTACCGAACACTTTTGTTCTAATGTCTCTGTCACAATGAAAATGTTTACCTCATTGAATTAAAAGTGGCACCTTTGATACAGGTACCTTTTTCTCTAACTGCTACCACTAGTTACAAATAATTAACGCTACCATGTAGTATTTTATGTTAATATTTTTGGTAAATTCTTATTAATCCCTTTATCATTTTAGTTGATTTACTAAATTGATTGAATTAATGTAATTTCTTGTATTTTTTATTGTAATTTTGCTTCCGAGCTTTCCGAAGGTAACGGCAGCTATGTGATCGTTCTGAAGAACTAAAAATTTTTAGGTATCTGATTTCAAAAATCCGTTTCAGACATCAGGGAACATTTTTGGTTCCGTGCCTGTCTGTCGGTCTGTCGTTCAATTTTTGCGAACCAACATATCTTAAAAACTACTCGTCCAATTTTAATGAAATTTGGGTGGTAGGTCATGATTGTTGCTCTCATATATAAGATTCAACCTCCTGTTTACCGCCTATTTGTTTCTCTTCCACATACATTTGTTTACACCTATAGTTTCAAAAGTACTTATCTGATTTGAATGAAACTATTATAGTTTATCGAAAGTAAGCCGCAGATAACCCCAGATTAATTTGAACCGTCTGCGCCCTTTAACTTTTGCTAAATTGATACTAAAATTCGTGTAAAAAATCAAAACAATTTTGACAGATTAAAAAATGATTAACGGAGGAAACAATTAAACAAATTAGACAATAATGGCCTCGTAAAAGCATAAAATCAATATAGTACGTGGATAAGATGCGAGAAAGCTATGTGCCACACTAATTGGCAGTCTATTTTTTTTTTATTTATATATAATGACAATCATATAATGATAATGGCTTCATTATGTGTTTTTAGGTAGGATTTTAATGAGACTATTAAATAGTTAAGTTTATGATCTCACTACTTAAAATTGTATTAATTGAAAAGTAAGTAACAAAATACAGTTAAGTATTTGTACACAAATTTCCAAGAATATTTCCATGTTAAAACTTAGTTATAACTTAGAATTTTTATAAATATTTGTTGATGAAATATTTTGGTTGAACTAGCCTATACGGGGCGTCATGTATAGAAATTAAAAAACTGGCTCATATAATTAAAGTCTTTTCTATATATTGATAAAAAATGCACCAATTATAGATTCTTCTTCATTTCATTAGTTTTCTTTAAATACAATTTCCATCTTCAGTCCTCTATTTTGAGACACAGCTGATACAGGTCGATTTTGCGAATCTTGGGCGTATGTATCAGTCATAGATTAACTGGGCTTTGATGTAGCGTATCTGGTTTTTCGAGAGACTATGAAATGAAAAATTATCCATAAATAATGCAATTTATATCAATATACAGGAAAAACCTTAATTATGTATGCATTATATTCGTTAGTTTTTGCATTTCTATACATGATGCCCCATATAGGCTAGTCCAACCAATATTTTTAATAGTGCGTTTCAATAAGCATCTCCTACTGAATTATTTTTGAATTAATAAATCAAACCTAACACATATGCATAATCTTGATAAATTTTTAGTTATATCTCCTTAATGGAAATTATTAATTCAAGTTGATTCCATATAGGAGCTAACTTTAACAAATGCAAGAGTGGCATTTGTTAACATTAACAAATGTAAATGGTATTTGTTAATTACTTAGAGAATGTTTTACTCGCTTGCTGAAATACAAACAAGAAGAAACGAGACCGGTGTTATTTATTTGATAATTTAAACTGTTTGATCATTTAGTACCGTAATCCGGTGTTGGAACCGTAAATATCAGGTGTATGTACGTCCTCGAAACAAGTATACTTTTATAAATTTATAATTATACCTTCAAATTTATACATGAAGTACATATGTATATAGATATATTAAAGTGTATGTTTTATGATTTTCCATGCTGTATTGCGTTTATTTCATGCTTATATATATATATATATATATATATATATATATATATATATATATATATATATATATATATATATATATATATATTATTTTGATAGTTTAACTTATTGATTTATCATTGTTGATCATAACAATTACTTCTACCGTAAAACTACTGCAAACTAAATTCATGATGAAAGATAAATAGTAAAGGTATTTGAATTTAATGATAATAAAATTGAATGGATTTTCCTTAAATAGATGATTTGAAAATGGTTGTGATGGTTTTCTATAAAATTAAAGTGTATTTTACTACGTTTTTATTAGCTTGCTTTCTTGTTTGTTTGTTTGTTTGTCCGGTACAAATCTGGCAATCGATTTCTAACTAACTTCCCGAATAGCTAGACATTTGAAACTTTTAGCTTAGCAGAACACGATGACAATGCAATATTTTAATACTTTTAGCCATCTTTCAGCAGAATTTAATTGGTTTTTCAGCAAATTTTGCTTTATGGAAAGTTAGTTCGGAAAAAATCCGCAAGTTATTTTATTTGTTTTTCCATGTCCCATATTTGCGCAATCTTCATTTTGACGGGTTTCAAATTTGTGATTTTTATAAATAAGATAAACATTGAATGGCAGCAAAACAGGAAATATATCGATTATATTATTTATATTATTTCAAATATATTGATGGCACGGTTTAGATTTGGTGTTGGGGAGATCCGTTGTACAAAGATTTGTCCTTTTATAGGTTTAAGATCAGCTCTCTAGATGGTTGTCATTTATGTGAAGTAAATAAATTCGGAACTATTTTTTCTTTCACTAACATTATGAACATAACACATTGTTGAACAACATAACATTAATTGTTGAATAACAATTATATTACATACCATTCAACAGAAAATTTAAAAACGTAGTATATAAAAAGTTGTTGTTATCTTGAAATTATTGTTTATTTAGTACTAAGCATTTACTCATAATTATAATTCTAAGCATGCATTTATCAGATATTGATCTACTTTTTGGAATTTATACTTGAATTTAATTAAATTAACTATTTTATTCAATAAATACTTAATTCTTGACATATCGTATTTATCTTATAAGGTATACAATTATTTAAAAAAATCGTTTTATTTAATATATAGAGTACATGTTTGCTACTCATAACCACTTTCTTGAGTCTTTTTTTTTATCTCTCTCGAATACATTATACATATCCCATGTATATTGTATAATAAATTTATCTTTTTTGAATACATTTTGTATATTCTTATATGATGTTTGCTCTGACGTTCAATCCCCTATTTTTATGCTTAGAAAAGTTAAAAAGAATCTGTTTCACTCTCCATCCTACACACATGTTTAACTTAGGAATATATTTAATATCGACAAGAAAAAAAAAAGAATTCTGCGATCCAGAATCTGTTTTTTATATCTACCCACTTGACATTTCACGGTACTATGATTTTGCGATTGTAGTGAATATAGCGCAAACATCAATTTATTGATCACCCACTAATTTTAAACACTAAACTGGTAATTACTGTTGGTTTGCCACAAGAAACAATATCTACTAATTTCAACTACTTTAGTTACCAACAAGTAACAAGTAACTGTTAATGACCATCAGTTCCCCCAAAATACCACAATATTTACCGGTTCAACCACTTTAGTTATCATTTAACTGATGACCTCCATCGTCAGTTCACTATGAGTCAGTTCCACAGAATTTCAATTGAAACAACTAATTTGTGCAAACGAAATCACTTGCATTTATTTGTTTGACCCAAATACTAAAAAAAAATTAAAGGATTCTATTTTTCGAAATTTCTTACAATAGTTTCGCGCATATAATAGACATTAAACTGACCGATAAACTGAACCAATTTTTATTACTTGCGGTTTTTTTTTATTATAAAGGTTCTTAAAAAAGGGATTAGATCTCATTCGTACACGCGCTGATATATTATAATATTTTATTTCGTTATAATCTAAGTATTTGTATAACTAGTGATGTTGTACATAAAGAACTCGCATAGAAAAAAATGGGCCATATTTGTTTTCAATATGTCTACCAGGATAACTTTGCGGGTAAAAACCTACATAGTCTTAACCAACCCGTAAAGGTCTCTTAACATGATTCGTGACATGATGCTGTTATGTAAACCCGCATTGACTTTTTTTGCAAACCCCAATTTTTGACATATTATTTTTTTTTAAATGCCGACAAAGAAAGGAAATTTTGTAGTAATAGTTACATAATATTTTTCTACACTTTAAGACGTTTAAATTGATGTATAATATATCATGGTGACAAAATCTTTTTATTTTGTCGTCCACTATATAGGCTCACATCTTAAATATATTTTAGAAAATTCTTCTAAATATTTTTAATATTCTTACTAAAGTACTTGTGTGTTAAAAAAAGTTATATATATATATATAACCGTCCATATTAAATAAGGGATTGAGCCAGAATGAGGAGACTGTAAAATGATGTAGGGGTCCCTGAAATGAGATACTCTTACCGTCCCTAACCGCTGGGGGCATCCTGAAATAATTACTGCTATCCAAGTTTTTTCTGGGAGATCTGAATAGGAACAGAAATCTACCCCTTAAAAAGGCTAAGTAAACCCTAAAAATCTACCTGGGTCCTGACTCATATTAATTCTTATAAGGGGTGTACCTACACTTTTATTTTTTGTAAACTGCCTCTTCCCCCTTTCGTAAGCATCCTGTCGCGTCTGTGTCGCATTTCCCTGTCTACTGTTTTTGCTTTCTTTATGAATACAAACACATACCACACACAAACACATATATATAAGTATATAAAGCATTAAATATTAAAAAATAAAATATATAAAGGAATAAGAAATGTATGTGGATCTTTCTATAATGTTACATTTTATTATATTAAAAAAATGTAATATATCATGTTGAAAGATTCCCACATTTTTTTTGTTAAATGTAATGTTTCATATGGGCAACGTTTGAAAAATTTAATCACTTTTCATATTAATTTTTTTTCTTCCTAACTCCTTAATATGCACACCCACACACACACACAAAATTATGAACTTATAATATCCTTCGAGAGTTTTATATATAAATATATATATATATATATATATATATATATATATATATATATATATATATATATATATATATATATATATATATATAATTGTTTAATATTCTTTTAAGAATTTAATTTATGAAGATATAGCCTTTTACACTTTATTAAAAATATATACATTTTTTTCCATGCAATGTAATGTTATAAAATTGTTTTTTTTAAAATAAATTTCCCTTGGTAATAACATTTTTACAATAATAATAATAATAATATATATATATATATATATATATATATATATATATATATATATACAGAAAACAAACAAAACTCAGGTTTCGGTCACAAAAATCGTCTTTATGTTACAATCCCGACGTTTCGGTTTTTACTTAAAACCTTCTTCAGGGGCCTAAAAAACAAACGAAATACAAAAACCCATGAAACAAACACTCATGACTATCAAAACGGAAAAAACTAAGCAGCTGCTACACAATAAATATTAACCCAAGACCTAAACTCACCGTAAAACATCTAAACAACGACTCGACTTGAGTCGTTGTTTAGATGTTTTACGGTGAGTTTAGGTCTTGGGTTAATATTTATTGTGTAGCAGCTGCTTAGTTTTTTCCGTTTTGATAGTCATGAGTGTTTGTTTCATGGGTTTTTGTATTTCGTTTGTTTTTTAGGCCCCTGAAGAAGGTTTTAAGTAAAAACCGAAACGTCGGGATTGTAACATAAAGACGATTTTTGTGACCGAAACCTGAGTTTTGTTTGTTTTCTGTTTATATTTACGGTCGAGAATTTATTCATATATATATATATATATATATATATATATATATATATATATATATATATATATTCTGTAGATACTGTGTATAATATGAATTAACAAATTATTATTAATAAAAAAAAAATTCATATAATAGTATATGCATTTTTTTTATTATATAATATGAAATATTTTATACTTGTTTAATGCATGTTTCCTCCTGTTCGTTGTTATTAAAAATTATTTTCATTCTTGTGTACTGATATTTTTACATTTCCTATTATTTTTTAATAATTGCGTTTTTTCTTTTGTATTATTATTTATCTGAATTTTATCTAGACAAGGCTCTTTTACGTTGTAAACAATATATGTATCTATAAATAATAAAATTAATTTAAAATTATAATACAAGGATGTTATAATATGTATATCTAGATTTATACATTTAATTAAATGACTAAGTATACGTGATTTCATATTTTCTTGCATTATTTCACTTTATGCTTCTGTTTTTATCATGAAATGAGTAATAACTTAATAGTAATTTTAATTTGAATAAGTGAAAATAATTTACAAAAGTATAATATGAAATTAAAATAGAGTATTACGTTCCGTGAAATTGTGTTGTGAAATGTCAATGCAGTTTTCATACGTAATAAAACTAGTTAATTTATTATTTATTTTAAATATATTAAGACAATAATAAAAATTAAATTGATTAAAATACAGTCTTCATCTGTCGTTTATCTCTTGGTTACAAATTTGAAGCTGAAAACTAGATTGAAGCTTTAGAAAACAGTGTCACGTATATTGTGAAAACAACAGTGTTGTTTTAATCATGGATAAGTTTTATCTTTTATATAGGTCGGTTATACGGAGGGTGCGAGGTGCAGTGGAGTGGAAGGTGGCCCAAGTGTTTGTATCGTGGGTTGAAACAACCCAGTTACCTTGTCATGACCGACGTAGTGAGGTTAAGGGCAGTGGTAGAGAGAGAGGCAAAGGCTGGGAGAGAATTTAGAATGTGCAAGGTCCAGTACAATCCTACAGAGCCCCCGAGGTAGATAAGCTTTCCTCTGTTTGTCCTGTCTCTCTTATAGTGTATACAGTTCCCAGGTTATACTTCCCAGCTATGTGTTTCTGTGTTAGAAGGAAGGCTTTATAGAGCTTTGTTCTCAAGGCCCACCCTTTTCCCCATCCCTAGATCCTAGATGCCATACAAAAGGACACTGGGGGACAATGGGATCCGGCAAAAGCATCTGGTCACGGGGACAGTCCGAGCCTCGAGGTCCAATTCTACCAACTTTCAAACCCAAAGATCTCCAGATAGCGAATCCTTCTAGTTACCCCCCTCGGCATTAACCAAGCTGCTAACTAGGGAACCTTTCCCAGAGACCCCTTATAATAACACAATAGCCCGGAGACATAATGGTCTGCAAATAATGATCCTTAACTTGCCACATTCTTGCGACTTGGTAATCATCATTGAACTCATTTCACTTTTCATCTCTTCCGAATTTAACTGTTAAAAACTTACTAGATATCATCTTGTTAAGCCGTAAACTCTAATTCTGCATGACCTGAAAACATTGCATTACTTATAATTTAACTTTCTCTCCATAAATATATTATGATTAACAATATTATGTTGATACATCTTCTGTCTTTAACCTTACAAAGGATTAACTATTCCTGTTTATATTTCAAATCATTTAATTAAATATAATGCTTCAATATTGCTAAATTAATTTGGATAATAACAATTTTTATTTTAAGTAAATATAAACATTTTATGTAGATGTAGTGAATCGACGGCATTGACAAAAATGATCCTTAGGCCGCTCCCTGACTTGTCGGTACGATATCGGTGCGGTATCGGTAAGCTAGTATGCTGATTCGGTACAGATTCTTTACCGCGCTGTAAAGAATCTGTACCGAATCGGTAAGATATAGGCGCTCGGTAAAGAATCTTACCGCATCGGCATACTAGCTTACCGATACCGCACAGATACCGTACCGAAAAGTCAGGAAGCGGCCTTAGCCGCATCCAAACAACAGAAATACGCTATCTAAGTAAGTTAGCAGACAAGACTAGGAGAAACAGGGTCACGAACTCCGCTATTAGACGCACGACACACAGCCCCTCACCGCCGACAGTCAAAAAAACTTACCACAAACCAAATTGTCATTTACGCATTTTAAAAATCTTATAAATTCAAATTGTTTCTAATATTATCCTGCTTTGATGGTAAAGGTTTTGTGATGGTCAAAATTTGAATTACTTGTTCAAATATGGTTTACACTGTTATCCGAAAGTGAAAATTACATAGTTTTTAGATAGATGGTCTACTGAAAAGGTCAAATGAATTTGGAACTTGTTTTCTAGCAGTGGAATCCTCGTTATTATCCTGGAGGTTTATTGGTTGATACAGACTTGAACGCTTTTGAATATTGGATCAAGTGGAATGCATTATCATTGCATAGATAAATTGTTTGACGTTTAACCTCATTTAGCGGTCAAGTGTTAAAAACATGATCTGTCTCTTGACTTTTAGTAACCTCGTCAAAACTTTGTACACTATATAATGCTATTGTTGCATACTTTTATTTAAATTTTCTGATAACAAGAAATACATTATCATTTTATCATAAGAGTCGTTTTATTTTAAGTATGAAAGGTAGAGTTGTGTAATACTGCCCCCATAAACCGCCACGAATGGTGCCATTATGTGTATGGGAAAAGGGGGGGGGGGTGAGCGTATAAGAGGTAATATTAACTACACACAATATCCCCATCACCATTAGTTTTAAAAAATATTTAAATATTTCGAGCAAATAATACTACAACATATAAAAAGTAAAATAACGTTTTCATGTGCTACTAGTATACAAGTATGTATGTTAGTATAACATCTCCTAGTTTATTAAAGATCTTTTCCATAATTTTATATGACACCTTTCTGGTAAATTCAAAAGGGAATTAAGCTCTTCTTTACTTTTTTAAGACGGGTTAGGTCTTTGTAGCAACAACTGGAGGCGAACCTTATACTGGCGCACGCGAATATTTCTATATTATGATGATAATTCACGTAAATGAAGTTTAATCAGTATTAAATATTGTTTTCGGGTTTGGCAATGTATTGAAAACAAGAAATACTCTCAAATACACTTTTATTAAAAGGAGAAACTGGATTTTAACCTTAAGCTCATGGAAATCATCTTCGAAAAGATGGGAAAAAGGACGCTCAAAATATAACCAAACAAAGTCGTAATAAAGATTAATCATTTTAATATCAGGAAACAGTTTTATGATTTATTCACCAATTATTGTGAATTATATCTCAAGTTTTGGTTAGTTGAACAGTTGAACCAACGTCAGTATTTTAACTTAGTTCAAGGGAATACCGCCTTCACACACAGGATTTTTACATCCATTAATATTTCCTGACTTGTAGTCCCTCTTGAGTATCTTCTCTTTAGTGCTGATTACCACTTCCCGTTAAAAGCTTTTTTCCTAATTTATAAATATAAAGGGCAATACAACTTAATTTTTAATTTTGTAATTTAAATTTCTTCCTGTTGTGTTCATATCTATGTATCATGATAGAGTAATAAAGCTAATTATTATGGCAATCAAATAATTCTCCCTCTCTCTCTCTCTCTCTCTATATATATATATATATATATATATATATATATATATATATATATATATATATATATATATATATATATATATATATATATATATATATATATATTTGCATGTAATTTCATTCTGTACCGAAAATCACAAAACAATGTTTTATTTTTAGGGAAAAAGAGATGGAGCGTTCACACAAAACTATGAGTGGGAAAGCTCGGAGGAAAACTTACCTTGTTATAAATGTTAACTGGAAAAAGGGGAGGGAGAGATTTTAATTATTTAGTGGTTTTGAGTATTTAATGAAGCTTGTGGGCGAGTGATAGCTAACGAGTTAGAGGCGCATTCTTCCGTAGCAGAGCCTCCAGTTTTAACTCAAAACAACCACAACAATAATTATTGTATCACATGCTTTGCCCGAGAGATTACCATCCACCTCCCCACACTCTGTTTCCTTCGTCCCTCAGCCCCAACTTCGTTAATTGAATGTTCTGCTACCCTCTTTTAGTTTTTCACCTGTCCCCCCTTTTTTACACGTGTCTCTACCCACAATCCCTGTTCTGATAACAATAGCATATCAAGTTTAATATGAATTATTACACCTGAAAAAAAGGGGGGAGGGAGGAAATCTAATTACATAAAGTTAATCCGGTTGGTTTAGTTCCATGGCCTAGGATATCCCAATAATAGATTTTTTGTAAAGAATACTTCTTTAAAGCACACTTGGAAAACTTTTTTCTCCTACATAAAGTAGGTATATATTACATTGTAAAAGAAGACAAAAAACTGAACATGAACTAATAAACAAATCGGTCCATATCGAATAAATTTTTCTTGTATTCATGTTAATACTGCATTTCAATCCCACAATATCTCATTTAATTAATTAATATTTAAAAAAAAAAAAAAAAAAATTAACAGATTATTGTTTACTTTTTGATTTTAAATAAAAGGATATTTATTTTCATCAATGTCTCGGGAAAACTACTTATATGGTAAGACTCGTATTTAAATGGACTACATTTTACAATTTTATAATCAAAATTATCGGAACCTTTTTCTACCTCACCTTATAAAATAAGTTAAATCTCTTGGAATGACACTACATTCTTTATTTTGTGTGCAGGGATTTCAGTTTCAAGTGTAAATTACCCTTATTTTTGGTGGAAAAATTGTATTATGAAAGTTTGTTCAGAATTATAAGAAACGGGTAAATATTAAATTTAAATTATCTTTCTGAAATATTAAATTTTATATTATTAGGGATGTGTGATAGACCACTTTAGGTGTGAAAAAATAAAAAGTATGCCATTTTCTATGAGACGTTTCGACCCTTCTTTTTAAGGTCATCCTCAGTCATAGTTTTATTTATTAAACTGTTTAGTACTGTAAATCTATAATTCTTCTTCTCCATAAGAGAAAGTCATAATTTAAGTTTTTTTAATAGCCATTAAATTAAGTATTCATATAGGAGCTAAATTTAAATTTAAATTTCATAAAAAAAAATTTTAAACTCATAACTCATAATACATTACACACGTACATAAAATAATTTAAAGTTTAAACATTTAATCAGTAACAATAATTAACATTATCCAGACACTACTGTAATAATAAATAAAAACATGACACCACTACATATTCAATTTTAGTTAATTTTCTAAATATTAAATTTTTGTTTGTTTTCTGATAATAAAAGATAAGATAGTAAAAGTAACAAATACTTCACGCTGAATTTTAGTACATATCAAATATGATTGAAGGTCAGAATATACTTACGAAAATATGTACACTTTTTTATGACTGATTATACTATACAGGTCATTGCTAAAATTCTTCTTGACCATGTTTTAAGAGTAAGTAGAAAATTTATATATGGAGTCCAAATTTGCGCAGAAGTAGGTTGATCATTCAATATTTTGAATCATCTTCTCTTTAATTTTATTTATCTACCCTATTTCCAATTCTTAACCACTTTTTAATAATATTTTTCGAAATCATCAAAAATAAGAGTATATTTTACTCTGAAGAGAAGGAAGAAACTGAACACTGTGTACACAAAATCAAGAAAAATATTATCATTTTTAGAAGTTTAAGGACAAGGAGGAGTTATTATAAAGAATATTTATATATATATATATATATATATATATTATATTAAAGAATGAAAAGGAAAAATACAGATATATAATATATATCTAATATATATTGTAATTTTAAATATATATATATATATATTTTATATATATATATATATATATATATATATATATATATTATATTAGTATATTTTTAGTATTAACTGCTTAAGCTTAAATTTTATCCCTCCAATGTTTAACACTGTTTATTCTCATATCTATCTAAAAAGTTAAATAAAAAAAAAAAGATGATAAAATCATTTTTCATAAGAACTAAGCAATAAATACAAAATATTAAAAAGCTTTTATGCTATCCCAGGCTATTCCCGGCTTTATATTGTACTAAACTAACTCTCTGACGGAGTTACAATGAAAGTATAAAATTCATTATTATGAAGAACCATGGGTATAACTCGTTGAACACTGATTTTGTTATAAAATGTATAAAAGGGGGAAAATTATATTAGGTATTAAAAATGTATTATGATCATTAAATCTGTACTCGATAGTTTTTTACGGTTTGCAAATGAATCTTCTAAACTGTTTAAAAAAAATCTTTAAGTGTAATCCAAATTGTGTAAAATACTAATTTTAATTTTAATTTGGAAATTTTACAGACTTTATTAATTCTCAGGCCGTTTGTCAAGCAGCATCATTAGTAATAAATCCATCGAGTGTAATGCTCATTTAAAGTTCATACATGTTTTCTTTTAAGATGAAGATTTATTTTATGTTTATATAAATTTGCACGTGTTTACATAAGTGTTACATAAGTTTTGCATGTGTTTACATAAGTGTTACATGAGTTTACATGTGTTTACATAAATGTTACATAACTTTAAATATTTATTTTCATTAAGTATTTATTTATTATAAGTTTAAATATTATTTTTTTGTTTGTTTCAGGTAAGTGGAGAATAGAATTTCTATATGATTGCATGCTTGGTGAGTGAAGTTATTTTATCCATAAATGCATTTTATATTAGTTACGACGTTAATGATATAATATTAATTTATTTATATTATTTGGGCGTTGAAAAAATGTATACGTGTGCTTAAGACGTAAGTTTGCCTTGTGCTAGTATCTCTTTTAGGCACAAGTAAATGTTAAAGGTACATGTAACGATATAATTAATTTTCATGGGTTCGTTGCTACAAAATTAAAGTAGGCTTCTATAATATACTCGTATATTTTAAAAAATTGGTCCGAGACAACTCAAACTTATTTTGTCATATAATCTCGGTCCAAGATCCCAGAAAACATGAATATATTGTTATCTATATAGAGGGATACGCGTGTCGATCCTTTAGCTTTGATCCCACCTTTATGAACCGTCCTATAGACTATAGAACCTTCCAAGTGACCCGCCGGCACTACCGTTTACTCCATTCCGTTTATCATTCTTTAAACTATAAACTCATAATGATTACTTATTAATTTGCTACTATTAAATATTTATTGCATTAAACTCGATTCAATGATAGAGCCACGCGATGCTTATGCCTAGTTAATATATTATTTAAAATGTGTCCAACAGGTAGTTTTTTTCAATTTCCTACAAAATCAGATTTATTTTATTCAATACCTTCGGAAACTAGATTTTTCCCGGGAAAACGCCTTATATCGTAAGAATCGTATTTAAATAGACTTAATTTTAGAGTTTATTAATCAAAATTGCCGTCGGAACCGTTTTCCCAGAATAATTTTGCATCCGAGCTTACCGAAGGTAACGGAAGATGTATGATCGTTTTGAAGAAAGTTAAATGTTTAGGTCTCCGATTTAAAAAATACCAAGACAGAAATCCGTTTCAGACATCAGAAAACAGTTTTGGTTCCGTGTCTGTCTGACGGTCGGTCTGTCGTTCAATTTTTGCGAACCAACATATCTTAAAAACTACACGTCCCATTTTAGGTGGTAGGTCATAATTAGCCCATTGTTGGTCCCATAAGTTTCAACCTTCTGCGCCTATTTGTTTCTCATCCACATGCGCACAAACATACATTTATTTACACCTATAGCTTCAAAACTACTTATCTAATTAGGATGAAACTTTTATAGTTTATCGAATTTAACCCGCAGATAGCCCCACATTAATTTGAACTCTTACCTCTGTAAGAGCTTCTTTAACTTTTGCTAAATTGATACTTCAATTCGTGTAATAAATCAAAACAATTTTGACAGATTAAAAAAACGGGGGAAACAATTAAACCAATTCAATAATACTGGCTTGTAAAAGCATAAAATCAATAAAGTACCTGAATAGGATGCGAGGAAGCTATGTGCCACACCAATTGGCAGTCTATTTTTTCACTTTTTTTTTTAGAGTTTTTGCGGGGTTGTGTTTCCAAATTTGGAGCTAAAATTCATTTCTCGATTTCGCCTCGGGGTATGATTTTCTAATCATGTATGCCAAAATTCGTCAAAATTGGCCTAGTAGTTAAGGCTCCACGGGTCTGCACAGACGGAAGCCGACAATCATTTTTTGGACTCAAAACGTGTAAATCCATCAAAATCTCAAAATCGAATTTTTGCGCCATCACAATACTTTCCCTTTATATGAGGAAGTAAAAAGAAGGACTTTCTTGACAGTCATGGCGTGACGGCTTGCTTAGAGAGAGGCCTATCGCGTTTAGGAATTTCCAAAGTTAAGTAAATTATTATACCTCTCTCGATATTAAGTAAGTTTCCTTATAATAAATTATTTCTTATTAAGCTGTTATTCTATTAGCTCTTTACTTTTTTTTATTATTATAGATGGATACCTTAATCACATTTCATACTTTAATAACAATAACTAATCGTAAATTTCTCTTCATTGACGAGTCTATGGCTGTTTTATAATTAATTGATGGTCTCTCGGTGCCGAGGGGAGAAGTAAATCACCTTCTAAGAACATTTCTTCCCTCAGACTAATACAGGCTTGATTAATTACATATCTATCGGATTTAGGGAAAACCTAGAGGATAGGGAAGAGAAATGTAATATAATGAGACTTCACCTCTAGACCTAAGCTTGCCGCTTACTTCTTAGAGCTTACTTCCAGAGGCTTACATCCAACTCCATCAATATTAACCTGACATGCTTCCATTCTCAACCTCTGGGTCAGGCCCAAGTTAAGAAAGAAAAAGAGAGAAATTCAGAAGGAAACCTCGAAGGGGTTAAAGTAATTTTTAACATCAATCAAAATTTATTCTTTCCCTGGCTTACGTTTTTTTTACGAATAAGTATATGATATTTTGTCTGAGCGCACGGCAGTGCGCAAGGCCAAGATGCCGCAAGCATGCAGTGTATCTACACTTTCACCCATTCCCCCGTTTTTTCTCATGTAAGTTGAACACTACAAAGTGTTCAACTTACTGTGTCGAAGAATGAGTATTTTTTTAAAAGCTATAATATTCTCTTATCACGTGTCTTACTTTTCTTTGTTAATCACCATATAAAACTAAAAAAATAACCACCATAAGCTACCTATTTTTAAACTAATAATCGCCTTAAAATTAGGTTGTTCAATCGTTGTTTTTCTTTGCAGTAGTGATATTTAATGATATATAATACTGTAATAAATAAATAAGACGTTTATTGATCTTCTAACATTTATAATAAATTTATAGATAGACTTATAGATCAAATCAGTAGAACGCTATGGCAACCACACTGTATTTCAATTTAATAAAAAAAAAACTTACTGTTGCCAAACTCTATTCATGAACAACAGCTACTTGTATAATCATTAGAAGTTATTTAAAATCATAATATCTCTGTATTATTTATGTATTATTTGTATCATATTAATTGAATCATTTAACATTTTTCAAAATCAAATCCGTGGCACAACATCCCGTTGAGGGTTAAAGGGTCAAAGGGCTTATAGCAATATTATATAATAGGTATGTAATGGATGAAACGGGATTATGTGTAGATGTCATATGTTTTCAACCTTATAGTGGCATACGCAACCTAAAGGAGTGCCAACATCACGTGGTTTTATTGAAAATGTTTATAGTGTACAAACAGTATTGCAAAAACGCATATTTTAAGCTTTTATATTATAATGCACTCTTATATTCTTCTATTCGTGAAAGACTATTATTGTAAGGGATCATTTAACATTTTTAAAGGTTCACAAAAATTAGACAAGAATAGGTATTTCACATTCTTAGATATATAGAGGAGGCGTCCTTACTTTTGGTACTTCGCAAATATCAACTAATCCTAATGACACTAATATATTATGATAGTGCGGGTACTGATACACTTTTATACGAAGGGAAACAACTAATAATATATTTTTAACAATAATATAAAAAAAATATTATTACGAGCTGTCGACAGCAAAAAATATAATCATAAATAAATGCAAGCTCCTACAATAGCTTCTTGCTGAAAGGTTGCCATGATCCACTTTGACAAGTAGAACAAAAAAAAGAAGATATTTTATTCTCTAAGATGGTTATTTAAATTCTATCTGCGGTCAGAGTTTGAAATATCTAGATCTTCCGGGGGACACCACGTCAGAGATTTTATGGACCCTGACGTTTGCAAATAAACAACTCCCTTCAGAATGACCTCTGTAATGGGTTCGACCTGTCGGGATTCATGAAATTCTGGATACGGGCTCCTCCAATTCTAGTTTATTGGGTTATTCAAAAGTTTTGTTTGTGATAATGGCATTTTTTTTAAAAAAAAAAAACCTCCATTTTCACTATCATATTAACATGTCGAAGCATGGGGTGTTTTGTGGATTATTATTCCCATTCTTTATGATAGTGACATAATTCAAATTAATAGCATTCCCATTTCTAAATCAGACTGCTTTTCACTAATTAGGTTTAATGGTAGACCTATACCATACTTTTGTATGTTGGAAGTATTATGGTCAAGTATATAAATTCGGAAGTAGGTGTTAAAGGTTTTCTCATTTCAAGCCTGTTGTTCTCCCAGGCTTTTGTTTGTTCTGGTTTGTTTGTTGGCTCGCCGAGAAGTCCCTAAACACTAATTAATCATATCGTCTGCTGTAGAGGAAGCCCCTGATGGAACCTTTCAAACTAAAAACCTTTTCCCTTTTCAAATTAAATACTGTCCTAATTCCGACGTGCCAGCTACTAAACAAGGGTTGTTTTCCTTTCGAAGCCTCCTGTCTTCTCTTTACCAACTTGATATATGTAAGCAAAATTCTCATCTTCTGTTACCTGACAGTTTTAAAAAGGGAAGTTTTAAACAAAGCCGTAAATCACGAAGGTTCTAATAATTATTTATTTGTGAAGAATCGCCATGTTAACAATTATAATTTTATTTATTTTACTATCACACACCATTTCGCATTAGCTTGTCTTCCTTAGCTGATATTAGTTAATTTTTGCTTTCGAGCTTACCGGAGGTAACGGAAGCTACGTGATCGTTCTGAAGAACGAAACATTTTTAGGTCTCCGATTTAAAAAAATCCACGGCAGAAATCCGTTTCAGACATCAGGGAACATTTTTGGCTCCGTGTCTGTCTGTCGGTCGGTCTGTAGCTCTATTTTTGCGAACCAACATATCTAAAAACTACGCGTTCGATTTTAATGAAATTTGGATGGTAGATCATGATTAGCCCATTGTTGGTGCCCTATAAGTTTCAACCTTCTGCGCTCATTTGTTTCTCTTCCACATGCACACAGACATACATTTATTTACACCTATAGCTTCATAAGTACTTATCTGATTTGTATGAAATTTTTATAGTTTATCAAAAGTTAGCCGCAGATAGCCCCAGATTAATTTGAACAGTCTGCGCTCTTTAACTTTTGCTAAATTGTTACTTTCATTCATGTAAAAAATCAAAACAATTTTGACAGATTAAAAAAACGGGGGAAACAATTAAACAAATTAGACAATAATGGTTTGTAAAACCACAAAATTAAGTATAAAGTAAGTATTAGGATGCGAGAAAGTTATTTGCCACACCTATTGGCAGTCTATTTTCTTTCTTTGTCATTTGAAGGGATTTACTCACATTTTTATTGAATCTTTAATAATTCCTCATATATAATATTGATGTTTTGAGATTACTGCATAAATTCCCTTAAGCTAAACATTTCATGGGTTCTTCCCAATATGTAGTTGTGGCATCTCTGACTATTGTGACTATTAACAGAGAACTTAGTCTCTCTTGCTCTCTGTTGTGGCAATGAAAACAAAACTTCTGCACCAATGAAATTAAATGCTAATATGCTTTGTGTATTCCCCTCAAAGCCACTGAATGTGTTATTTAACCTATTTGCAGTTAATAACTTATTCCTAACACATACCATGTAAAAATAAACAGTTTACTGCTTTTTGACAACTCACTTCAATTAATAGTGTATGGCAGAAATATAAATTATACGTGAAGTGCAAAATAAATCATCGTTTTTGTTGACAGTACACTTTAAGCTTAAACAAAAGCGGAAAACAAAGTAGCGGAATATTGGAAGTATGTAGGTTGTCTGTCGAACATTTACCTATAATAATTTCTTGACATACCCTCTAATTGCCGTTTAAAGAATCTCATAATTTGCTAATTTAGTCAAGCTAAATTGATAGAACTAATTTTCTTTATATTTAAATGAGCGTATCAGAGATATCGGCGTACCGGAGACTTAAGGAATATCGGGAAACAAGCCCTGATGTGGAAACATTTGGTTCATGTAAACGGCAATTTATGTTTTATGTAAAGCAAATTAATCATCGCCAGATTTTAAAACTTATATTTGAATACAAAACTAAGGTGAAGAAGGGCTCTATAGGAGTTTCTCAAAGGTTTGTTTTATGGGCGTTACCAGACAAGGAATCTCGGGAAACAAGCCTTGATATGGACACATTTTGGTTAACTACCCAAAATTACTTTAATGTTATAATATTCCCTTGTTTATAGTTAATTAGACTAAGTGATATTATCACTTTTAATAGTAGAAAGTATGATGTTTCTTTCTCCAAAAGTTCATTTATGTAGTTATCCCTAAAGAAATTATTCATAAGTAGTAAACAAATATTGGGTGGGTCCTGGATAACTAAGTTAATTAGTACCCAGAGGCCTTGCTTGATTACACCTCGAACTTCTGTTCTCCCTCAAGACGACCAACTTGCTAGTGGAACTAGCTTACCTCTCCTCTCTATCTTTTTACATCATGGCTGAAGAAAAAAAATTCTAAAAGTCAATTCAAATTTCTTAATTGACTTTTTCGTTTCTTAAAAATTTAGACAACTCGAACTACCTTGAATTCCGCAGCACGTTAAAATACTTCGTGTATGTGTATCACATTTAAATCCGACTTAAGAAATTATCATGCAGTACAACCTGCTTAAGTTAGAAGCAGATACTGTTATAGGCTTCTTTACGGCTTCTCAAGTTATAAAGCTGAGATTTGGGCGAAGAGTAATCTTGTTCCGCCTTACTAAGCCATAGCTACGTGCTCTTCTCTAAGATCCCCCTCGTATATTCAGGTGGTATAAACTTGGAAATTAGTGTCTTACCTGGAGTGGTTTACTCTTTTCCGTTGCTTAATGACGACAAGTGAAGACTTATAGATCTAATAAATTGCTTTACTTTTCTTCTTACATCTTCATTATGTTTTTGTTTAGAGTTTCATCTTGACGTAAAAATTGAATTTTATAGCGTTGTTTATTAATTCTATGTTTTTACATTAAGGTTTTCTAGCTAAAGCAAAATGTTTGTTTTATGTTATATAGACTTAGTAACGATCTTGTTTGTGACAATTACATAAGGAAAAATTGACTAATTAGCTATACATGTTTTACTTAGTACAACTAACTCACTTGTAGAGGTTAGGTAAAATTCTATAAATATAGGATTACTTCATTAGAATTGAGGATATAATTAGTTACTTATGTTATGCTATTTAAGAAATTATAGTATTAAAAAAAAAAACAATAAAACTTGTGAAATGACAAGAAAGTGTGATTCAAATATAACAATTTTTCACAACATCACAATTTAATCTTCTAGAGCTAAGATTGACCCAAGGAAGGTTCGAATTATTGCAAAAGTGATCCTCTTAATTCATTAATAGATCAATAGTTACAGTAATAGATAATTAAACGGCACTCACTAATCGCACTCACTCAAACCTAAGAATTAGGCCCTTATTGGTCCCATTTTTACTATCTCCGTGATAGAGAGTTCAGGCCACTTCACACATAATAGCACTGTACCAAAGCGACCGTACCACTACCGAAGCGAGTATGGTATGATCATTAGTGAACCATGTAAATAAATAATCGTGGCGTGGAATCGAACCCACGACCTCGTGCTGCCGTCGATTTATTGATAGCCGAACAGACGTCACACAAATGTAGGCCACACGACCACGATGGGGTTTTAATTGACTAAACTAATCAAGAGTTAAAAAAAACTACAAGGATCACTGTACTAATTTTATATAAAAAAAATAATAATTTAAATGTGTTTTATACATTCCTTATACCTATGCTCAGATTCGGTTTTTCGTTGATCTTTCATTTTACCTTAACTAACGCACACTTGAAGCTTTAGTGACTGACAGTGTATACTTTTTTGTGATAAATATTTAACTTTTTACCAATAATATTTTGACGTGATATATGTTGTGTAGTGTTACTTGTTAACCAAAAGTGTGTGAATCATACGTATGACACATTCACATTGATCTTTTCCGATTTCTGATAACTGTATTAAATGAAGCTTCATCAAGGGAAATCACAGAGCGAAACCCGTCTTTTAGGATTGAAAAGCGTTCGTTAACCTTTGTCAACACGATACAAACGAGGTCGTAGATTAAACGTAATCGTCACCCCTCTACCCTTCTACAAGTATTAATTAACAGAAAGGAAACTCCGGGAATAGATAGGGATTCCAATATGTGGTAGACAGAGTCAAGAGAGAAACACAGTTGACGGGTTTGAACCCGATAAAGCGAACACCCAACCCTTCCATGTTTATGGTTTATGTCATCAATCAAAATCGGTATCGAAGCGAAAACCGAACGACAATCCACATACAATATAATCTAAACCTACATCCAGTCTGGTTTCCATACAAACCCCACTCTTCAGATAGAATACATTCGGAATCCTTATCGACATTGAACCACGTGGTTTTATAATATATTGTTAAGAGTATAGTAAAAAGTAAATCTTTATGACTGATTGCCCGATATATCATCACTAACGACCAATAACTTTTTAGTGAATTGTAACGAAGTTGATTTAATTCTAAAACAATTTTTATTTTAGTTTTATAACAGTGAAAAACGGTTTCATGCGATACATCTCGAATCCAAGGTAAATGATACTAAACAATTAATATAATTTACCGTGGATTCGATGTATCGCTGCCCGTTTGAAACATGGCCCTTACAAATAATAATAATAAGAAGAAGAAATAATAACAAGGGTTGTAAAAACCAGTAATTATAATTTTCTACTTTTAAATAGAGTGAGTGTCAAGTGTAATAAGCTGTTCAGGACAGAGGAGCGCAGCGATATTGCTCGGTTCTGTGCTGTAGGAGGTCGCTGGAATTGATAAATTAAAAAAAATTTTCAAAATAGCTAAAGAAGAATGAAGGTAAAGTAAGTTTTTGATAAAAAAAAAGGTTGATCATTTATATAATTACAATGCAGAGAAAACATAAATAAGATTACTTAAAGTAGAATAAGGTGATAAGAAGTATACAAGATTAAGTAGAAAATAATTATGATCTGAGACTCCTTCCCTTGAATTTCGGTGAACAAAATATTAATTTAAACAAGATATAGCAAAAGTTTAAAGAAAAATAATTAATGAAAGTTATTTAAAAGTCATTACAAAAGGAAAAGATTTTCAAAAAGTCCAGTCAAGCCCCATGACTTAATGAGCGAATTTTCAAAGATATCTGCGTATTATTGGCTTATGATAACGAAGCAAAATGTTGGTTATAAATTTGAATGGGTGAAAAAATAAATTGGTATACATGGGTACGGGGTAAAAAAGTCAAAATAGTATATACCCTTCAAGCTGTATGTCGTTGGGAAGCTCTTTAAGAGTACAGTAATTGTTGTTATGTACTTTTTTGCCATATTTTCATATAAGAGGGGGGTAAAATGGAATAAACACTATCCAATTTATGACCCTAAATTGTCAAAATTTGACCTCTAAATGGACTCCAAAACGTGTTAAAACGTGTTACGTTTGACAATGTTAAAATGACGTCTGACGTGTTAAAATAGAAAGAGAGATTTATGAAGATCGATCAACCCGGTATGGAGGTTGAAGCAACACTAAACTGAATTTATGAGAGTTTTGGTAAAGGTGTCTTGGAAGTTTTAGCTAATTATTAAATGTAGATGTTTTACTGTATAGGTTTGATAATTATATTATTTGCTTTACGAGTAAAAACGTTTGAAGAAAAGAAGTAGACTGCAGGATAATTAGATTATTGAAGCTAAGTATAGATATCTCGAAGCAGGTTATTCATAACCAGGAGCAACGAGTACATCCGGTCTAGATCCTTTCTGTCTAAACTCTTCTTTGAAATGAAACTTGATCTAATTTAAAGAGAGCCTAAACAGCTTATGCATTATTATGTGTGATAAGTCAGAACCTAGCATGCTATTATGATAACGGGACGCCTCTACCTTGGATATATTAGAAATAGTGAGAGCTTAATAAGCTTTAGATTTTCCGTGGAAAAATGTACTTTGAACGAAATACCCCAAAAAAATTCTTGTGAACATAAAATAATTGAAATATTTTATCTTTAAAACAATATAGAGAGAGAGAAAGTCCAAAATATGTTCACTTGTGATAAATTATTTGTAGAATTAATGTCTTTAAAATAATAAATCTCAAGTGGAACTTTTTGTTCAACTTAAATCTTAAAAATTACTAGAGTCTTACTACTATTAAAATGAAAATTACTTTCTTGAACGTATTACAGTAACTAAAAAAATATTTGTATCTAAAATACTGAAATTGAAACCAATAAATAATGAAAAACGTAATAACGAATCCTGTATGAGGTTTTAAATTAATGCTAACCCAAATATTTCCCTTTAAAAGTTCTCTTTTGTGCCATATGGCTATGCGGTAACTATAAATCGAATTTCGCATCCGCGCTAAAGTTGGCAAACTTTAGGATATGGCCAAAACTCCGAAACTAAACTCGTAACAACTATGTAATTAAGTTTAGATCGTTTTCCTTAGTACGAGCTTGGGGTTTATATTCCAGCGGCTTTAGAATTTATTGGGCACTATAGTTTTGAACTTACATCCCATTTTTTAATTAATTGTGTTAGTAGGCAGTTGCCGGTTCTCTTAATCTTGAACATCATCAAGTTCTTGAATAAATCACTCTCAATAGCCTCATTAAATAGGCATAATTGAAAAAATGGTTCTGGTAAATAATATGCTTTAAAAAAATAATTTTATAATGTTTTAAAAACATAGAAATTATTAAATGAAACGTAAAAACATAGTGCTCTTCAAACCGCTTTAAATAAACTTTATTATATATATACTATACTTATATAATATTTAATCCTGATGAAGAATAAAGCGGTGGTGCCTGGCCTCCCTACCTCTTCCCAATAAACTCACAGATCTCGGACATCCTCCTTTTCCTCCTCATCCTCCTTTTTCAACTATTAACTATTATAAATTTTATCACTTCTCTACAAAAAAATCTTCTGCTTGTATCAAGTTTATATTTTACATGCATGTATCTCAATAGTGCATTAAATGATTTATATGAAGTTTTATTAAAATTAATACGTTACAACGTAAGATATTGGTGAAAACATTGTTTTCTCTCTTTAAAATCGTTTAGTTCCGAATTAAAGGATTTAGTGATCTTTATAGATATAGAGTGTTGCTGTTGATTTTACTAAAAAAAAAAAGGTATTTGTAAACAATTTTTACTTCCATGAAAATGGAAGTGTATGGTAATTGGTGATACCCTCCTTATCGTGATTCCGAGATCTCTGTGAAGGAGGGGGTCTTACGAACCCGGGGATATCATTAAAATCCGTTTCATATACGTCTGTGCGTACGTATGTACGTACGTTCGTTCGGAACTTTAAACCTTAATAACATCGCCTCAAGACATCGTATTGAGATGCGATTTGCGGCATTTTTTAGAACTTTTGATGGAAAAACTGATGGCGCAAACCCAAACACCGTAGCTCACGACGCCGACGTTTCAGAGCTACAGTCACTTAAGCACGAAGCCGGTTAGGCTTTATTTAATTTCAATTACCCTTGGGGTATATATGTGTCCTATATGGTAGATTGTACCTATAATTTTTGAGCACAACCGGACAAGCTGTGTGGTAGATATTGGCATTTTAGTGTTTTTTTATAAAAAAAAAAATTCTTTGGGCAATTGTGTCTGTCCAATTGATCGTATTCAAACAACTCTTGTGTTAAAATACGCAGCTTGTAGACTACTTTTAAATGAATATTAGCATAGTTACCAAATATCGAGTATAAGCACCAAAATAACAAACATAAAAGTATCATATTGAAATTTTGGCTTTAATACTCACTTTTTATATATAAGCGAAAATTAAAACTTAATAACGTGTAAATAATAACGTAACTTATAACGTGTACATTCAGGGCACAACATTTCATGGAAGTCATGTGTAGGATTTACACACCGGTACTTTGTCGTTGAATAGATGATAATTTAATATTTTCCCCTTAAAATTATACATTTTTAGTTTGAAGTTTAACGCGAGCGTTAAGCACGAACTTTTGGACGGGTAACACTGTTTAACGAACGTACCTTGGCCATTAGTAAAAGGAACATGCACAATGCACATGCATACCAAATTTTAACTGAATTAATTATTTTTTACCCATTTTATCGATGGACACGTTAACGTTACTGACAAACTGACAAGATGCTTATTTTGTTGAATGTAAGGAGCTCGCTTGCGCTCGCTTCAATATATAGACAATAATCACTTATTATTTTATTAATTATCGATTACTTCAATCTATAAATACAGTCTACTTCTCGCTCCAATAAATATTATTATTAAAAATAAGAGGAAAATACATTTCTGGGCGGGGAACCAAAACCACTCCTCCCCGCATCACTCTATCCCCTGAAATTGGAAAGTAATTTAAAATCTATAATATCTAAAATCAATATCTTATTTCCTCTTAGTTTGTGTAGCTTAGGTGACAGATGAGAAACTCGCCCAAGAAACCTTTCGTGTGTGAATATATTAAAATAAAAATATTCACTTAGAATCAAATATTACACTTCTTATTTCCTATGTATACACAATTTTAATGTATATTATCAATGATAAATCTTAAAAAATTCATGATTTACATTTTCAAATGATATAGATTTATTTGGCTAAAGCAAGGCAGTAAAATTTCTACTAAATAGTATGGAATTTAAGACAGTAGTAGTACAATTAATCTCTTTTCTTTGCTGTCTAGTTCGATAAGATTCCAAGATTTACTCTGAAAATATATAGTGGTATAAGTTATAGGAAGTTGTTTTTCACGAAAGGATCTCAGCTGTATGATTGTTGCCGACAGTAGCCTGTATTTAGAGAGGCCTAGGCACCCTGCTTTCAGGGGAGGGGGTGGGAGGAGGAGTACGGCTGTAAATCAGACCAACCCCCTCGGCTAAACCACCTGTTAGCCCCCTCAGAAAGAAACAGATACCCCCGCGGGGTAAATTTCCCCCTCACTATGTCAGAGAAGCTTATTCTCTACAATCTTGGACTTCTTTTTATAGCAACTAGAAAACTGCTTCTTTTATTTTGGGTTGACAAGGCGAAGTAATTGGAGAATTTCAAGTCTCAATGGTATGGTTCAATGTTCAATTACAAAAAAAAACTTAAAACATTATTTTCTTCCATTGCAGCAAATTTATCATTAGTTTTAATAAAATAACAACATTCTCTTCTTCAAGAAAATGTTCTGATTATCCATTGAAATATTGATTACACTGTCTAAAATTCTCTGCTCTCTAAAATAATCGATATATTATCAATTATAGTGTTTAAATTATTGTTTTTATTGTCCAACTCTTTTACTGATCTGTTCTTATAAATGCTTTTTTGTTTACTTAATTAAATAGAACTCCAGACCATTGAGTGCTATTATACCCCCATTATTATACCATGGAGTGCTATTATACCCCTGTTGAAGTCAAACTCTTCACATTTTTCTATTATGGTTGCCGTGTGAAGTTTGTATCGACCTTGTTCCTCTAAACAGAGTCCTCCCAGCGATTGATTGTACGTCCATGTGGTCTGGTTCCTTTGATTTCTATTGTTGAGGAGCCTCATTTATAGTCATTTAGTCATTCTATCCTTATGCCTTATTAGGGTAAACGCATGATGACGAGTTGAAGGGGAAGCGGCAGGCGGATAACATAAATATCTTGGTAAAACAGAACAATTTTATCGCCAGTAGGGAGAAAAAGTTATGATTTTGAATTAGTTTAGTAAGTAAGTATTTTCATCCCTGAACTCAAGAAGTAGGGAGAAAAAGTAAAAGTAGGGCGAAAAAGTAAAGTAGGGCAAAATAGTATAGATTGCAACTTAATTATTTTATAAATAGTAGAAAATGAATGGCTAATGCAATGAAGTTGTTGAAATCAGGTTGGCGAAACTGGTTTTTTACTATGTTTATCTTTGTTTATAACCTGCATCTAAATAACCTTCTATTTGAGTATTATTCCAATTCTTATTTGTTTTTAATATCGAATCTCTTATATCTGCTATTAAAAGTGCTAATAATTATTGTTATTTATTAAAATAATAAATAAAAACTGTGCAATGGACAAAAATGTGTATTTTCTTCCTACTGGAGATAAAATATTGTATGTACCTCGGGAGTAAAGTGCCATTATTCCCCTCGCGATAATTATCTCCCCCGGATGCGACTCGGGAGCTAATTAGAGTTATTTACTCGGCTTTGCCTCGGGATTTAGGGACCATGGTTCCTTCGGCTTCGCCTCAAGAACCAACTTTTTCGCTCAGGGAATAATGGCTTACTTTACTCCCTAGATGCATAAATAACTATTATTGAATGGGGAATCAGATGCCGGTGTAGGTGTAGGTCACCGCTTACATGCGTAGGATTAGCGCGATGCTTTTAGAAAACAAAATAATATGTAGTTTGTTTTTATATCGCCGCTTACCTCACTGCCGAGAGACTGGCTGAGTTTTCATTTGTCCGTTTTAGCTTGACCGTAACCTCCTCCACTACCAACTGTAATAGATAAAAACCTATACTATAAAAGAATTGATTATTTGAGTCTAAATTAATACATTTTAGGTAATACACTCCAATAGTTTTCTTAAGGTTCTAATGTTCTTTTTGTAGAACTCCATAATAAGGTTTAAAGAATGGACTTTAGTTCTACCAAGGTTTTTTTAAAAAAGCAATATATTTCAGAAGTTACTCCATCATCAGGCACAAAAACAAAGACTACATAACTAGATTGCACTAAAATATAAAATTTGAAATATAAATAACATATAATATCTCTATAAAAATCACAATAAACACAGTACACAAGTATAGGTTAAGGTATGATAAGATAAGGTTCATGAGGAATATAAAAATAATACACTCCATTTATTTGTTTGTAAAATGATTATCTGCTCAACTAATATTCATGATTGAATAACATTTCAGGATACAAAAGAGATTGTATAATATATGTTGTTTAAACATTACATTTAAAACATATTTTAGCTTTATAGCTCGTCATATTTAGTACGAAATATTTGCGGGGGGGAAATATCGCGCTACCTAAGTACGTAGTGACCTAACTCGTCGGAAAATTTGCTGGTTTTAAGATTTTTCCACCACGGATTTAATTTACTGCCGATTTTGTATGTTTATGTTAAACTAGTCTTGTTCACGGAACTCCGGAAAAAGATTATGATAAGCACCTAATTTCTAGCGTTTTTTATTGAACGGTTGAGCACTATACTTCCGAGTACTCATTGCAGATATTAACCACAACTTGCTTACTGAGGAAATATCATCACTATTTTAGATCATAGTGAAATATTAGATCCCGAAACAAGAACTGTATGATTAGGGAGTTGGTATAAACTGAACGATAAACATCTTTGATAGCAGCAAGGTAGTTAAGGTAAGGTAAGGCTAGTTAGACCTTTCAGGTATGTGTTGTCACCTTTACCAGACCTGCACCTACACTCTACACCTCCTCGGCATGCGTTTACCCTTAGAAGTCCATATCAACCCACTCTCATTAGCTCTCATACTATATCCATTAAATGTGCCACTTTCACAATATCGAGTGGGTTAAATAGTTCAGCAGCCATTTTTCTTCTAGTGTTAAACATTTAATAACCGGTAATAACGGTGTAAACCGGTGGAGAGGACGAAATATTGATTGATTTTGTACTGAATCAAGAGACTCGCAATGTCGTTTATGTTGATAATCTCTGGTTGGCCGTCATTTTACGTCCATCGCAATGATATCACGACCGCTATTTAATGGCACCGCTCTTCTAGAAAACAGGAGCTTTAGTGAAGCCATACTAGATCTGTTAAGATAATTTATAAATAGCCTATCAGGTGGCTAGGTAACGGTGGCTGTGTTTCCTATTATCTCGAAGGCCAAGCAATTAAATTACATGACTATTATTATATATCATTCATTTCATTACTAAGAATAAAATACCCTTCGAATTTATTACATGCAAAAATCCCTCTATTTATTATTAGGCACGATAAATACATTTTTTTAATGAAGATTGAATTTAATGTGACAATGATATTAATTGTGCTTATAAAAATGTATTCTTAATTTATGTCTTCAAAAAATTCATATTTCATATAATATGAGTAAAAAACCATAAAAAGGGTAAACAATTTATGAATGCAGGCAGTGCGCATGGCCACTGTTCTCTGCCCTCATATCACTGCTTCCATTAAGATTGGATTTTGAAATTTAAAACATAGATTAAGCCTGAGTAGCGTAGGACACTATAAAAATTGAGCCCTTAATGTTCAGCCTTTTAAAAAGTTCACATTTTCGTTACTGACTCACTTATCAACAAACGTATAAGCGAGTTTTAGAAAAGCAAGAAACTTGAAATTTGGCACACTTGTAGCTAGAGCTGTGAAACTAACGAGAAAATTCCAAAAAAAAAAAATTAATAATGGCTGCCGCAACGTTGAAGTTATATCTCAAAAATTAACGGTAGGTCGTTTCGAAAAACTTATTGCACAAACAGCTACTGATTATGAAAGGTCTACAAGTTTGATTCTATGTTTTACCTCCATCAGATGTACCTATAGTTATAGAGATTTGATAACTATTCTTTCATTTTTGACTTTGAGATCTCATAGTCATATAAATCGCAATTATTAACCGATATCATTTCTGATTGAAGGGCTCAAATCTCACACTAATGCTTTAAATCAATTTTTATTATTTTATAAACTCCTTATAATAATATAACAATTACATCCTAATAGCAATCATATTAATGATGATATAATAATATCACATATTTTATTCTATAGCCGTATTCCTTCTTTATCGTTTAATTTATATTATGGAAAAATATAGTGGCCTTGCCCCTTCCAGAGCCTCGTAAAGAACCGAGACGACGTCCACGATGCTAAAGCCAGAAAAAGGAATGGGAAGTATTTATTGCGTGAAAATGGGGCCAAGTTTCAGAGGCCCTCCCAAAAAAGTCAGCCCATCAAAGTAGTGATATCTATATAGCGGCCAAGTCTGTTTTATGCGTTGTATATGCGTTATTCAGAAACCGGCTAAGTGCGTTAAGCGATAAAATTTAAAGAGCAGTGTTGCTCTTGGAAGTAGGAGTGAAGTGGGGTTATAGACTTAAGAAAGAGCAGTCATGGCCAATGCCAATATCACATTAATAATATGCTCTTTGATAGGCTGACTTGGTTTGGTTTTTGATAGGGAACATATTACAATATTAATTATTTAGTAAATTAGTTCTACTCAATATTTTTCGACAAAACCAAGCCTTACAACGTGCGCAACACGTTAGCGCACACCACTTCGTAATTTTACGCCTATGAAGTTGGTGGTGATAGACAAACATGAAAAATGCTAAGCCGGATTCGGTTATCCGTAAAATGTAAAATAAAAATTTTCCAATTCTGATCAATGCACTGAATATAACATTAATCTTATAATATAATATAAATAAGTTCTAGAAACTTTCGGTTGAGACTCAAACGTACTCTTAACATTGAATTTATAAGTTGCCATGCTGCAGAGTAGCTGTAGCCGGCAAGTTTATTGCATTTCATAAAAAAAAAAAAAAAATAATAATAATAATTTATTATAATAGTAACAATTAAGATAATTATAGTAATTTAATTTATTATTATTACCCAAATCATAATAAATTATTTTATTTTTTTTCAAGTGAATAATATATTTGAATATAATATATCAACAAATAAAAATTGCATTTTATATCTATTTTAATTAATAGGTGTATTGTATATTTTTTTTATAACTAATACATCAAAATCAAGCTGCTACACCTATAATTTCATTAATTTATTTATTCGTTACGTACACTTTTTATTTTATTTAATATAATATAGCTTCGTATAATTTTTAATTAACATGCGTAAACAAAGCAACAAATGTACATAAAAAATACATTGTAGATATTTGCATAGTATTTATATAATATAAACCAGATTAAAAAATACTCTGGCATATATATATATGTATATACAGGTTTTTTTTAGTATATTTTTATTTTTTTTAATATATTTTTTCTCTTTTCTATTGACATTTATCTTTATATGTATATAAGTAAATATTTGCTTTTAATGTCTATTGATTCATCGTTGTGTGGACGTTATGAATTATATATATATATATATACATATATATATATATATATATATATATATATAAATATATATATATATATATATATATAATAGTATTTCTCAGAACCTTTAATTAAATTTGTTGTCATTAATATACTGTATATTCCCTCCCTTTTGACTAAAACTCTTCTACAATTTTTTTTTTCACTCTGCCCCGTTTATTGGAAATAAATGTAAATACGAAAAAAAAAGAGGGAAAGAGGCCTCTGCCTCTCATAACGAGTAAACGATGAAATATAATGTTAAAATTTAACCAAACGGAAAAAAAAGTTACGCTTGAAAGAAAAAGGGGATATATGTAATAAGTACAAATATTAAATATTTGTGTTCATAATATTTTATATGAGAATGTTTATTTGATTTTTTTTTTATTTCTCGTACCGAGAAAATTGGCAAATTAAATATTGCTATTATAAATAATAAAAATTATATTACTGAATGTTAATATGAATTTTCAATTTAAATAATTCTAACTGTATTATCTTTATAATTATTATTTATGTATTTTGATGAAACAAGATTTCAGTGGAGGAAAGAAAGCACTAAATATATTTTCAATTCAAATGTAACATCAAGATTAAAACAGAAAGTGATTTGACAAAATACAAATCAAATTAACAAAGTCATCTATACTGTCATATCAAAATATGTACAGTAGACATATATATATTTATGTATATATATATATATATGCAAGTTCATATACTCTTCAACACTCCCCCTTGAACTTGCTTCTTCAGTCCTAGATCTTGACAGAGCTTACTGAATCGCAAGAATGGAAGTGGCTTGGTAAGGATGTCAGCAACTTGATCTTCTCCTGCAATATGCTCCAAGTTGAAGACTCCTTCTTCGAACTTCTCCCTGATAAAGTGTATTCTAACATCGATATGCTTAGAGAGTCTGTGGAAACTTGGGTTCTTAGCTAGTTTAACAGCTCCCATGTTATCCACCCAGAGAGTTGGTCGTTCTTCCTTTTGGCTTGAGACGTCCTCTAGAATCTGCCTAAGCCAGACTATTTCCTTAGCTGCTTCGCTTCCTGCGACATATTCTGCTTCAGTGCTGGACGTAGAAGATACAAAACCTGCTTCCATCGGTGTTGACTTGGGAGGGACACTACTCATACCAAACTTGTCTAAAATTTTATTAACATACGCCTGCCACGTTAGCAATCCCGTAAAAATCTGGCCTTTTTAATTTCTGTCTATCCCTTAGGTGCGGAGGTGAGTACTGAGAGATTTCTGATTCCTCTGTCCCATCATCTGATGTCTGGACAGAACTCTCTGTAGTGACTACACTTTGCCTCACCCTATCTGGAGCTGGAGTTGAGGAACCTAAGGGGTGTAATGTTAAGTCTGAATCTCTTACTTTAGCGCTCACACTTTGCCTCCCCCTAGCTGGTGCTGGAGTTGTGGAACCTAAAGTGTCAGAGGTAACATCTGAAACTCTATTTTCTCTCCCCCTTGCCTCAGACACTGCAAGATTGCGAATTTCACTACCCTCTCCTACTGGAATTGTGACAATTGAACCTAATATTCCTGGTTCACTCTGGGCCCATAACCTGATGAAACAAGATTTCAGTGGAGGAAAGAAAGCACTAAATATATTTTCAATTCAAATGTAACATCAAGATTAAAACAGAAAGTGATTTGACAAAATACAAATCAAATTAACAAAGTCATCTATACTGTCATATCAAAATATGTACAGTAGACATATATATATTTATGTATATATATATATATATGCAAGTTCATATACTCTTCAACATATTTATTTATTTTGATTCCGAAGCTCGTGCTAAAAACGAACTTTTTTTTTTATGTGTCCATATTTCAAAACTCCTAGCCTGAAATTGTTTGACATCAGGGAACATATTTGGTTCTGTGTCTATGTGTCGGTCAGTCTCTCGATTAACATTTTTACAACCCGGTATCTTAAGAAAACTACTCATTCTATTTTGATGAAATTTGAAGGGGTATGTTGTAATTAGTCTCCAGTTAATCCAATTGTATAAATGTCTCTTTCGCATGCGCACAATTTTTTTTTATTTACACCTATATCTTTAAAAGAAATCCGAAGGGTTCATAGACCTTCTATAAATAAATAAATGAAAAAATAAATGTGGACTCACTGAGAATCGAAACAGATCTGAATCTCATATGTCCATTCGTTCAATTAGAGGATGCGAGGAAATTATGTGCCACACAAATGTGCCACAATTGACCGACTATTATTAATCAAATCTAATGGCTATATTTAATACGAGCCGTTAAGCCCGTAGTAGTACCGGCTTAATTTTATATTTAGAAAAAAAGTAAAATGAAGTAAATTAATTTAAATAAGTTATTATATCTAATTGAAGACTAACAAATCAAAACAAACATTTATTTTTATTGGAATAAATCTAGTTTCCTTAGCTTAGCAATAACAAATCATTTCAAGGTGACTCGTCGCCGGGACACTACTCGATTATATAAATTATTATGGATAAAATACTCTAATAATAATGTTTAAAAAAGATCTAATAAATGAGCATTAGCTTGAATAAACTAATAGGAGTAGTAGCGACATAATTTAGTTGTCAGGATGAAAGATAAAAGTATAGTCCCTTTTAAATGTGTTACTAATAATGAAAATGTTTTGAACTAGTGTTTTTTTTAATTAATAAAATATAATTAGATATTTTACTTTATTTATTTTATAAATACAATCTCTTTTTAAGTATACAGTCATTTACTTATATGTTGTAAAAACAGTGTTATCCAATAACAATAAATATAAATTTCTATACTTATCCATCAATATTACTTTTACAGGTCTACCAATCTATAAAACATCCAATTATTTATTTATTTAGCGTTTCCTTTTAAATTTAACTAATTATCTTATCTTTTAATCAAAATTTAATTTCTCCGTTTTAGCTTAATTTAATTTTTTCCTTTCGTAGCTTCTCTCTTGATGGTTTTATAGATTCGCGGTACATTGAAGTTAGTCCTCTTGTCACGATAACTATATCATCCGCATACGCACTGATCTGGCTTGACCAATCTCCTCTGTCTGTACTTGCACTGTATGGTTCCCTTCTGTATTTTCTGAAAAATCATACCCCGAGGTGAAATCGAGAAATGGATTTTAGCTCCAAATTTTGGGGCGCTACCACAATAATAATTAAATTTACCTACGAAAGCCTATAAATGTAAAACGCTGGGCTAAGTAATTATGAACTCGTATAAGAGAAAGTTTGTCTAAATTGTCTTGGACCGATTTTTATAGTATTGTTTATGTACTAATATTTATTAATACCTCTTGTCGTTATTCTTCTAGAATTTTGATGTTCCTGTCATCTGTCCTTTTGTTTATTCTTGATCCAACACATACGAGAGTCAAGGGTCATTAGAAACGTCTTAATTTATCAAATTTATAAATATGTATATATATATATATATATATATATATATATATATATATATATATATATATATATATATATATATATATATATATATATATTTATATCAAATGAGGATATCCCTACCTTATATCGTTCGTATATATCCGAACTTGCGGTAATAACTTACAATTTTATATGTATATATTACACACACACACACATATATATATATATATATTTATATATATATACATATACACGCACACACAGAGTACCTAGTACCTCTCTTCTTCAGATTCGTAAAGATTTCGTTTCCCCATTACTATTCTAAATATATGTGTCAGTGTAATATACAGGTATATTATCATTTGTATATTTCTTTGTGTATTTTTGTAAAAACCCTAACGAAAACGTAGATTCGATATATACAAGAAAGACAGTCACAAAGAATATATATACAAAAATAAATGTGTTTGTATGTATAAAAGTTTTTTTTCAGAGTAAGAGGGAATTTCGAGAAAATAGTGGAAAAAAATAAAAGTGGCACATGATATAAATAAGAGTAACCCGGAGTCGGACTGGGCCCAGGGTCTTAAATCCAACCTTATTTATATAAATAACCGTTCGCTTTCACATCGGGGTGAAAATAAAACGAAAAAATTCACCAGACCTTTTTTTCTAGTTTATCGCTTTTAGTGTAGAAATAGACTTTGGATAAAAAGTAACATATTATGTTAGGTAAATAGTTTTCCATGTTTTTTTTACGGTTAATATTTAGGTAATACCAGAAATTTGACACTTGAGTTTTTACATTTAGATTCTATTCGAAATCTATCATTGTTAGCTTATAAAACTTGAAAAATATATCACTGTTATCTTTCTTCCAAAGCTTTCATCGTTTCTTTTTGTAAAGGCGTGATTATTAGCTGTTATAATGGAGACTTCATAAGTTAAGATATTAAGCGTTAGTGGAGATCATCATGAGGTGTTAAAATAAAAAAGTTTCTCCACGTAAAAATTATTAAAAATTATACATCAGTGCCTAAACATTATTTAACAAAGAGTAATCAACATTTCAAAGAGGAAAACCTCTACGAAAAACGAAATTAGAGACTTCATAGTACAAGTAATGATTGAGTAATCATAATAATACGATTAACCATGGAGAAGGAGTGTCATATGTTTATTAATAATTATAGAAACATAAACAACCAATTTTATAAGATAGAATTTTTATAAAATTATTCTTGGTTTGATTGATTTCTCGTTTATAATTCAAAGGTTGTTTACTAAAAAATGTCCGGGTTTCAAACAGCTAGAGTTCAAAGTTTAGCTAAATTCGAATTTAGCTGAAATTGTTGGTACCAAAAGAGGAGGTTCTTAAGGTGGTACTTCTTAAGATTGTTACTCCCTTATGTTTTTTTTAGAATATAAAACAGTCCCAGCCTCACTTTCGCAGCTTCTCTCTTGATGGTTTCATAGATTCGCGGTTCATTGAAGTTAGTCCTCTTGTCACGATAACTATATCATCCGCATACGCACTGATCTGGCTTGATTTATTGAATACTGTGCCATTTTGGTTAAATATGCGTGCCTAAAGTCTATAAAAAGAAAGTACAAATTGATATTGTGGTCATAAAATTTCATCAATCATCTGCTAAAACTTGGTCAATCGTGCTTTTATTTGGCCGTAAACCACACTGGTATTTGCCTAGCACTCTTTCTGCATGGGTGGTTTATTCTATTTACAAGTACTCCAAAAAGGTTTAATATGCAACGCTTAACAATGTGATTCCCCGATAATTTTCGTATTCAGTTTGTCACCGGGTTTTATGGAAATTGTCAAGTATTATGAATAAATTCTAAGGATATTGACTATCAGGCAAATGCTCTAAAATTACACATTACTGACCAGATCAACCTTAGCCTTCAGAACTAAGCTATGTTGTTCTAGAATGAGGGAAAGTAAAAAAATCACTCTCTCCACTGTAGCTTTAGTAAGGTACAACGGGCATCAAGTTCAAAACTCAGTCCAGCCAAATACGGTGACTCGTAGTGCCCTAGTTCTGTCTGACTCCAAATCTCCGGCATAGATGATCCCGCTTGCGTTTGAAATCTCGTTTCACGTTAATGAAGGTGTTGTGGAGAAATTGTTTTTCCTACTTTGCCTCAATCAATTATCCTTAATAGTCAACTAATATTTACACAAAAGAGAAAATATTGGATTATTTATTAACCATTATTTTTTACTTATTCACAATCCATACTCTTTATTTGATTTATTCTTCGTTACAAAATCATATCGTGGTACAAACTTCATGATACAAACACTTCTTGGGGTTTAAGTAATTAACATAGTTTAAGATTTTTTTCCTTTTAGTCAAACCAAGACATTCTCCATTTGCTTTGAGTTTAATAAATCGAGAAAGAAAACAGTTCGACATTTTTTTTTTTTTTTCACATCTAAACCATGCTTAGCGTTGGTTGGCTAGAGCGCTTTCTCATTAATATCAACACATAAAACTTCTTTTGTTACCTTTGAGGGGGCTATAACAAAGTTTTACTGTTTATTAAAAACAGTTTTTATTTTCTTTCTTTTGTTTAACCAAGATTAATTAGTTTCCGAAAAGTTAAAGAAAAGATAAGGTCTGGTAAATAATTAGAGTTTTGGTCTGTTAATTCCATTCCACGTACACAAAGTCTTTGCAAGTGAAAACCCCCACAGTTTAAGTACAATAACTTAGCTAGCAACATGTGGTGTTAGTAAAAAGGTTTAAAAACAAACAAATAAACAAAGTAACTAAGCTGTGTATTTAAACTCTTTACAGGGCCGTTATTTGGTCCCTACTTCTACCTTGAGTTATAGTTGTACTTTCCGCCCTGTTCTTCGAGAAGCAACCTATAGCCCTTAAATAACAAAGAGGTCTTCGTTATTTGGAAAGGGCTGAAGGTGATAATTTTGGTTCGAGTAGATGGAAAAGGCCAGTTTTATAGCTCTTTGAACTAACTAGGAAACCCCGCCCTTTGTTTACGGGCCTAGCGGCCCTAAATAGAACTGAAGGGGTGTGTTTTACGGGGCCCTTGGTCTCTTGTCTTTATGAGGGCGCCATGTCTCAGTAACAACTATGAGGCTTCGATCACACTTTATTTTTTTCCCGAATTGTCATTATCTGCTTCAAAATATCTTCTATATACATTTAGTTTCATCGACATCGTAAAAAAGCTAAGCTTAAATCGTAAATTAAAAATAAATAAATATAATAAAAAAAAAAAACGAGGACAAAATCATAATTTATTTTTATTCTTTTATTAATTATGTTGTTTTTTTTCTCTTAATAAATCTGGGTTATAATAAATATTTATATATTGATACTGTAAAGTTTAATTATTATTTTAAAAATTGCACAATATTTTTGCTAATTTTATCGTTAAAAACAGTGATTGCATTATGTTAATATTCTTAGCTGTAGGCGATCTATGTAAAAAACAAATAATTAATTATTCATGTATTAATTTTAAATTCATGGTGTGTCACACTTTTATGCTTAATTTGAATTATAATTAGATATTTATATTGCATTAAAAAAAAATATATTTATTATGAATTTTATTCATTAGGGGTTCAACTAAATTATTTTTTCAGCATATTTTATTCTTGGAATTCACTTGAAACTGGAAAAAAACTTCTCTTTTTTTTATTCTCTCATAAAATGATTGTTTCATAATTTATTGTTATAGTTATTTGACATTTAATTATTTATTTAAAAATAAAGAATCAAAAAGAAAAATTTAAGAACATAAAAAGAGAAACGACCATTAAACGTATTGCAGTAAAAATATACTCTGTTGATTCTGAATTTATTTTTAAGCACCAAATAGGTCTTGTAAGAAAAGGGCATTTTGATTTGTATAGTAGCTCTAAGAAGCGAGTCCATAGTAGGGGAACATAGTAGTGGACTCTCATCTTTTTCCCCCTTGTGCTTTTTGGACCCTCATCTTTCTTCCACTGTACATCATATTTTTAAACACACATTTTGGTAGGTTTTAATAGTTTTTTTTTTAAATAATGTTTGTAGTTCTGTTAGTACACGCCTTGAGCTACAATATGGTGTTGCTAACTCAATTTCTAGAAAAATGTGACTCTCATCCGTTTTCCCGTGTACCCTTTATTTGTACTTATTATTTCATTAAATAATTTTAAAATATGCCTAAGCTTAAATTTATTCTTATCTAATTTAACCAAGCAACACAAAATTACTTTAGACACCCTACCTCCTTATCAGATTGTGTGATCTCCTATTGAATTACCGTTGTATTGTGTTATCCATTTAAAACGTACTTTAAGAGCCTCGGGAATCTGCAAACATTGTTTTCATTTCTTTCTTGTTTTCTATTCTGGAGAGGGGAAGAACTTGTATCGAGCACGAAGGCTCGGGGTTTAAAGCCGACGAGATAGACCACGTAGGTGGAACTATTGAGCAAACCCAGAACACGTCCTGACGTCCTGTTTAAAAATGGAATGGGAGGGTATCGGCTATTTCATACATCCACTTAATATATGATCATCAGTATGAAACATGTCTTACCTCTCTGAGATTTGAAACATCACCATTCCATACATTACAATAGCCAAAACCACCCATAACTTTTTCCCTTTCTGTTTGTTTGACTGTCGCCGACTATATAGAGGCAATTATGGCTGTTCGAGATCCCTTACTTTTGATGCAGTGGCACACTCTAACGTGTAGTGCTTGTTATAGGCTTGGTTTATTGAAAGCTATCAAATAGAACCAATGATATTAACACTTAAAAAAAAACTTCTAAAATGTTCTTAACAATCGTGGTTATTGATTTTTCACATCAAAACAATAACGTTTTAAAATCTACTATTTCCTATCACCTGCTACCTGCTATGTTTACGTTTGTACTGTTTAATATCATTATTTTAGTCCAGGAGATAGCATGCAAAAAGTGTCTGACTAACGTCAAGCTAGAATTTTGACCAATTTGATTTAGACTAATATTTGAATTACTAACCATTCAAGGGACAAACAACAACTTGATTTTGGGTCTCCTATCTAATTTTGTACTTAGGATCATGAAAATCACATTGTCTATCATAATTGGCGGGACATGGCTGCTCTTCACCATTTTGTTTTTTTCATATGCCTATTGCCAAGCTTTGTCCCGAAGACGAACTTAGCTGACCCCATATTCTTAAAAGACACTAAAAGATTTACTTGTACACAAAATTCTAGCATAATGTTAGTCAGACACATTTTGCACGCTATCTCCTCGACTATTTGTATACTTTTTTATTTGTCAAGGGTTATTCTATAAAAATTATTAATTTGATTGCATTTACTTTAGTTTATTTTTTTTACTCATATTACCTATATGAAAGCTCTTGAACCATAGTATTTACGTTTTAATATTTTTATAAGCCCAAAAAAGATCATTGTGAGAATAAATTTTATCATGATTAAAAAATAGTTATTTATTGAGCCTAATTATAAAATAAAGGTTTTTTGCATGTAATAGCCTCCAAACTGTGATTCGGAGGGAATTTTATTCTTAATATTTAAATGAATTATTTTCTTTTACTTCCATGAATATGGAAGTACGTGATTCCGAGATCTCTGTGAAGCAGGGGTCTTGCGAACCCGGGGATATCATTCAAATCCGTTTCATATACATATATGTCTGTGCGTACGTATGTATGTATGTACGTACGTACGTTCGTACGTTCATTCGGGACTTTAAACCTTTTTAACATCGCGTCAAGACATCGTATTAAGATGCGGTTTGCGGCATTTTTTAATATCGTATCTCACGTCGTTTTAGAGCTACAGTCACTTAAGCAAGGAATCTGTCTGTCAACGATAACTTCAGTAGGCTTTATTTGATTTCAATTTTCTTTGGGGTATATAAATATGTATCCTATATATTAGATTGTACCTATACTTTTTGAGCACAATCGGACAAGCGGTTTGGGAGATATTGGCATTTTAGTGTTTTTTATAAAAAAATTCTTTGGGCAATTGTGTCCGTCCAGTTGATCGTATCCAAACAATTCTTGCGTTAAAATACACAGCTTGTAGACTACTTTTGAATGAATATTAGCATGACCAAATATCGAGTATAAGCACCAAGAAATGAAACATAAAAGTAACATATTAAAATTTTGGTCAGTACCTATGTACCTATATTAGCTGTTTATACTGAGTTCTCTCGTGCTCACGTATTGACACCACATTTCATGGAAGTCATGTGTGGGATTTCCACACCGGTATACTTTAACTGATTTTTATCTAGGAAGGCTTTGGAAACGAAACTATTTTGACATTTCATTTTGGAAACATAACCTCTGATTTTTAGCATGAGCCCCTCGTGAAGCACAATAAACAAATAAAAAGCTCTATTTAAATAATACACGTAAAATCTGTTTATAAAATAACCATAGTAAGAGATAAAAGTATAGATAAATCTATGTTGTTATGATTATATTGATATACGTCTATAAATATATTTTAGAGTGTGTATCTATGTGTATTTATTATTTATCTCTGAATATTTTGTGGAAAAATAAAGTCAAAATAGGATATAAGTATATTATTTGCTTTAAATTGTATAATATAGGTCGGTTTCAGTATCGTTGTATTGGGTGGAAAGATAAGAACCTTCCAGAGCGGTCCAAGTATTTAATGACCCTCTATTTTCCCTAGAATTCAAGTATTTCATGCTACGTAGCAGAGAATATTTCTTTACCACGCATTTATTATTCATGCAAGCTCCACTAGCTTCGCACATTTTGGAGAAAATTATTTACTTTATGTGTACATAATACATTTATTTATTTTTTAGACTATAAAAGAAGAATAGGGTTTTTGATATATGTATTTATATAATAATAAATTTAAAAATAAAATATCACATTTAATTTTTATCTTTCATAATGATAAATAAATATTTATTTGTAATTTTTACATTAAAAAAGTAAACATTCTTTTAAGAAATATATTTAATTAGATATATTAGTTAGCAAAGAATACAAAAAACGAATATTACAAGGAAAGAACAACTAACGAAATAACAGAATATTAAAATTTTGTAAATAATTAATTTAGACCAGTTGTTCTATGAAGTAGAAGTTCAGCTTAAAAGCCGCTGTACCCGCTTTAGATAGATATTTACTTCATTTTAATATTATTATTAGGGACTATATTTATTTTTTTCCTAAGCTTAGAGAAGGTAGCGAAAACACTGGTAATTCTGCAAATTGTTCTGGTAATTGTGCAAGTTGGTAAAAAGAAAATTTAGAAGCTGTTAAAGTTTTCCTTAGATAGTCAATATTAAGTTTAACCTTATCCACACTTTGCTTCCTCTCCTGCATCAATCTTATATTTTCTGCATTATCTTATATTTTGTAACATTATTTGACATTTTCATGTCTTGGCCTTGCTACATGAAATCGAAAAGCGTTACTTAAAAATCTAAGCCAAAAACGTTACCGTGTGTAACAAGGAGTTAGAAAGATATAGGAGGTGTGCAATCCAGTCTCCATAGGGCCTTCCCTTACCGCGCTTCAAAGGGCCGAAGGAAGTCGAAAAGAGTTCCACTGCTACCAGGAAATTAGATTGTTGCAGAAGGCATATGTAGGCACAACTATATAATGAATTAATAGATAATCAGATATGATCTTTTCTTCACAACTTCTTTTTCAAATTCATTTTTAATTTTTTAGTAGTATTCAAACTACGGAAAGTTTAAATTTTAATTTAAATCAAATTATAATTATTATTAACAACGGGAGACAGTCAGAGAAAAATAGACTCCAGCGCCGGGACTCGAACCACAGACCTCTAGATTTCCAGTGTAGTGCTCTTGCTAACTAAGCTACACTGAAAAATAATTTCCTCTGTAAACGATACCTAGTCCCGAATTAAGCTTTCAATTTTCCACAAGTCTAGGAGTCGACATTTACGACAATAGAACTAGTCCGAGAATTATCGCTTTTTTAAATTATAGATTATATATATGATTTGTTCGTTTTTATCCTTGCAAAAAATTTAACATTCTACGGAATTAATAGTGTCTTTTATATATTTATTAAAATGTTACTATTTTTTTACGACATTCTATATTTTTTATGGGGAACAAATAGGTTTTGGTTCAATCCCATGAATCAAATATTGTCGGAGTAAAAAAACAAAATATTGTTCCTTTTATCCATGCATTGAATACTGTATAATTCAAATTAATGTCTGTACAGTCATAAAGAATGCATTGTTATACTACTGAAAAAAACGAGAAAAATACCACATTTTGAAGGTTTTTTCGTAGTTGTGGTTCTACCAAATAAAAATCGGATTTTATTTTTTGTGGTTTTTACGTTTTTTTCTTGCAATGCAGTGTTTTTTTTGGTTTGAGAAGTTTTTTTTTATTCCTATTCTATCTGGTACTACGTTTTATGATTTATTAACATTCCATCGCGATGTGTAAAGGTTGGGGTTGTTTTTTTGTAAGAGAAAATAGGGGTGAAAAAAAAATTATGCCGCAAAACCCCATACCTAAAAATTTGAGTTTTGGACATCGATATCACTTTTCCCCCCAAGTTTTTTTTGTGGTTTTATTTTTTCCATTGCTTGCTTTTGAGAGGGAAGAGAAAATTAGAGATATTTAAAAATGGAGGTAAAATGAAAGTGGAAAACGTCCAGTTGGTTTGAAATCCTTCCCCACAAAAATGGATGTATTGACCCGGTTTATTTCCGTACCTCTATACTTGATTTTGAATTCATTCATCTAAAATTGTTTCCTGTCCTCCAATTTTCCACGCTAAATATTAAATAAATTTAATTTATTTCACCTTTTTCTTTGTTTAGATGAATTTCCATTCTTTAGATAAATTAAGATTAGGAAAAATTCGATTTTTTGAGATAATTGCAACTGAAATTGCCAATGACTCTTATCATTAGCAACTCCCTTGAGAATAATCCTTGTAATGCGTTCTAAAATTCGGAATTTAAAAAATCTATATTTTCTCCCCTCTGTAAGATCAAGATCTAGATTTTTTAGACTCTGGCTGTGGAATATAACCTACGCTATAGAATATAAGTAGCTTTCCTGGGAAAAATGAAGTTTCCGAGAAAATGTAACAGGCAGAATATCGGGGTTTGATTTATCGCTAGACAGTATTATTAACATTTTATCCTCAGTCCTTACTGATTCAACAATTTTTGTCAATAGTACTTTAATATTTTACGGCATTTATTCTTTGATACTATTTTTTTAATTAATAAAAATAACAGTGATAAAAAAGCCTTCATTTAATCCTTTCTTATCTATATACACATAACAAAATTATAATCTTTTGGTCTTTTCCATTCATAATAACATTTTTTTTTTCAAATTAATATTTACTTCATTTTATTTTTATTATTTATTTATTTTACATTTCCTCCTTTAAAAATAAAGTATTTTATTGAAAGTAGGGTCTAAAGGAAAAAATTAAAAGCTCACTTTTGCGATATTTGGACCCCTCTTTGAAGTACTTGGAAGTAAAATTGATTTTAAAAAATGTTTAATAAAATCGTTGGATTTTTAACACATACAAAGAGTGACAATCATAGCATAACTATGGAAATTAATAATAAATAGATCGCTTTTATTAGATATTTTAAAGCATATTCCATTTTATGCGCTACATTATTATTAATACATATTTCATATTGCCAATTATTAATATAATATTTATAAATATGATAAATAATAAACTGAATACCCTACATATTTAACATATTATTTATTATTTAATTTAAAAAAAAATAGTTATGTTACAAAAATCAAACCAACCACCTTCAATTAAAATAATACTCAGATTATGTTCTATATTTTATAATTTTCTACGCAAATATATTACAGTGATGACTGGACTGGTAGTGGTAGACAATCCTCTAACACCGCGAAGCGAACCTGGGGACATTTCGTGTCGGTAGCTTACGCAGGGCGAACACATGAAAATGTCTCACTGTCTTGCGGACTCGTATGCAAGAAGTATTTATTTTATTTTTATTTGTATTATGAATTATGATTGGCCCATTTCTACTTATAGGCCTCTTTATGGTCACTTCAAGACTTCCTTACTATGTTTTCACCACCTTGAAAGTCACACCACCTTGAAAGTCACACCGCCTTGAAAGTAACACCGCACCACCTTGAAAGTTACACCACCTTGTAGTTTTGTGTGTGTCCAACTGTAACTAGCCATTCTAACGAGATGCCCAGGCCATTCTCATTTCAAAGATGTTATGGCTTCTACTATATCTTTTACTCCACTTCTTCTTCTCGATTCTTTATTCTTTAAACCTATCTATCCTCTTAACACCCAGCATTCTCCACTCCTTGGTTCTCCAAACAACTTGAATTAGATGTCCATATTTTTCTATTAATGTCCCAAGTTTGAGATGCATAGGTCATTCAGGGTATTATGTATGCTTCAAGAAATCTTTTTATCTCTATGAACCTTTCACTTTTGATGATAAACTTCATAGACAAATATTACTTTCAGGCTAATGAAATTCTCCTGCCCACCTCTTGCTTATATCTATTTAAAAAAATATATACTATTTTTCCTTGGTACAAAGCAGCCTTAACCTATGCAATCATTTTTTTCATCCATTTTTATTTCTTCCTCTGGACTTGTTACACTTGTTAGGATAACAATTTTACTAACCTGCCCTTTTCCCTTCGATATTGATTTAGTTCTCGTTTCTCTTATGTCTCTAGCTGTTTTTCCGAATAGTAGAAGATCATCTGCAAAACGAAAAAGTATATATACCGTCTATATTTTTTAAATTACATGATTTTAAATTACGAGTATTTTAAAACTATTTTACCTTCTCTCCATCCTATAATTCCTTGAGTTTGTCTCCGGTAATTGTGACTTAGGTATGATTCAGAAATAGAAAAATATTTTATGACTCCCACTTTTATTTGCCATTTTACTGCTATATAATGATTATATAATTCCCGTGTCGTGTTCTGGACTCACTAAGCCGTATAATTGGATTTTTATTTTGTCTTCCTCTGATTCTGTTATTTAGTTCTTTCCAAATACAGATTTTACTAGAAAATAATTCCATTCTGCTTTCTTTCTACTTGCTTCTCTTTATATATATATATATATATATATATATATATATATATATATATATATATATATATATATATATATATATATATATATATATATATATATATATATATCCTGATATTGCAGATTTTTTTCTTTTCTTCTTATTTAAACTTTACAGTTTTCCTTTTTTTAATTTAAATTTTTTTAATTTAAAAAAAACTACAATTCAGGGCTTTATATTTAAAAAACAAATATTGTAATTACTTCCTTCTTTCTAAGTGCAATGGTAAAAAGAAAACAAGTTAATTTAAATTGAGCAAGAGAGAAAAATAGAGGTACAAAACAAGTAGAAAATAAATAGTTAGAATTTTGTTTTTGGTTAGTTTTGATTACAAATGTTTTAAATAAATTTGAAGAAAAGTTATGTAATTGAAAATTTTTGTTGATTCCTGTGGTATTATTTGGTTGCAAAGAGTAATATATTTTTTTAGTAATACATAGTAACAAGCAATTTTCTTTTTTTTAAAAAAGATAAATTGAGAAAACTTATATTTTGTGTTGGTATATTATATCTACTTACAGATATTAGTCCGTCATCACTTGTCAGAGAGTAAACTATTTCATAAGTGCTTAAAAAAATTGAAAATAGAATTCTATGATTACAATATTTACTCTTCTGGTTTAATCCAAGATTAAATAGATTTTCTTTGTAATAGGAGCAAAATCTTCTTAACTTAACCAACCGTGCCTTTTCCTCCTCCTAAACACGGTACAATAGACATTATAATAGATGGGAAGCTTCAGCACAGGTGGGTGGAAAATCTATGACTGTATTAAGAAAGGAAGATTTATCAAGGATTCGCAAAGTTTTAAAGATTTGGCACCCGGCTTTCTCCCGTTTTGATTGAGTGTACTTCATTTGCTTCCATCATGGCGTTCCTAATTACTTGGAACTGAGTGAACGAGTAGAAGACGAGGAGGGAAGGGGCGAAGACTTGGTGGAAGGAAGCAGTTCGGTTGCCAAGTTTATACATTGTGCGGTTTCACCTTAATTTAAAGCCTTGGTGGAAAGGGCTTTAACTAAGAGCCTACACTTTCAAGCAATGAGCAGTGAATTTGTCGGAGTGAATGAGTGAGAACGAGTCGGTGAAATTATTCCAGAACGAGTTAGAAGATGTTTAGCAACTAGACAGCAACTCGAGATGCCTGTTTGAGGCAAACACACTTCTTGTCTCACCTTAATTCTTTAACATTACCTTTAAACGGAGCACATTTGTCCTTTAAGCCTGTAACTTTCAAAAGGCATCCAACACTTCACCACGTTTTATTCAACTAACACGGTTTTCCTTGATAGTTGTCTCACTATTTTCCTCCTTAAGATAGCAATATCAACTCCTTTAGTACTGTTGTTAAGTATCCGAGCTGTTGAAGTTGTTTGTCAGATACTTAAACGTATAAAAGTTTTATTTTACACTATTATTTCAAAGATTAAAAGTAACCAAGTTTGTCATTTCATTTTACAACGTTGTTGCTAATGACTTTCATTAAGTAGCTTCTTTGAAAATTATCCCCGCAAATGGTTTCAAATGCTGGGAATTTTTTATAAAATTGTAAACACGGTTTCTCAAAGAATCTCTTTTTATATTAAATAATAATTTTATCATTAATAAGACCAAGCTTCTGCCGTAGTTAGGTTCATGTAATTATAATTACTGAGGAATCAACCACATTTCTCATATTATAATGCGATTGTTAGCTTAGAAGACGTTTTAATGAGAGATACTTAAATTATAATTTAAACTTAGCATTCAGGAATAGCACCCTCAACGTACTGATCTCTTACAGTGAAATAATAAGGACTAATTGATTAATTATTATTCGAAATATCAATGTATCATGTGAGAGCTTACGAACAATTAAAAGGTTTTAGATATTTACAAATTATGATTCGATTGTCGCCTTTACAATGTTTTATGAATCTCTTTTTTCACCTCCTAAACCGGGAGAAGTGGAATTACTCTGTAATACCTCTAACAGCACAATAAATTCGGTTTTTTGGACCAACTGACATTAAACTTACAGAAGCACTATCTCATGTCCTCTAGCTGGGGTTTGTTTCACTGTTTATTGGCTATTTAGTTTTTTTAGAATTAATTATAATAGTATGACTTTGTTTTTAACAAAAGATAGGGTAGGGCGGGGCTAGTTGAGCAATTTTTTATATAATCTATAATAACTCCTAAACGGTTCATCCGATTTACTTGATTCCTTCAACGTTAGATAGGTAATTTACCCTTCTTTAAATGTATTCAGACAATAAAACTATTTCAGATCTGGGTTAGAAAATATTATCATTAATGCGAGAAACCTCCTACTTGCTCAACCTGCCCCATAGTAGGGGTCAGTTGAGCAAGGGCATGGGGCAAGTTGGGCAATGGAAAGAATAGGTTAATAGTCATATGGAAATTGCTCAAAACTACAGTAAAACTTCAGTTGATAATCAAATATATATTTTTTAAGTTCCATCTATAATGTAGGTACAGAAACAACAACAAACAAACAACAACAAAAATCTAAAGCAAATATAACATACTTTTACGACATAACTTATTATTACTTATTACACTCTTTGTAATTAAAATTATGTTTTATTATTAATTTTTAAGGATAAAAAAATGTAAATATAAAAACAATATAAAAATTCGAGGTTAGTAGGTAATTTCGAACGTAAGGTAAATATATTAATGCAGGGTTTATCATCAGTCATCTTGTAAGAGTCATTCGTTTTACGTTAAATTCTTTTGCAGCTGCGTTCATGCTCTTGTACCCGGCCATCGCAGATTTTGAAGCTTCAATTGACTTTTGACTCATAGTAGATTCCCTTGACGTTTTTCTTTTATATGTCCGCATCCTAAAATGAAATGCAAGACATTTCAATAATTTCAAAATTATAAATACAATTATTATACAAATTGTTATTACAAAGTATAAAAAGTCATACCTATTAAAGCCGTCTGCCAGAGTCTGCTTAGTATTTGTAAAAATAAAAAATAAACATTCAACTTTGCGTCGTAGTATAAGAGTGGGGCAAGTTGAGCAAGCCTGCCCAACTAGCCCCGACTAGACTTATAGATAAAAAGTTAAGTTATGAAAAAAACGGGTAGACTTAGGACTAAATAACTAAGTATAGTCAAAAGTACAATAAATACATAAAATATAAACACTTACGTGAATGCAGATGGTTGTTTTAGTACGAGTCTAGGAGAAAAATGGCGGTCAACAGTTTTTTTACTTTTTACTAAGAAAATTTAAAAAAGTGTCTGTCATCTTTCTCGATTGTCGTAGGGCAACTGAAGGTCACGCGATGCGTTCTCCTTCCTTTTCCCCATCTTTCCATTATTTGAAGTATTTTTGTGACATGCGTAGTTTTAAAGATATTTAAATTGCCCAACTTACCCCTATGCTCAACTAGCCCCGCCCTACCCTACGATAAATTATCCTGTTCCTTTCAAATTAATCTAAGTCAACTTAAATTCAAATTAGAATTTAAAATGTGGTATCGATAATTGTGAGAACTTGCTACTTGCGTGGATAAAATTATAATTTTTTGAACGAAGCTCCTAATGGTAAGTCCTTATGCCCCAGGAGTGAATCCGAAAAAAACCATCGCCACAAAATCACCGTCACAAAACCAAGCGTCACGAAATCTACCGATGGCGATAACTTGAGTAAAAGATGACCAAGTTAGTTGAAATTTGGTACGTATGTTCATTTTACCAATGCCCAGGCTGAGTTCGTTGGACAACGTTATCCGCCAAAGCGTTCACACGCAACGCTTGCGTAAACGTAAGCTTCAAATTTAAAATCGAAATTTTAGGAAGGGAAAGAATTCTAACTTCATCTATTTTATGAGACAAACAACTTTTTTAAATACTTTTTTTTAGTAAAACGAACACCGACATGGCTATGAAGTGATAAAGATCGCTAAATTTGTTAAAGCGGACCTAAAATAAAGCCTGTTTAAAATAAAGAAAACAACGTTTTTTCGATATCTTACGTTCTAACGTAACGATTTTAACAAAACTTCTTACACATCGTATAAAATACAATTGAAACAGGCATGTAAAATTTCAACCTGATACAAGCAGACGTTTTTGAGTAGGGAAGAGATATATTTTATAATATTTTAAATTAGTGTGCGTTAATTTTGTCTCTTTTCTAACTACGCCATGTATAAAGTAGTTAGCAACGTATACGTACTTTTAACAGTGTGATTTTATAATTTATATTTAATGAAAAATGTAAAGAACTTCGTTCCTACCGGGTGTCCCGCGACACCACATGTATTGTTTTTGTTCCATCTCTCTATAGCTTTGGGCTTCCAGTTCCTAGTATTAATTGATTTAGTAAAGTTAGCAACTTATAATATCATTGTTTTATTACTGAGTAAATAAATAAATACACGTCTAAGGATCGATCAGTTTATGGTCTGACCACAAGAAAATATACAATTATGTAGTGCCGGTTTCAACTTCAGTAATATGTAAGTAAGTTACTTTATTGTCGCAGTTAGCTGATTGTAACGATACTTCTCAGTAGTATACTTAGTAGTGAAGTTGAAACCGGTATTACATAATTGTATATTTTCTTGTGGTCAAACAATTTACTGATTAATCCTTAAGATGTGTGTTTATTTATTTACTCAGTAATAAAACCATGATATTAACAAAATACCACAAAATATTCTTCAAAACTACTAATGAATTAAGAACTTCTGTCTTCTGGAGGGTTTATATTATGTTACAAGTTACTATTCATCGCTACGTACAGCTAAAACTAACTCAGAGAAAAAATAAATGGTCTTATGACTTCGTGTGTATTTTTTCTTTAGTAGATCCATACTAATGCTATGGTTTCTCAGAGAAGAATGGACCATACCTTTCAAGCCCCATCTGGTAATTAACACTAACGTTACTTTCTGTCTACACAGACTCTTAACTAATTCAAGTTTTAATCTGCTCAATATAGGTATGTCGTTACCAAAACCAATTTTCCCGAAGTAATCAATAAATTTCTTCTACGTTAAATATGTATTTGTTAAAACCGTGAATAGATTGTGTCTTTAAATTTTAACGTAACGAGAAGAGAGTGGGGTTTGGTGCTCGAGTGTTTTTCACGGCTAGTATGCAAAGCTTAATATGAATATGTTATCTTTTGAAGTCGTGGCCAAGGGGTTCTTAAATCCCTTGTTAACATATTATGCTAAATACTTTATTGATTTATAGATGTGGATAATCTACTTAGAGTTTAAAATCCTTGTTCGTAGTTTCTAACAACGTAACCTAAACTCCCTCTGCCCTTAGCTAAGCTCCCTGCAATTCCAAATGAACTATGGTATTTCCACTCTCCGTTTCTCCACAACAGGGGTAGAACCATATTAGAGCCAGACTTCACATAGAGTATTTTTTATCGAGTATTATAGTTTAGTTTTTTTATCTCCCAAATATATATATATATATATATATATATATATATATATATATATATATATATATATATATATATATATATATATATATATATATATATATATATGTGTGTATATATTATGCTACTTTGTTGTTTTAATTGATTTATTATTTTATTTATTTATTTAATTTATTTATTACATTCAGCTTGGTATTTTCGTATTTCCAAGTGGTGGATTCTATAATTTCATTCTACTTGCTCTCGTCGCCTTATCTGTTTAAGTTTACCTTATCAATTAATAAATGATGAACATTAACTTTATGGACACCTTCTTACATTTTATGATGATTATCCATGATGATAAATTTTATAGGCGTGAGAAAAAACTCTTTACAACATGTTGCTTTGATGATATGTTTCTTTAACTAATGTCATCTTTATTCATAATTAACTCTCTGAGAGAGAAAGTAACATGACTTCATAAGTGAGTAAACTGAACATTAAAATTAAACAAAATTTAAATTATTGTTATTAAAGCCGGGTTTACACGGGTAGAGTAAACAGGAGAGTAGAGTAGCGAGGAGAGTAACTCTACCCGTAGAAACCCGAAAAAACGCTCCATAGAGTAGCGAGAGCTGGTAGAGTAGAATACTACACCGCAAGCAGTAAAGTGGAGTCTACTCTATTTCAACCACCACAGCTCCCACTCTACTAGCTTCGCCACTCTACCCGTGTTAACGTTTTCAATAGTAAGTAGCAAGTAGAGTTTAGTGTCAGTTTATACATTGTTGTGCAATCATTTCTTTTTTTTACTATACTTACTACTACCTTATTTATTGGTAAAGTAGGAAGTAGTAGTAGGAAGTAAAGTACACTCTACTCTACTCTCCTGTTTACTTTACTCGTGTAAACCCGGCTTTAGGGATAACAAACTGTATGTAATTATGTTTTAATGAATATGATTTACCTTATTTAGGGTCGAAACGTATCATCAAAGCAACATGTAAATAGTTTTTTTCTTTCACCTACAAAATCTATCATCACGATAATTAACTTATCAGCTAATTATCGCGCATGCGCTTCTGAAACCTAGCCCTCAGTGCTGCTTTTCTGAAATCATTCCATTGTGAAACCGCTGCCCCGTGTACGTATCACATTGTGATGATTTTGTTTTCGCTCCGTATTAGTGAAATACGGGGAATATGAAAATGAATCTGATCTCTGCCGTTTAACCGCTTTCCGCTAATCATAAACTACGAACTACATTAGAATTCAACACCAACATTGTCCTAACGCAAAGTTGGAAAACGGGCCGAATAATACTTAATGTAAATTTGTAAGTCCAAATACCATTGACTGGTCACAACCTCTGAAATCACTGGACATAATATGACCAAGCAATATTTGTGCAAAGTAGGTTCCACTTACCCCCTAGGTGTTCGTTAAAAAAATAATTTTACTGTCCACCATCTTGAATCAAGATAGTGGTAATTTATAATTAAAACATATGTATTATATTAATTCATTTGAAATCCTCGTAAAAGGTTCATTTAACATGTTTTATGCATCACTTAAAACGATTGATGTTAATATTTCAATACTAGTATATATCTTAGTCTGCTCTTGACAAACGTCTTGTCTGCACGAAACCTTGTGAACAATAATTATTCCAAATGACATGGTCTATCTACCTCTACAATGCCTTATTTAGAACAGAAAATGTAGAACTGGGATAAATGTTTTAAGAATGATACCTAATTTATAAATAATTGTGTAAAATAGTGATATAATTGCGTTAAATTACACACATACATCAAATATTAGATGTGTGTGTATAAATATGTAATAATAGTCTTCAAACGTGCTCTGCGCGGTATTGGGCCATGCTAGGTATTAGTGGCTATGTTTTCTATTACAGTGTAGGCCTAGCAATTAAATGAAATGTCTAAATAGTTGTTTCCTAAGCCTTCTAGAAATTGAATCAAGAATATGTTAAACAACATTCATTCTATTAATAAGAATATAATACTCTCCAAATCGTAGTTTGGAGTCTATTTATAAATATTAAAAATATAGCCAATCGAAACTAAGTAATATAGTAATAAATTATAACAACGCTAAAATAAGATAAAATAAATAAAAAAAAATGAAGCAAGTCAAAACCAATCCAGACTGGGAAGCCATAAAACAATCATCCACCATTAATTTAATTACTAGTCTCTTTTCAATAACTCTAATTCTAGGAAAAATCAATAAAATAATAAATACTCGATTTAAAGAGCATTAGTGTGAGGTTTAAGCACCAAAATCAGATATTAAATCGGTCAACGATTGAGGACGCCAAAAGAGCTCAAAGACAAAAAAAAAAAAAAAAATTAGCTCTATTTAAGGTAGAACCGATGAAGGCTCGCCAAAAAGTCAGGAGACTAGAGTTGTAGATCTTTTAAAATCAGTTACCGCTGGTGCTATCTGCTTTTCAATACGACTTACCGTTTAGCCGAAATAAGCCTCCAAAAAACTTTCATCTTAAAAACCGCCATCTTTAATTTTTTTAGGGGAGTAAATATAAAAATGATTAAAGTTTTGGATTTTTTTCAGTCGGTTTGGGCCAATTTCGTACCAAATCGTCTCTAGTTGGTCCTGAACCCAAACATTTTGATTAGCGAATCAATGGGTTTTTTCCCTTAATATATATCTTCAGCAAAAACCTTGAAAAAGGGGCATGTTCTAATATTTTTTTGTGTTAAGAGAATTATAAATATCAAACTTTTAATGAAAATAAAACAATTTTAATCTCAAAATGAAAAAAACCATCCCAATATACTTTTCTTTGAATACCTTATAGAAAATGAAAATCCTTATACATTTATGTTTTTTTTAAAAGGAAATGTTTTTTGAGTCATGTTTTGGTTTATTTATGTTTGCGCCTATGTGTATATTGTAATATGTATAGTATGTAGAAGAGGGAAAATGAATGTAAAGGGGCTTCTAGCATCAGGTGTTTTGTTTTGAAATATTGACACTACATCCTGCCTTTAGTACCAAGACAGGATTGGGGAAAATACAACAATTTTTGTACACAGATTTACCCCATAACATCAACTATTTATTATACTGTCTTCTATAATGAAAACAGATTTTTTCCCCTGATTTTCAATGTCGCTGAGATAGTAGGACTTCTTCGCATCTGGTTACCATATTTTTGATTTAATATATATATATATATATATATATATATATATATATATATATATATATATATATATATATATATATATATATATATATATATATAAATTGTGTAGTGAGAGACACCAAGGGATGTGTCACGCTTGCGTGGCACATCCCTTGGTGTCTCTCACTACACAATTTATATATATATATAACATAGGAACTGTTCCAACATTAGACTATACGTCACAAAGATGTTGGCTCGGCATTACGCCATGTCCTGCATCGTTTCGTCGCGTCTGACTCATCAGGGGCCCGACCATATATATATAGTTAAGAATTTGATTCAGAAATTACTTTTATAAAAAAGCAAAATTATTTATTAACAAGTTTCAATGATAAACATAAATACAAAAAATAGAAACGGTCGGCAAGACGGCTCTCAGTAGACTCGCCTCGTGCCTGGGAAGTCGGCGTTATAAAGGGAAGAAATGTGCTGATCTAGCACCTGGTTAGCGGCTCTTAACTATATATATATATATATATATATATATATATATATATATATATATATATATATATATATATATATATTGTTAATATTGTTTAGCATAACAATAACATTTGAAAAAGTTATAATTGCGGTAGAAGGTATTTTGGTTTATTCTAAATGAATTAATTAATGTTAAAATTCCCTATCATATTGTTGCTACAGTCCTATTCTTTACTACCATACAATCAGTATTATCTCGAATATTAGATTTTTTCCCGGCAAACTCATATTAGTACATATTAATAGTTTTCCGTATATATCGTGGTTTCAGCACAATTGCTAGAAAAAGTACCGTGTGGCTAAAAAAAGTAGGTGTGGCTAAAACTATTTTCTCGGATATTCCTCCTTTTTTGGCTCCTCTGAAGAGCCTAAAACCTAATTTGATTGAAATCGTTAAACTTATGTTGGCGCTTAGTTAGTTTAGGCTCCACATCTTAAAGGAACCTTAAATCGGGTAACTCGCAACAAATATATTTTATTAAACTGATTTTTATTTACTTGATATCTTTTATAGGAGATTGTATTGAATTTATTCACAAGCTTTTTGTAATTTTATTTCGAATATATTCTAGTGCATTATACAGCGACAGCTGTCTTTTTATTTTGCTGGAAGTTTTTTCATTGTTATTAAAATCGAAAATCGTTCTATTGTTACTGTCTATTTATGTATGTATGTGTATATATATATATATATATATATATATATATATATATATATATATATATATATATATATATATATATATATATATATATATATATATATTGTATGCGTCTGTATAGAAAGAAAGAAAGTTAAGAAATAGTGTGCGGAATATTCTATATTCCATTCGGTGTAATACAACTTATAACAAAATGTTAAGGTTTATGTAAAGAAAAATAAAATAATTGAACGAGCGTTGTTACTTCATTTCAGAGACTAAAATTACCGATGTAAACAAATTTCTGTAGAAAGGTTTTATCTTAGCCTATGCTACAACTAGGCATCGCGTGGCTCTATCATTGAAGCGAGCGTATAGTAATAAATATGTATTGAATATTGAAAAAAAATATTATTGTGAATCATGATGAGTTGATAGATAATGGGTCTGGTAGTAGTGCAGCGGCTAGTAGTAAGGGAACCACCCCGCATTCTTACTATTCCACTAACCACACATCTCTATTTCAATATTTATAATTTGTATCTCTTTGCTACAAATAAACTACTGCATGTATCAAATTGAAATTTTGCATGCCTGTTTCAATTGTGCATCAGATGGTGTCTATGAAGTTTTATTAAAATCGTTACGTTAGAACGTAAGATATCGGTAAAAAGGTTGTTTTCTCTATTTTAAACGTTTAGGCCCGCTTTAATAGTTTTAGCGATCTTTATTAATTCATAGCGGTGTCGCTGTTGGTTTTACTAAAAAATGTTATTTGTAAAAAATGTTCGTCTCATCGAATAGATGATGATAGAATCTTTTCCCGTCCTGAAATTTCAATTTAATTTTTGAACCTCTCGTTTACGCAAGCGTTGCGCGCGAACTCTTGGACGGATCACGCTGTCCAACGAACTTAGCCTGAGTATTAGTAAGAGGATTATGTATACCAAATTTCAACTAAATCGGTCAAATTTTACTCAAGTTATCGTCACACGCGTGAACGTTACTGACCGACAGACAGACAGACAGACAGACAGACAGACACGGAGCATATTTCGTTGAATGTAGGAAGCTCGCTACGCTCGCTTCAACTATATAGTTTTGGAAAATTCACACATAATATTTTTAAGATGATTGTCAGTACAGTATTTAATATGGTGGTCGACTAAAAAAATGTTTTTAGTCAGCACGACATGGTTTTCATCGTTTTTAAATGTCTTAAAGAGATTGTTGCTACGTGGGTTCTTTATGCGTGAAATCACTAGTTGAGTCTAATATTAAGATATTACCTTTCTGAGTTTATTTTCTGACCATGTATGAAATTATTTGAAGTAAATAAATAATTATGAAGAACAGTTTTAGCAGATTGAAAGAACGTAATATTGAGTTTAAAGGAGTATGATTTTTTCTATTGTTTTGGTTTGATATCTACGTATTATTATATAAACGATTTAGCTTTATGTTTTTTACTAACCCTTTCAAACAATTTTAATGCTAATTGTAGAGTAGAAAAATTTTGTTCAATTCTTAGTCCAAAAAGTGATCATGTACAAAAAATGTTTGAGGTTGTTGTGAATTGCTTTTTGAATCTTGAGGTTTGTTGCAGATTATAAAAAAAATATGATATATTGGGGATTTTGGAGCTTTGATTTTTCGAAGTGATTGGAAAATATAAATTTGACCACTTTATCAATTATATGCCGGGATTCTCCGGTGTATAATTGATAAAGCTTAGAACGGGAAATCCAATGATCCCTGGTTCAATTTTCGGGATTTGAGTTTGTTTTGTTCTCTGTTCTTTCCCCCCTAAATCTTTTAAATTCGAAGTTTAAACTTTTATTAGTCTCCGTATGGTTAATCTTAGTATGCAGTGAACAATCAAACTAAGAACACTGTTTGTACAGGTCTAAATTAATTTTAATAAAAAAAAAAATTAAGCAAACCCGGGCAACGCACATTATCCAGCTAGAACTAAATAAAACTAATCCTTCTTGAAGTGTGTTAATGTACTTTATTGCAGTTAAACTGATCAAATATACGTACATTTTTAGGCTTGAAAATGGCCGGTTACGCCAAAAATTTGCCGAAAAAGAATGAATGTAATTTATTTTCCAAGAATCTTAATAGGATCCACCACTAGTCATAAAAAATTAACGTTATCAGCTTTAAATTATAAAAGGTCGATGATTATTTGTGTTTTGAAAAGGATTGGTTATTGAATATTCCTTCTTCATATGACACAAAAGTCTCTTGGGAAAAAATATGTTTTTTTATTTTAATATTTAAAAAACTGTAAGTGAACAGATAGGGTTGTAAAGTCCCCCCCCCCCTAAATCCCCCCCCCCTGGTCCCTTCTATAAAGTCCTTAGTATACTTTTAATTCCCCTTCCTCTATGGACTTTCCACCCCCCCTAAATCCTCTTTATAAAGTAAAAAACCTTGAACCAATGGACTGGAAACTTTAATTAAATCCAACCCCCACCCCTTTTTTCACTTATAAAGAAAGAAACACACGGACACTGAACATACGTTTAGAGAAAATACGAATGCGCATTTTTTTATTTCCTAGCTTTAACCCTCCTGAACAGTCTTGATTGAGATTGTTGAGTGTACCCCCTAAATTCTCTTTCCCTGTTCATTTGTTTGATTTTTTTTTTTTTTTTTTTTTTTTTCAGAGGGAATAGAATTGAAATCCCCCTTTGACTTTTTGACTCGTACTTTTTTTTTGTTTAACTGTCCCATTCTATTTTTTTCAATTAACAAATGCCGCCCTCTGAAATTCACGAATTCATACCCTTCTTAATGAAAAGTCTGTAATACAATTGAGTGAACATGGAAGATTATTTTTTTATTTAATTATATATATATATATATATATATATATATATATATATATATATATATATATATATATATATATATTATATATTATATATATATATTAAATTATATATATATATATATATATATGTATATATCTAGTGTAGCCTTATTGCAGTGTGCAAAAACACGGTATTACATTGCTGATATATATATATATATATATATATATATATATATATATATATATATATATATATATATATATTTAAAATATCATTAAACATAAATTACTGTTTTTTTTTTTTAAAAAAAGAGAAAACTAAGTAAATAAGTCTATATCCAATATTGTGACAAATTCACTTTTGTTTGACTTATTTCAAGTTGTGTTATTATTGTCCCACATTTATAATTCATAATTCATGTATCTAATAATTAATTAATTTTTTGTTTCAGGTGAGTTTAAAATTAAAAACTATTTTGAAATTATCGGGACAATGGTGAGTGTTTATTTTATTTAATCTATTGTGTTCGTGGATATTTGTGATAATATATGTCAACCTTATATTCCTCTCAGAGAGCAAAAATATTGATACATCAATCACCTATATTGCATGTTATTTTTATCTTATATTTTATGGAATTTCGATGGTTGTATTAAAGTTAGGCTCTGTGGACCAATAATTTAACAATATTCTGCACACATCGTTTAGAGGTGAGCTTAAAATGATAAAAGTATTAAAAATCGTTTAGTTTTTTGGCTATTCGGCTCTTAGTTATGTAAGAGTTATTATGAAAATTATTTTTACAAAAGGATGGGGATAGGTCTGTAGAAATTATTGTGCCCGGGAAAATGGTTAAACTGCTAGAACATCGAATGGAGTAAAAGAAAAATAAATAATAAATCATATTATTTAATGTTAAAACAAAACAAAGGAGAAACATTAGTATAAAAGAAGAAATAGGGAGTATAGTAATGTCTGATAGTGACACTTGGTTGAATTAACATAAAAAGTCAGGACTTAACTGAAAAGTTTGATAATTTTTTTTTAAATAAATATTTATACAAATAAATAAAACAGGGTTAATTTTAGAAAAAGTTCATACTAAAAGCACTTCGTCATAATGCTTTTTATTAATAATTTTTAAGATAAAAACATAAATTGAAAAGTTTCCTGTTGTTTTAGAGTTAAGTTGATGATTTTGCAGTTATATTCTTAATTACTCAGTTAATAATAAATATGCGGCTATTGACTTCGTATTTTCGTTGTGTTTTTAACTTTTTCGAAAGTAGCATTCTGACTTAGGAAAAAGATTGAATATCTCTAAAGTATACTAGAGAGGGAAGTTTTTCACTGAGAGTTTTTGAACCAGAGGTAAGTCTGGTAAAGTCCTAGGGGCTTAGTTCGTTCCAAGTGAAGAAAGACAGGTTTAAATTGCTTTGGCCAATTAAGTTAGGCCGGAGACCGTTGTACTTAAATGAGGTTTTAATTTTTAAAGGATCTGTTTGCTTTTCCGTGAAAAACTTTTTTTCCCTTTCTACCTTTTCTGTTGATCTTAAGCAATCAGGAAAAGTCAAAAAGTTTTGAAGCAACTCTTTCTGTTTTTCCCTTTTTTTTATTTTATCCTAACTTTTTAAACTTAAGAATGAGAAAGAGAGTGAAGTAGTTGGTTGAATTCGATTGCATTTGGGTCGGTGAAAGAAAAAGGAAGTGAATACAAAAAGTTGTGTATTCTCATTTTTACTCGTTCGTTCTTGAGTTAAGGAAAAGAAAAAAAGTGTTGGGAGGTTTACTAGAATTGTAATTGGGAACGAGGTCGTGCCCCGCGGCTGCACCCCGGGTCGGAGGGGGAGCCACAACAAAAAACTTGCGGGTTTTAAGAAAAAGAGAAGCAAGGGGAGAAAAAAATTTAATCTTGGTGAAGGGCAATCGTCTGGAGGACAGGGCCAACTCGATTAGAGAGGCCTTTTTGAAGGGAAAGGCCTCAACACTGGCGGAATGCTAAGTTGCCGTGTAATTCAGTTAGTTGTGTTGGTAACACTGTTAGAAAAGCGGAGAGATGGAGAGAAGAGGGAGAAAATGTTAACCTCTCTCGGTTCATCCCTGTATGGCAAACCTGGAGAAAAGCCGCCTTTCCCCGAAAAACACTTGCCACCAATTACTTATAGTCCTTTTAATGAGAAGACCCCTCTTTAAACTCCGCTTAGCCAACGTCGTTCTAATATTTAACAGATAAACTTCATTCCGAGTTAAACTCCGTGAAACTTTTGGTTGAAAGTTGTACTTGATTCAGTTGAGGTGGATGTTTACTCCATCCGTACGAGCATGGGTTTTCACGGATTTCAAAACCTTTAAACATTTTCGCTGATTACTCGATAAACTATGCTTTCCTCTTCGAAGAAGCGTTATTAATCTAATATTCCTCATATGAATTTGCTTTGGGGACTACTTTCCTGACAGTTCAATTTATACTCATGCCATTATACTTTGTAATTTTGACAGCGCAGGAAAATCGAAAAAAAAACTGGAGGGCAGCTAATGAGAACTCGAGATTTTGGCGGGTTGTAGGTCGGGCCAACTTGGAAAACAAAAATATCACTGGATGACCTTAAGATATTCGCCTAGTCGTTTTATTTTTTTCCTCACAAAGGTTGGCAAATATGAGCTGTCAGATTTACAAAGTATAATGGCATGAGTATAACTTTACTAGACCCAATGTCTTTAATCGTTAAAACTATGCTAGATCGAATCACAAATAATTCATACATTAATAATAGTCTTTAAAAGATTTTCATAGATAATTAAAAAAGAAATCTGGTTTTATTAATAATGTCAGCAGCTTTTCAGGAATTAAATCACAATATTTTCTGTTTCAAAGTACGTTTAGGAAATATTCCTGAGCAAAACACCCAACTAATATAACGGTGTGTGGCAATAACCTAAGTATAAATATACAAACAAGCTTTAAACTTTTTATACATGTGTTCCTTTCATCAATAGCACACAGACACACATATATATAATATAATATATATATATATAAAACACTTTATTGTAAGTATGTAATGTCAAGTTACGTACTCATACTGTCATCATTCTTGCTTAAAGCTAAACGAAGATTACCAGCTCCTTTGAGTAGTTTATCAATTTAAAAACTTTAATTAACTTCTTGTCTGTTTACACCATTATAAAAGTAAATTAACACAAGCTACAGTTCGATCTAAAAGTAAAAACTTTTTCGTATGGAATTAAATTCTGTTTGAAAGAACCGCTGGGAATAACATTTTAGTTAGTTTGAGAAGGTTATAACATGATAACAGTTATATTTAAGGATACATATAACTTAACTACATGTTTATTTACAATAACAAAATCTCCATACAACTAAACTACAGGATTAGTTACAATTACTAAACCTGTATATATCTAAACAACAGGTTAATTTACAATAACTAAACCTGCATATAACTAAACTACAGGTTTAGTTACAATAAGTAAACATGTGTATAACAAAACAACAGGTTAATTTACAATAACTAAACCTGTATATAACTAAACTACAGGTTTAGTTACAATAACTAAACCTGTATATAACTAAACTACAGGTTTAGTTATACTGAAAGGGAAAATACGAATCGTCTCAATCTGAACTCTGTTTTACCCTTTTTAACAAAGTTTTATTTTATTTTATTTATTTATTTATTTTTTTTTGTCTTGCTTTATCTCCTTTTTCGTTTCCCTTTGAGAATTTTATTTAATAAAGCTTTAGAGTCGTGGACTCGAAACCCTTCTGTTAAGTTCAGAGGGAAAATGTTTGGGCACGTTGCTTTGCAAAGTTTTAAACGTGCAATGTACTCACCCCCTCGTCTGAATAATGTACAACAAGTGCCTTTAATTGCTCCACCCTTATCCACGAAATGAACGTCCTCCCTTTTTTTCACAAGCCTGTTTTAATTTTTTTTTTCTGTTTTAACTCTTGCATGAATAACAATGCTAGGGGCTTTTTTAGGCGTGCTTATTATCACATATATATATTTAAAAAAAAAAAAACAACAACAAAGAACTTGTACCATTGTTTCGAATTTTAAGTCCTAACAGAATTGTATTGTAACGAGGATTTGGTGAGTGGAATAAAATAAATAATAAATGTTTGATATATATATATTTATTTGTATATGAATGTGTATGTGTGATTGTTTGTAAGATGTGTACACCTCCAGAGCTAAGATCGGACTCCCCGTGTGACTCTATGCTAGGGCTTAGTCTGATAGATTCTTGGTGGGGGAAAGCACCACTAGACAGAAATTCGAGCCTTTGCTAGCCTACACTGCCAGGTCAGGGTACAGGTCAGGGTGACAGGGTACGGGTCTACACTGCTTTCCTAGAATATTCTGGACTTGGCTTCCCCGTTACAGTATTTTATATATATATATATATATATATATATATATATATATATATATATATATATATATATATGTATATATATATATATATATATATATATATATATATATATATATATATATATATATATATATATATATATATATATATATATATATGTATATATATATATCGGAAGGGATCGCGTTAGCAAGGATATTATTATGAATTGTAAATACTAATGAAATAATTCAAGTTTACTATCTTACACACTTAATTAATGGGTGTGGTACATAGCTTCCTCGTACCATAACAATATTGTGTAGATTACAGAAATGTATTACATAATATTTATTATGTTTTAATATGAGAGTATTAGATTATTATTTTGTTATTTTGCAGAAAGTGTGAAAACATACTTTATCATTGATAATAGTGGAATTACAAGAAAATTGTTTAATAATTAAACTCTGTAATTACACAATAAGCAAAATGAATAAATTTCGAAATAGAAAGTGTGAAAACATGCACGTTTACGCATGCACAGTGGCTACTTGTAATTCGATCACGATGAAATTCATGAAGGATCATCTGTGAGTCAGTCCCTAAGTATCCGCCAATTATGTGCAAAATCGGTTTGTTAGACCTTGAGAACTTGACGTTTGCATCTGCACAGAGTGTGCCATTGATCTGCGAGCGATGTAATTTACGGCCTAACCCCGTCTAATCCCTAAAAATTTAATCAAAATCGGATAAAAATTGTGGAAGAAATGCGTGTGGCAAGGATTCGTGTGGACATACAGACCGGCAGGCAGACACATAGATCAGAAACTAAATTGGTTCTGGAAGGTCTAAAACGTAAATTGTGATTGGAAGAATGGAAAGAAGTTTCACCTCCAAAAAGTGTCTGCTACCTTGGTTCACTCGGAAGCTTACTTTGGTAGCAATCGGAAATGTGGATAAAAATATTATACTCGTAGGATAACTTCTTTCTATAATATAATCGATTTTCTCAAAAAAATCAAATACTTATATCTAGTATCTAATATAAGGCAAATATGAGGAAAGTAAAATAGCCTTGTATGTAGCTTTAGCTTTTGTTTGGTTCACAGAGGAATAGTGAAACAGAAAATATCTTACTTGAAAATATCCTACGCCTGCTTCTGGGTTAATAGTCCCTTTCAGATCAAACTATTTTAAACCTTTAAATAATTCAATTAGGTATAGACCTTTGTAAAGGGCTAAGGGCAAACTGACTTACTTTTAGAAAACCAGATCGAACCCTCTGCCTACTTTTTCTCCTCCCCTACCTTTTTATTGGGTCAAGGTAAAATATTTATGGAAGAATGCTATTATTCGTTAGAACATTAAAAATTATTGATAATAATCCCTTAATCACTTTCAGTGATTCTTCACATATTGTAGCGACTATTTATTATACTTATTATCTAATTAATGTATCGTATTACTTACATAACTTCATTTAAATTACCTATATATCGCTGCAGAAATGTTTAAGGCGATAATAGTAATAAACCATTTCCTCTATACCCATTCTCTAAGTGACATGATACTGACTACTGACTACGGTTGACTTCGGAATTTGACATCCTGTGTCAGCGCATCGACACGCACGTGCACGTGGAGATCAAGTGATCAATGAACATAAGTCCCCTAATAGGGGTAGAGAATCTAACTTGGTACAGGTGGAAACAGAAGAAATTAGCTACTAAAAACCTACTGATAATATTAATAATTATCAGTATGGTTGAAAACCATTTTTAGGGTTTCGTTGGTAAAACTAAAAAAAGAAACCCTTATAGATTCATTCCTGTGTCTGTCTGTCTGTCAGTCTGTCACTCTGTTCGGTTCCAATAACTTGTGAATCTAAAGAGATGTAAATATGAAACTTTACAAATAACAAACTCAAAATTATCAGCTGCTCAAATCCAAAATGGCGGATAATTCATGACATGAGAAAAATAAAATTTTGAGTGGGTATCAAATAAAATTTATTGAAGAGTAGATTACAAAAATATATAACACTTGTGCAAAGTGTTTAATTTTTCATGTCATTTTGTTAAAAAACATCAAAATTTTGCGTAATAAGTTGATTATTAAAAATAATCATTTTTAAAAACAAGCTTTTATTCATATTCTTCTCAGCAAACTCTTTTATTTAATACCCCCATCATGGGCGTGCTTAAAAAATAAGTAGTCCTCTATCTTGGGCTGCCCTCCATATTGGATTTAGAATTACGTCACTTAGCTAACCATGCATTGCCATCCAAACTAAACGTATATACAAAATTTCAATTCAATCGGTTGAGGATAACTGCTTAAAAGTTCAGTTCCAAGATTTGACCCGTACATACATACATAAATACATACATTCTTACATACAGACATACATACAAACATTGCAAGTTTAATAAAAGCTTGTAAAAATAAAAAAATGTACCCATACCTGGCCATCATCAATCATCAGGCCTTTTATCTAAGTATAAAGTGAGTCATCTCCTACCTACACTTTTAAACTATTTATGTAATATTTATTGTATAAAAAGGAGCAAATATCCACTACATACATTAATAATTTACTCTGCTGCTACTAGGGTAACTCTTTACTTAGATAAAGGCCTGATGATGCCCAGGTATGGGTGAAAATGTGCCATATAAAAGAAAGAGTTAAAAAAATAGTCATGGCTGGAAAAAAGAAAAATAAAGGGATTAACTGAAGAAACAATAATTTTATTTCTTTTAAGAATAAAAAGTCACATCTATCAGATGTGACTTTTTATCGCACTCAAAATTGGATCTATTAAGTGAATAAAAAGAATGTTCATGAACAAATTTTTAATGTATAAAAATAACTTTTTTAAGTTTTTTTTTATATAGTTTTTATTGAGTCATATAAAAATTATAAAGTTTCTATTCTTACTCTTTTGATTTTTTATTTATTTATTCAAGTCGATATTCACTTATTGTAGTCTAGTTATAAAACAATTTTTTCCCTTATGACAAATTGAGATAGAATATCGTCAATTTTTCTATTGTTTTCTTTTATTTTTCTTTCATCTGCGCTATTTTTCTAGATGGTTACTGTTCTTGTCCGTTGTTATTTTAAGAGTTCTTTCGAGAGGTCGAATGTAAAGAAAAAGAATTTAACTCCTAGACTATTATTTGTTCAATGGCTTTATCATTTATTTGATAAGGAGAATGATTTTGTAAAATAAACCATCTTTAAAAATAAGTTCTAGGGGGAGGGGAAATTCCTAAAAACAATTTTGATTTTATTTATTGATTTTATTCGTGCAATTGTCTCAATCTTTCCTCAGTGACTCCATGAAATAATAGAAGCCAATTATCCTTAAATTATTTTTTATTAAAATGATTGTATGTACTTCCCTTTATTGATGAAAACAATCATACGGTTTTTCCATAATTATTTAGATATAAATATATATACGAGTATAGTGTATCCTGAGATAGATTACTGGAAAATTAAAACAATTGCTAAATTTTGATATTCACAGAAAAATTAATTACTTTTAAAAATGTCTGTTTCTTCTTAAATCACCAAAAATGTTATATATTATACATATTTTTTATTTTTTATATTGAGTGTTTAATTTTGTGGAAACTTGAAGTAATTACCAAGATTAAATCAGCGTTGGTGGTATCGAAAAATATTATGTTTTTTAAATTCCAAAAAATGCGTAAATATTTAATTTTAGTTTGCTTTCTAAAACTTTAAAGTTTAATTTATTTTCCAAAAATAAAAAATAAGCAGCTAACACCAACAAATACTTCACACTGAATTTTAATAATAAAAATCGGTCCGAGACAACTCAGACAAACTTTCTCATATAAAAGTTCATAAATACTTAGCCGAGTGTATCCCATTTATTAGTTTTGTAAGTACATTTAATTGTTATTGAACATTTCATGAATATTTATCTTAAAAATAACTTCCCCTGCGCGGGGAATCGAACCCGGGCTCTCTCCGTCCGCGTTTTAAGCTATTTTCTCAGGAACTAGATTTTTCCTGGGAAAACGGCTTCTATCGTTAGATTCGTATTTAAATGGACTACATTTTAGAATTTTTTAATCAAAATCGTCGGAACCGTTTTCAAGAAATAATTTTTTTTCAGAGTTTTTGGGGGGTGGCGCCCCTAAATTTGGAGCTAAAATTCATTTCTCGATTTCGTCTCGGGGTATGATTTTTCTGAACATGTATACCAAATTTCATGAAAATCGGTCCAGTAGTTTCGGCTCCAGGCGTCTGCACAGACGACAGACGACAGACAGACATTTTTTAAAAACCACTTTTTTTGACTCAGGGGACCTCAAAACGTGTAAATCCATCAATATCTCAAAATCGAATTTTCGCGCCATCACAATACTTTCTCTTTATATGAGAAAGTAAAAAACATACATTTGAACGCTAGGACAATATTGTGGATAATCTAAAGAAAATAATTTCACAGGCCATAGCCTATGGCCTATACTCTTCATCATGTTTCAAATCCTTGATTGCTTTATCCACCCTTTATAAAAATTAAGAAAATTTGTGATATAATTTTTAGTATATGTATATATATCCTATTGATATTTTATGCATTTTAGTTTAGTTGACATATTTCATATTACTTCTATTTTCATTACATATTATTATTAAAATAATATATAGTAGGTGTTTTGAATCAGATTGAAGCTATGATACTCGTAATATTTTGAGGTGCTACTAGATAAAAATTAAAGAATCAAATGAGCGCAGAATGTTGTAACTTATATGGGACCTACAATGGTGACAAACTATCCAATCTAATGTATTAAAATCGGACAAAATGTGTTGTTTCGCCAAAATTGTGGAGAGACTGACAGACAGATAAGAGACCAAACATTTTTCCCGATGTCTTTAACGAATTTATGTCTAGAATTTTTAAAACACAAATAATACAGGGTGGAGCGCGGTAGACGTATGAATTTGAAGAGGGGATTGCTCCCTTACTATTGGTCCTAGACGGTTGTGAGTAGAGTCGTTTGAAAGAGGGTGACGGGAAGTTTATGTTCCACGTTTCAGCAGGACAAGGCCACAGCCCACACAGCAAGGGTTTGCGTAAACATTTTGCTTGACAGATTTCCCGGGCGTCTCATCTCTTTAAGAGGCGATTTAAACTGGCCAGCAAGATCGCCTGATTTGGCTCCTTGTGATTTTTTTCTGTGGGGATACCTTAAATCCTTGGTGTACAGCGATCGTCCCAGAACCCTGGAAGCCCTCAAGAACAACATTCGAGCCAAAATTGCCGAAATTCCTGTGGAAATGCTCGAAAGAGTGCACAAAAACTTCGAAAGTAGGCCTTATCAGTGTTTGGAGTGTGAGGGGAACCACTTATCCGATGCTTTTTTTAAATCTAGGTAAATTTAAATTTCCCATGTTATTAAATCAGGAAAAAAATTTTTTTTAAATTATTTTGTAACATTCTGTGTTTTATTACATTTTCAAATTCATACGTCTGCCGTGCTCCACCCTGTATTTGTTCTTCAGAAGGATCACATAGCTTCCGTGTCCTTCGGTAAGGTCGGAAATAATATGAAGTTGGTTAATTTAATTTTAGTCAAAAGCTATATTTACAGTATAACACTATACACACTATGTATGATTAGGGTACGATAAATTAATGTGTTGAAGATGAGGAAGATGAGGCGACATTGGAATGGGATGTAAAATCAGGCAGATGAAGCTGAATAAAGATTAAGGTATGCAGCAAATAGTTTTCTCTAATTACAATTACGCGGTGGCAACAAACTCAATTAAGTCAATAATGAATCATACTAGTCGTTTCCTGTGAGGAATCATATTTCTGTTATAATGGCGAACAAAGGCGACCTTTCACAATAAAAATATACTAGCGGAAAAGTTTTTCTGAGTTTTTTTTTTTTTACTTAGTATTATGTGAAGAAGTGCCTCTATCTAGCCTTGTAAAGTGAGAAATAATGTTATTTTCGGTTTTTCCTATTGCTTTCATCTTGAGTTTTCGTGAAGGAGAAAAGTGTTAAAGAACAAATTTAACTCCCAGTTTCCACTGAACAAATAATTTATTTGATTCTAAGAAGGGATCCAAATTGGTATTGATTTGTTTTATAGACATTCTGTTAGCTAGTTACCTTACTGTAAGAAGTCATTTCTAGATACCTAATACCTAGGTAAATTTTCACCACTCAGAGAGTCAGAAGAGAAAATGGTTTAAAGGAGTATCTCTTACTTGACTGGCTTTAGCTAGAGGGGTTTTTTTCCGGGGTGGTTGTTATTTCAGTGGAGTTTGATATGCAGCGGTAGAGAGAGTTTAGCCTCTCAGAGCAAAGAGTTAAAGTGCCTGAAGGGGTTCAGGAGGGAGCACCTCCCACTCCACAGGAATAAAGTAGAAATAAATGTAGCCCAGGCTGTCAGTGACGTCATTATTTACCTGTCGCTTTTCCACTCAAAAGGGGGTAAGAGTGGAGGGAAACTGTCACATCTCTAACGTCATAAAATACAAACTCCACCACCTCTTAACCTTACCCCTCTCAAAACTATCTCACTCTTTCCTTTATCCTACGTATATACGAAGAGAGAAAGAAAAAATCGTTTTGCTGCTATACTGCTGGAAGGGGGTTTGAATTTTGGAAAGGACTGCGAAAAAGAGCTTCTCGAAATGTATTTGCCAGTTTTTTCGATTTGCGATTCTCCAGAGGAGGGGAGGGGGGTAAGGTTTGTGGACCCCTTCCTATCTTACCCCTTGCCTATCATTTTTCATTAAGCCCTCAACCCCGTTTTTTTCCTCCACACATCCAAAAGTATTCCCTGATAACGTATATTTTCAATCTCTTATCTTCATTTTTCAACTTCCACTTCCAAACATTGAAATATAGAGAAAAAAACGGGGCAGTAAATCTTATAATTTTTTTTTTTTATTTCATATTTTAGTCAATTTTTTCTTCTCCCCTGTTGAAATAAAAATAGAGCTTTCATTTTAAATGATATATCTCTACAGATACTGATATTGTAAATTAAATTAGTATTTAGAGTGTATTGTAAGTATTTCGCAGACAATTCTTATTCTTTTATAGAACATTTTTCTAAATAGAAAAAGAAAAATCTCTAAATATGTAGTTGAAATAATAAACTTTGTAGGTAATAATTAGACTTAAATGTGTTAGACCTAATTATAAGTTTTCTTTGGTCTAAACACGATAATGTAAATAATGTAAATCCATCCCCTTCTTAATAAATAATTCAAATCGATTCTGTAGGGTAGATTCCTCACTTCTGCTTAACTAAAACCATAGGCAGCAATTTTTTTTAATCTTTTTTTCGGACGCATAACAGAAATAAAAAGTAAATAGCTTTTGCGGCACTCTTTTACTTTGTTGTACCCAAATGTATTTATTTATTTTACTACGTTTTTATTAGCTTGCTTTCTTGTTTGTTTGTTTGTCCAGTACAAATCATGCAATCGACTTTTAACTAACATCCCGAGTAGCTATATATTTGAAACTTTTAGAATAGCTCAGAACACGATGACAATGGATTATTTTAATACTTTTAGCCACCTTTCAGCAGAATGAAATTGGTTTTCAGCAAATTTTGCTGTATGGAAAGTTAGTTCGGAAAAAATCCGAAAAATATATATCCGGAAAATTTTTTTTAATTGTTTTGACATGAACCATTTTACGATCTTCATTTTGACGGGTTTCAAATTTATGATTTTTTAATTAGTCAACAGAAAATTTAAAACTTTATTGGATTAAAGATTACTTTGCCTTACTAGATAGTTAGACTAACAGATATTGTTATTTTTATAACAATAATAAATATTCATTTGTCCCAAAGGAATATTTGAACATTCCCCAGTTAAGATTGTCAATTAATTTGAAAAAATTCACTTTGTTTTACTTGTTTACAATTTACTTTGTTACACACCTTTTAAGTAAAAAAGTTCCGCGGTTACAATAGCCATATGTGGTGGTTAAAAGATAAAACGTCAATTATTGTCCTCTCAATTTACTTCCACTAATTCCTATCCTATACCTAGAATATTTAATGACGACCCAGTATTTTTATTATTTTTTTTTTTTTTGTTTAAAGAATGTATACATTGATACGAGTACATTCGGTGATCCTAAAGTTCGGAAACGGCTTAATATCTCCGGTTATAATTGCGGGTATCTTTTTCATTTATAAAAAACTACTTTTTTGGTGGGTAATCATTTTTTCCGCCACATTGGTTGCCGCCGTATTGGATTCAACTTTGAATTTTTAAATTGGAACACCAATAAAGTGATACATTAGAAATTGTTTATTATTTATAATTTTACTCGTTTTATTGCAAATTAATCTTATATTATAATCATTAAAGATTTGGTTTTTTTATAAATGCTATATTTAGTTATTTATTGAAATTTTGATCCTTAGGGAGGGTTCAAATACCGTGATTTTACTGATCATAATCACTGTAATCTGGTATATCAGTAATGTAAGCTAATGCGGAATATAACTGATCAAAGTCATCATGATCATAGTGATCCTAGTGTTTGGACTGGCCACTGCAGTGTACTTTACATGTACATCTGGGATCTTATAGTTGAGTCTGAATGTCCACTACAATGGACATTTCATATCTCAAAAACGGGTGGTCCAAAACTTTTGAAAACATTTCTGAGTCATCCAGGGGTCAATAGGAATTGATCCTTTAAAAGAAAAAGTTTCACAATGAACTGAAAAAAATCGTGTGCCAAGGGTTAAGCCGTTTCCGAACTTTTGGATCACCCTGTATATATATAATATTAAAATGTATATTGTAAAGGGAAATATTAATTGATTATTTTTTAAGCTTTATTCCTTTACGAGTTTTATTTTTTTATTTTTTACCCTTTTAAGAAATAATATTTAGTTCAATAAATAAAATGAAATCCGATTATATATAGATTTTAAATATTTAATTTATTTTCCTCTTAAGGTGATTTCAAATGTTTAAATTAATGTATTGAAAAGTTAAATTAAATTATGATTTTTATAATATTTTGATTTTATTATTAAATTAAATATTAATGCTTTTCTTACTTTCCTGTATACGAAGTATTTATTAAGAGAAAGTATTATGATATTATATATGAAAGTACATTTATTATTTAAGATATTGTGCGAAATTAATTTTGATGGAATTAAACATTTTGAAAAGTGTTTTAAAATAAATTGGTAGTGCGTGAAGTCTCACGTAAAAAGGGTTTCGTTGGTGTTGTAAACATGAAATTTTTTGTTGGGGGGGGGGGGGGGAGGGAATTTGGATGTTTTTGACAAAATGGCGTAGAAAATTAAACGCTTTCCACAAGTGTTATATATTTTTGTAATCTACTCTTCAATACCTTTCACTTGATACCCCACTCAAAATTTTGAAAAAATATTTTTTTCCCCGTGACAGCAATTAGCCGCCATCTTGGATTCCCAGTTAATCCGACCAAGTTGCTATTCTTATTTTTTCTTTTGCCCATCAGACCGCACATTTTGCATATTTTTCTATATTTTTAGTAAGAACGGAAATACGATTTTAGGGGGGGGGGGGACACGCAAAATGTCGATGTGTTTTGACAAAATGGCGCCGAAAATTGAACACTTTCCCTAAGTGATATATATATTTGTAATTTACTCTTTAATACCTTTCATTTGATACCCCACTTAAAATTTAAAAATAATATTTTTTTCGCATGACGTGAGTTATCCGCCATTTTGGATTTGAACAGCTGATAATTTTGAGTTCGCTATATTTTTCCTGTGTGCGCGTCAAAACGATCTTTAATATTGGAAAGTTTCACGTTTCTATCTCTTTTTATTCAAAAGTTATTGGAACCGTACAGAGTGACAGACAGACAGACAGACAGACAGACAGACACATGAACGAAACTATAAGGGTTTCTTTTTTTGGTTTCACCAACGAAACCCTAAAAATGTGGTTTTTTAAAAATGTTTGTCTTTAGTTTGCACAGACGTGTGTAGCCTATAAACCCTACTAGGGGCACTTAGTATTTTATAACTGGATCTACCCTTAGGGTTGTAATTATTATTTAGGGTGATGGGTGATGATGCTCTACAATCCTCAATGATTTATTACAATAATTAACAAATCAGAAATCCTTTTTTATTCTGTACTTGCTGCCTTTCCTAAATCGTTGATTTGTCATTTTTTCTGTATAAAGTAAAAATGTTGCCTTATATTTATAGTTTATATTTATTTTTCAAATTATATTAAATAACTAATCATTAAACGTTACAATTATTAAAAGAAGGCTAAAGTCTCTCCACGTAAAACATTTATTATAAAATCAAAGCAGCTTTCAGCCTTTATAGGGCCATCTTCAGTGCCGAAAGAGGTGGAAACGTAAATCAACTAAACAGCTCATAGGGCAGAGTGTGGCATTCAAAGCCAGACACTGGCACAAGAATCAATCTGGAGTCTTGTGCCAGTGTCTGGCTTTGTAAGACTCACCCGTTCTATGAGCTATTTTTATTGATATACGTTTCCACCTCTTTTGGCACTGAAGATGGCCTTTTAAAGGCCAAAAGCTGCATTGATTTTTAAATAAATATTTTACGTGGAGAGACTTTTGCCTTCTACTTTTAATGATAACCTCCACTCACGATCCATATCCTATTATACAATTATTGTTAGTAGCAAACTTTAGAATCCTTGAAGAATCCAAATTTGTGCCAGTGGAGTTAATAGTAGAAGGCAATAGCATAATCAAAACGAACGCCACTCCACAAAATACACGTATACTATCTGGAGCCAGGTTTCAACCTCTTGGCAAAATACTAGAAAAAAACATTCGTGGAAAAACATGAGAAACCATATAAGTGCCTGACTGGAATTTTTCCCAAACCTTTTCCGGCTCTAATTTGGGGAAATTTGGCTCTTAAAAGGAGAGGTATTTGTTTTTATCAAAGTATATCTGACACATATTTGCTTTTTTTATCATTACCAAGCTTGTGCTTTTTATTTATAAATATTATTTTGTACATTGCTATTATTAATTATATTTTCAAAATATAAAATATAAGCCTTGCTTCCATCTTACGAATAAATAAGTTTAATTTATTAGTTTGAGATTCATGTAAAAAAACAAAATAATAATTCAAATAAAACCGTTATATTTCATGCTCATTAAACGGAGCTTAAAAATAAAGATGAATGAACGTTCTCTCATAAGTTTAAAATCCTACCGAAATGTTTAAATTCAACCTTTTATGACTGAAAGAAAAAACCTACCCCCATTAGTACTAATTTAAAATTAAACGTGGGAGAAAAAAATAAAAATTTCCCCTTGGTATTTTACGTTAAGGCTCAAAGATTTAAAATGAAGTTGGGGAATAATTCTCCCTTTTTTTTTACTCCAAATCCCCCAAAACAGCGAAGAAAAACACGATTTTACTTATTTAGATAACACGAAAGGAAAAGTAAAATATTTAAAATATTCTTTCAAATGCCTTTATTAAGATAGGATTATTATGTTATGGAATGCCTTCTGTTACAACAATAATAAATAACATTAAAAACAGCATTGCAAAAATAAAAACTTCATACTTAAAGAAGGTTGTACATAATGTGTAGTTTAAATCGTAGGTTGATCAAATATAAACAAACCTTTTTCGATCATTTATTTTAGAAAAATACAAGATTAATGGAGTCCCCCCCTTCTCCGAATGCATTTTCCCAACATTTAGTTAATTTTATCATCCCGTTATCGTAGAATGAACCAAGGCACTTATAGAGCCAATTGTTAAACAATTTAGAGTCTGGTGTGTGGGCGTCGGGCGTGATTTTGGTTTTCAGTTTGTTAACAGCCTTGCCGAAACTCATTGCACCAAACCTTTTTTTCCTGGTTCGTTCGAGGGTATCTTCCATGGACTGACTCTGAATTCACCGACGAATTCTGGTTAGTTTGGCGTTTTTTCAAGGGTGTCACTTGACTGCCGACTGCGCGCCCGCCATTAGCCTCGCTGAATTCTCGCGCAACTAGTTTCATTCCTGGTTCACTCTTCGATAGCAGGATAAAAAAGATTAACTAAACGTTGGGAGGAATGCAGTCTGAAAGGAAGGGGCATGCAAAACAACGCCATTGCTTTTGTTTTTTAAAAAATTAATGATCGAAAAAGGCCCTTTTATATTTATTTGATCGAACCATAAGAAACAAAAGCGATATATAGAAGATAGTTGTTTGATTTATGTTTAATATAGACAGGTTTGAAAATTCGTTACCCACATAACGTTAATGTTAATGTCAATGTTGCCACATTAACATTAATTATAAACCGTCTCCGCACATTTAATATTGAATAAAAATAAACCTAATCCCACTGGCAATAGATATTGTTCCAAAATACCTCACTTTTGATTTTTATGAGATAATTTTTCCGATAATAAGAAGCGAGGATTAATTAATGAACTGATTTTAATTAAATTAATAGTTAGAAAGGTGAGGGTGAAAGTGAGAGGGAATTAGTGGGTGTAGCAATTTATGAGTTATTAAAGGACGCTATGGAATTAAACCCTTTAGTTAAAAAAAGGTTATGTTTTATTGGATACATAGATTACCTTTTATTGATTGAGGATTATTCTAGTGATAGGATGGAATTATCTGGAATAGGTTTAATACAAAGTTATATTAGATATTGTTTTATCTTATTTTTAATAAATATTGCCTTATGCCAAATCTTTTTCCCTACATAATCTGTACTTACACCCTATTAAACTTCGATTATACGAAGTTAATCGAAGTTCTACGTTGTAGACCGAGGATAACTCTATTAGGATAAAAAAAATCGGGTATTAACGGGAAGAAAAAAAAATCGAATAAAACTTTCTCATGTATATAATAAAATAAGACTGAATTTTCTTTCAACAATATCTAAATAATCGATTTATTTTTAAACTTATAAAATGTGTTCAACAGGTGATTATTTATACTTAGAGTTTCAGCAAAATCAGACTTAATTTTATCATTATCGCACGGTTTTAATACATTTTAATTAAATTGTCTACATTTTAGAATTTACAGTTTGGAAATTAAAATAATGAGAACCATTGTCGATAAATATTTCTTTTACGTTTTTTCAGATTCTTTGGGGGTAGCGCCCCAAATTTGGAGCAAAAACTTATCAATTTTGCCAGGTGTATGATTTTTCTGAACATATAAAAGTGATTTTTTTCGAAATCGGTCCAATTTAGGCTCCTCGTATCTACATCAGTGGGGTAAATAGCACCCCTGCCACCCAAAAAAAAAATGCACAAAATGGCCATATCTCAGCGCGCATAATTTTCTTGCGCTCAGTGCCCAGCGATTGCATGTTTTCAGCGCCGAGTTACCACGCCTGGACGAGGTTATAGGTGCAGTTGTGAGGTTACAAGTTAATAATAATTGTTTACTATTATAGAGTACCTGTATTAAGGGTTGATTTAGGAATTTTTTATGTTGTTTATCTTATAGGCAAGACTGCTTCTAAGACATGTCATAACCTTTGTTTGTGCTAAAATATGCTCGTTTCTATCTTGTGTTTGTCTTTATTATGTCTTTACTGTTCTAAAAATACTAAAATTGAATTTTTGTATACAAATCTCCCCGATGATATTGAAAAGAACTCTTAAAAAGTCTTTATTTTTACAACAATGCTTTTTGTACGTTTCCTATTTTGTAGTTACTATAAATGTAAAATATGTTAATACTATGTAATTATTATAATTTAGATTTGCATATTACCCTTATAGCAGTCAAATGCTTTTCCATTTTTTTTTTTTTTTTTTTCAATTATGTACTCCTTAAGTAGTTATATTGCCCGAAAATATGCAAGTCTTCCCAAGAACCAAAATTTAAAAGGGTTTTTACGCCTCTACGGTTGGTCAGAGAGAAAAAAAACTATGAGAATAAAATTTATAGATAATTAAATAATAATCAATTTTTACTTGTACTTTTTTTCTAAACCTAATAATTAAGCTTAGAACCAAAAAATTGAATTTTGGCCGCTATTTTCCAAGATGGCGGCTTGAGCACAACTTTCTTTTTCGGGGACTTTATAGGATTTCAATCAGGGTGCCCCAAAGTCTCTTGCTTGTATGACACATTTTTTTTCAAAAACCTAAAATTACTGGTCTATTAGGGGACATCGCGAAAAAGTTCACAAAATTGATAGTAAAAACAATAATAATAACCTGTTTGACACTCATAAATATTTTAGTTGAGTTTATATTGAACATATTATATTATATGAAATATGTATAACATATTAAGTATATGAATTGTGTGAGTTATAAGGGGCTCATTCTCAAAAGTTGTGAGGGGTACCGGATTTAATAGTTACGCCACTGGTCTGAGAGCAAGCGTGACCGTGTGGGTTAAATTACTTACCACGTCTGCTTGACCATCACTGAATCATGAGCGGTACGAGATGGGGTTCGATTCCTCGCCGTGATGCTCTGATTTATATGGCTCACTGTTGATCACGTCATACTCGCTTCGGAGGTACGTTGTACAGAGGTATGATGTGTGAAGTGGCTGAAACTCTCTACCACGAGTATAGAAAAAAGGGCCTAAGTGATGGCCTAATTGCTAGGTTCGAACAAGCGGTTTGTCCAACCCGTCTAGTACTAGTACTAGGACCTTACTACTACTACGCCACTGGTCTACATAGACTGCAGGCAACAGAGAGACGAGAGTATATCTATCTAAGGGGAACGATAGAGAGACTCGAAGATTGTAAATAAATCAAAATAAAATTTTCGTGGCATCAATAACTTTCTATGTGCATTTACTACGTTCATATGATAGTTAATAATCAAACACACAAAAAAAGGTAATGTGTAAATAATACTTATGGTTATAATATATTTATTATTTTGTCTTTTTGTGACAAAAAGCAATTACATATTTAGTAAAAAGAAAAATAGTTTACGTTGAATTTTTTACTTTCTCATACTACGCAGTATTCATAGAAAAAAATTGTTGCGAAAATATTGTTCAATCAATTATTATTAAATAATGATTTTTTTTTTCGTTGTTTTTTAATGCAATTATTCAGAAGCACACGTGTTCTATTTTTGTTTGCATTCTACCTTTTTATGTTTTTTTTTTTTTATTAGCGAATTCTTCTTGTGTACAAACGTTCTTGTCCGAGATATGTGAATTCTCTAATCGAGATATAATATAATTAAATATCTCCACTTATGTTAGATTGTTGTATTTTTATAAATGGATATATGCCACAAACATGCTGTGTTATCCAATTTCAAATATGTATTGCTTTTTCTTTCGCAATGGAAAAAAAACAATATATAGCGTTTTGAATAAATATTAATATTAATAAAACCCTTAGTTTCATGAAATACGAACAACTATGAAAAAAATGAATTGTCTATTTCTCCCTTTTTTATTTAAATAAAAAATGGTTAGAAAAAGTATAACTGAGTTAAAAAAAATATATCTTTACCTCCACTCACTGAAAATTTATAGACCTTTTTAGAAAATAATAAAATAGAAATAAATGATAAAAACTGGGGGGGGAAACTTGAGTTTTTATTTATGAAAGATGAATATAATATAATTTTGAAATTGTTGAGTGAGTTAAATTTATTTAAAATGGACTTTGAAGGATATATTTCACGCCATAAGGTGAAACTTGAATAATTGAATTATATGTATTAAAATAAATGGTTAAAATTACGATGGCCCTTGAATCTCTGTAGATTTGTTATTGTCCTACATAAACTTTTTTATAATATATATATATATATATATATATATATATATATATATATATATATATATATATATATATATTAAATGATATATTATTAATATTTCAACTTAATAATTGGATATCAAATGGAAATTTACATTTGTATCGTGTGAATGGTTTTAATTATAACGTTCTTTAATACTCTGCTGAAGGGCTTCTATAATTTAAGTAAATGCAATTTTTCGTGTTTTTATTGTGATTTTGTTGCTTCTTAAAGATTTATTAAGACCTACCTTTTCATTTATTAAAAAAATAAAATAAATAAATAATAATACAGTCTAAGAATAAATAATCACATTCTGAAAATAAACATTTCATACACAGAGTAACTATTTTACCATTTTAAATTTTAGAAGATTTTGTTTTAAAATGTAAAAGATTTCGATTTATCCCTTTTAGAAAAATTATTATTCCTTAGATATTGATGGTATTACTTATTCTTTAGCTAAATAAAGTTCATAAAATAGGACAACGAATGTATGATGGAAGCTTATTTCAAAAGAACTTCTGAATAAGAATTTGCTACATTTTCTTGCTTTTTTCCGCCTCAATTTACTATTGATTGACGAAGTAGGAAGGACAAAGCCATTTGTAAAGCTTTGCTCGATTTCACTGACAGAAAGACAATAAACACTGACAAAAGGCTGTTAAGGAATGATTCCTGTGAGTGTTTGAAACAGTTTAACTCGAGATTTATCCCTTCTAATAGGCTGTTTTAAGTCTTCACTTTTCACACAAACTATCTTTTTATTTATATCAAGATTGGATTGCTTTTTTCCCCGCTCAAAAGACCCCTAAACCTTTTCACCAAAAAGATTTTCTTCAATGTAATGAAAAAACCTCTCCGAAAAATGAACTTTTAGATAGCATATATATATATATATATATATATATATATATATATATATATATATATATATATATATATATATATAAATGTCGAGTCCTGTGAGAAGGCAATGAGCTGTAACGTGTTCGGTCGTAATCCTGCCAAAATCCAACAGAATTGCACGTTAAAACCTGGCTAAAGGTTTCACACCTGTCTTCACAGCTTTTTATTAACTTAAAATGTTTGTTAGTGCAAATCTATCTATATTTTAACCACTACCCGACTACCTAAAAACTCAAATCTTGCACAGATGATGTATATCTAATGACAGTATAATAATAAATTTTTAGTCCTAATCATTTAAAAAAAAAAAAAAATATTTGTATTAGCCGATTAATCAATTCATTTAACAAAAAAAACAGTAAAATTCAAACAAATTGTAAACGACTAGTTGACAGGTGAGTGAGGAGATTATCTGTCTCCTTGCATTTGCTTGTTTTTATCAAATTATTATGGGACCATCTATGGGTTCTCGAATGAGATGAGTTCGTTTTGAAGATATAGAGGTTAATAAACGCTTTCTGCTCATCTAGCTCCTAAATTTCACCTAACTCCTAAATTGCATTAAATCAGACTGGTTGTTTTTACAATATGTTGGTTCGGAAAGATTGTGAGCAGACCAACAGGCGGACAAATAGACACTAGACCAAAAATGTTCCCTGATGTCTGAAATTAACTTTAATAGGAGACATAAAAAATATGTTATCTACTCACGGCAGCAAAATTAAACATTACTTAACTGTTTTTAGGCTGGAAAGTACTATTTCCCTGATTTGTCATTAAAATATTATAAACAGGCAGGAAAGTAGTTAAAACAGTCAGGAAAATACTTTCACGAGAAAGTAACAGTGTTTACCACTGCGTGTCATAACCTTTTATTTCGGCAAGAACAGTTTATACTATTATCTCTGTCTTATAACATTATATATTATAGTTCAATAAGTAATATTTAATAAATAAACGTTTTAATAATAAAATAATTTGTTTTTATTTGTTAATTCTGTTAAATTAGTTAAATGAATAGTAGATCTATAATTAAAAAAATAGCGGAGTCACTGGCCACACTGCAGCTTCATGTAAACATCAAACATCTTATTATTATTATTGAAGTCATTCTAGATTAGACTAGCTACTTTTCTTGATTTATTCTAGTTACTTTTTTTATTTTAAGCAATAGAAGGATACCTTCTATTGCTATATGTTAAAGATATTTTAATACTTTTAGTATTTTTTTAGTAAAAATATTAATAAATATTTTATATTGCGTGCATTATTCATTCAGAAGTTTTGTGTGTTATAAACGTGTTTTGTATTTTGTTGTTATAGATTCAGTTTGCTATTCACTTATTGGTAATATTCCAAACCTTATTTGATTTCTTTATGAACATTAATTTTAGTTAATATGTATGATAATTATCTTATCAATATAACATAGTAATTAATTATGTTTTATTAATTAGATTAGATTTTAGATTAGTTTTATTAATAAAGATGGTATGTTAGCAGTTTCATTTTTCTGCCGCCCGTAGATAAAATATTGAATTCAACAACGCAGCAAAGGAAACATTTCTGCCACGTTTATTCATTGCCTGCCTCGGCTTCGCCTCGACAGTCAAATGGGTAAATTACCTGCCTCGGCTTCGCCTCGGCAGTTAATTATCATAGCCTGTCCTCGCCTACGGCTCGGAGGCTAATCTAATCACTCGTCAGTAAAATTCCATTTTGCTGCCTAGTTAGATAAATAACTATTCCATCTTCAGAACGATCGCACTGCTTCCGTTCCCTTCGATAAGATCGGAAGCAAAATGGAGAAAAATAGTCGTCCAATTAGTGTGGCACATAGCTTCTTGCCTCTATTGTTTTTCCACCTCTCCCCTTTTTTAATGTGTCAAAAGAGTTTTAATTTTAGGGTTAAGTTGGTAAAACAAAAAAAAAATCCTTATTGTTTCGTTCCTGTGTGTGTCTGTCTTTCACTCTGTACGGTTCCAATAACTTTTGAATCAAAATAGATGAAACATGAAAATTTGCAGTATTAAAGATCGTTTTGACGCGAACACAGGAAAAATATGGTAAACTCAAAATTATCACAATCTCAGTTGACTACATCCTATAAACAATTTAAATTTCTTAAAAATAAAATGAATATTTTATTTAAAAAAATAATATAGTTTTGCTTTAATAATCATTAAAGCAAAACATTATTCGCGAGGAAGCTATGTGCCACACTATTTGTGATTTTATATGTTTTTTAAACTACATATCCGATTTTGATAATTAATTTTTATTCGCGGCGCTACAGTCAAGACACACCTTATCATCTTTCCCTTATGCGAATACAATATAGGTCATTTTTATTTTTATTTTTTTGTAAGCAACATTCGTTTTAGTCCATTTTTTTTTTTTTATGAGTTTTGTCTTATTACAAATAAAAGATTGTTTTAAAGTTTCCTATTAGCCGGTGGGATGAAATTTTTATTGCATTGAGTTGAGTAACATTAGAACTTACTTAGGAAAACTACTAAAAGTAAAATAAAAGAAAGAAAGTAAATTGTTCTATTATTGGAAATGACATAAAGGAATTATGACATTACTAAATTCTTGACCTTTTAACCGGTACTACCAAGTAATTTATCCCCTAATGTCTGTGTATCCGGAAAAGTCTATGGGGTAAAAAAAGCTCGAAGTAGAAGGAAAAATGGTGGCAATAAACTTCGCTTCACTGGGTTTCTAGACCTTTTTTCAGTTACTAGACATTGGGCGCTTATTTCCTTTCTTTCTTTTTAAAATCGCATTTTATTATTTTTTCAATTACTTTAATTTTAGATACTTTATCACTGTGCGTTTTTTACTTTTACTTCCGAGCTTATCCAAGGTAACTGAAGCATTGTAATCATTCTGAAGAACGACATTTTATATTTTATTTCTCCGAATTCAGATTATTCTGTCTGTCTCTCGTCCACCATTTTTTCGAGACACACTATCTTAAAAACTACTTATTTGATTTTAATGAAAATTAGAGTATATTAATCATTAGTCCACTGTTAGACGTTTGACCCATATTAATTACAACCACCTGCGCACATTACATTTTATTTCGCATGTGCACACACTTTTTATAAACACTATATCCTTATAAATTCTCGTTCGATTTTAAAGAAATTTGGATGGCTTATCGAAATTAGCCTTAAGATAGTCCCATATTAAATTCAATACG